>CM071628.1:758743-1358743 GCA_036419045.1 Scirpophaga incertulas
AGTTCGACTATAGCATGTGACAGTAGCCCCTCTCCCTTTGGACCGTACCTCTTTCCTAATTCGCCTTAATGGCGCCATGTTATATTTTTCTATCTTGTCTTTGCGCTATATAAGTTTCAAAGTTGTAAAGTTTTCTATATAGTTTGTGGTTGTTTGGCGCCTCTTGTGGTAACACCTACAAAGTTATGAGTGTGACGAACTATAGCGTAAAGTGTGGATAATTTCTAATAAAAGTGTATAGTATACACCGTGTTTTTAATAGTAAAACCAAGTTCTTATAGAAGTAAATTAAAAAAAACTGTAGTACGGAATAAGCCAAATTCTTTGCAATTTCCATAAAATATAGCAATGTCTTTAACACCCAAATAGTAGAGTAATTCCATAAATTAGGATTTTAAAGATGAGGGTGAGCTGGTATAACTAACACAACTGGACGTAAGAATTTTATAATTATATGACAAATATGTGTATAATTTTTTTATATAATCATGTACACATTAAACAACAAAATATCTTTTTCATATAAAAACTCAACTACAACGGTGCTGCTTATTTCCCAAGAAATTTCTAGAAATAAACTCGCTGTCATGTTCACGTACAGTAGAGATAAAAAAAAAAGTTTGCGATAGTTTCAAAACTTTCTTATAGCTAGCTACTACCGCCCTATTCATAGGTAGGTAATAGTTATGAATATTTATAACATGCATGTGAACAAATAACATAATGTGATAGGTAGCTATTCCAACTCCGCCCAGAGCTACACTTTCCCCTAAACAAAACCAAAATTAGCACATGTTCAGTTTGCTGAATTAATTACGCGCTATTTACGCAAGTCGCGTCGCCCGCCGCGCCGTTACGCACCGGCCGCATTCCGACCCGAGACTCGTTACGGCGCTGTGTCTAACACTTAAATTTTAATATATGAATTCTGGCAAAGTTCAAGAATACATATTACATATAGGAAGGGTCCAACAAGTACGTGAAATCTAAGCAGAAAAGTAGGTTAAGTTATCCTATTTTGTGGCGCTGTGTCTAACACTTAAATTTTAATAAATGAATTCTGGCAAAGTTCAAGAATACATATTACATATAGGAAGGGTCCAACAAGTACGTGAAATCTAAGCAGAAAAGTAGGTTAAGTTATCCTATTTTGTGGCGCTGTGTCTAACACTTAAATTTTAATAAATGAATTCTGGCAAAGTTTAAGAATACATATTACATATAGGAAGGGCCCAACAAGTACGTGAAATCTAAGCAGAAAAGTAGGTTAAGTTATCCTATTTTGTGGCGCTGTGTCTAACACTTAAATTTTAATAAATGAATTCTGGCAAAGTTCAAGAATACATATTACATATAGGAAGGGTCCAACAAGTACGTGAAATCTAAGCAGAAAAGTAGGTTAAGTTATCCTATTTTGTGTACAAACATTATCTGATATTACATTATATATTCCAAAATTTGTCAGTATTTGACGTTCGATAAAAAGCTCTGAAACAGACAGAATTTGACAGAAACGGAGTGACAAGGATGCTTTTGTTGATCGATATATCAGTCTGCTATTTACCAATTTGTAACTGTTCCAACGTACAGGCTACAAAAAACTTCGTTTTCAGAAGTTCGTTTATGGGCAAATGTATAAATTTTTTTAACAAGATTTCACATAGTGTAGCTCAATTGACTTTTCATAATAGGCCCCCGCCTATTATGAAAAGGCAATTGAGCCGGTAACACTGAAAATCCCGTCATAGGGAATCAAAATATATTTATTTACGTATATAGCATATAAATATAGGAATTAATTAAGCTCGGTATGCGTGGATTCCTATTGCCGTAAAAATATTAAGAAAAATTATTTAAAAAATGTTTTACCGTCATCGCGGATATTAATTTTTATAAATGTATTTATGGATAGTAAATTTTATTGGCTTTTAGAAAAAAATCATGTAAACCACTTTTTTCTGCCGGATGGGTCTGGCATACCTATTTGAAGTGTGTGATGAGGGCTAAAATTTCTCCATCATGCCAGAAACTGTTTTTTTTAATATTTATGTAATTTTTAATAATATCTCGGTATGCGCGCTCCAAGACTGCCGGAAAAATCCCGCATATCATCTTGAAGTACATAAACTATATTAGCATCTACTCCAAAATGTACGATGTTCAATAATTTTATTTTAGAGTAAATGCTTTTGTGTAATAAGATGGAATAAGCTGGGACAGAATCTACCTCCAAAAATGCCCAAAGACAATGATTATTTAAATGATGCCAATGCTTGCTGTTAATTTGCAGACATTACATTCTAAAGTGTAAATATTTGTTTTCCCGTATAAATTGTAAACATATTGTACGTTTGATAACGACATAATTTATTGTAAATGTTGTTATTACTTTTGATAAAGCTGATAAGTTTCTTGCGCCCATTCTTCTAATCAGCTAAAAAATACGTCCTGAATACGTCGTGGTAGGAAAAATAATTTGGACGATTCAAAAGAGCTTTCTATAAAGTCGTATTTTAATAAAGTTGATTTTGATTTTGTTTTCGTTTTTTATATTTCATCAAATCATATTTTCATCATCATATTTTCCGTTCGTGCTGCCAAGCTGTGGAATAGTTTGCCCGCTTCCATTCGTGAGAGACCATCTCTTACATCTTTCAAATGTCTTCTGAAAGAGTACTATCTGTCTAATTAATTGTATTAAATTATATAATTATATATATATATATATATATATATATATATATATATATATATATATATATATATATATATATATATATACCGGGTGGAAATGGTGGAGCCATTTTTACCGTGAAACAAATGTTAAATGATTTGTAAAAACAATCTTATTATTATGTGAATAACAAATGAAAATCTATTTTCAAATGTAACATAACATTCCATATTTAAAGTACGTCACACACGCAGTTATATCGCATAAGATAGGAGTCTGCATTACAAGATCGCATAAGAAAGGAGTCTGCATTACAAGAACGTACAAATTACTATGAAACAAATGAAATCAATGAAATCTTAAATTATTAATTCTTTGATTTAAGTTTTCATTGTTTTCCTTTCATTTAATTTATGAAGTTTGTTAGAGACATTTGATCCTTATAATTGACCCTACCGATCGGTGCAATAAAAATACAGGGTGAAACTTTTGCAGATTTTAGTCGGTTCGATTACCGGGTGGGGCAAGTGAATTTTCAAAAATCTTTGAATGCAGTTTTATTTCTTTTCAAAAATAAAGGAATGTTTCCTTTAAGTAAAACTTTCTATCTACAGTATTAAGAGTAATTCCCCTCCAGGTGGCATTACAAATTTCCACCCTGTATATATATATATATATATAATGCTTAATGATGTGTACATTTGAATAGGTTAAACACATAATTACCCCTGCAATTTTAACGTCTTGCACCACTATTTGGGTTGGCTGGAAGAGATCGCTTTTAGAGATAAGTCCGCCCTTGTACACTATAAATAACAATAATTTTCATTTTTTTATTGTACAATAAAGTATTATATATATATGCAAAATGTCGTGAGGTAAGCTGCATACATTTGCGACAAAATTCAAAGATATATGTAATCAACCAATTATTACTGGGTTAGCCTGATTGACTAAGGCCTGATCGAGCGTCCTTCGATGAATATGGGTTGTGATGATGTATTATCGGTTGACAAGTAAATGGTTGTACAGCTGATCTGCCATGAATTTCCATGTGCCTTGTTATGCGTGCAGTGGACTATGACGATGAATGTATTTGAGCTACTTTTGCAGACAGGATATAGGCGGCGCCTGCGCGGTGATTCCGGAGCGACCTATCCGGAGTCAGCGTCAGTAGGCCAGCGCATACTTTCTGACTTTGTAAACGTGTTAATTTAGCATAATTAGTACAATTTGTACAATAATCGCCTGTATTATTCCAACTAGTGATGTGTCAGGTCTAGGGTATTTTTTGTTTTGGTGTACGTTAAAAAAGAAGTAAATCAGGTTTTGAGTCAAATTTGTAGAGGTATTCAAATACACCTTCAAATAGTGGTCTCGAATACTGTATTAATCGACCTTTATTTTGTTCTTTTAATGACAAATCGTTTAATTTATTTAATATAATAATAAAAAAATTGTTTATTTTGTGATTTAATGATTGCAAATAAACTATTGTATTTTTTACTAAATATCTTTTCTTTTATTTTATTATTATATTAATTGAACGCTTTCCTGTTTATTGTACAGCTTATTACATACTAGCGACCCGCCCCGGCTTCGCACGGGTGCAGTGAAAAAATGGTTATGGTGGGTTATCCCTAAGAGATAGACATATACCATCGCGGACTTTTTTGTGGATTTTTGTAAGTTGTACAATACTGTAGTACATTATTTTGGTCTATCTCGTAGGGTTCAGCCAGCGTTTGCAATATAAGCGCAAAAAAACGTGCTTATTTACGACATCACATTAGAAACCTCTAAATTTATTAGTGTTTCTCTACTATATTATGCATTTATTATACATACAAACCTTCCTTAAGAATCACTCTATCTATTAAAAAAAACGCGTCAAAATCCGTTGCGTAGTTTTAAAGATCTAAGCATACATACGGACATACAGCGAAAGCGACTTTGTTTTATACTATGTATTGATTGATATACGCAAAAACAAAAACCTAAAAGTTCATTCACACCTACAAACGAAGTGTCGGCGTGATAACAGTAATCTATCGCCAAAATGTAGAGAATTCTTAGTTCTCCGAACAGCCGGCGACTACATAACACCGCGCAACTCTACCAATCCAGTTGGGGTCTATGCACGCGTCTGACCAGGGAAATATTACTTGAGACGGGACGGGAAGTAGTGTTTGGACCGTTTTAAGCCCGTCAAAGGATTGGGGTGTATTTACATATATAGCATAACTAGCTTTTGCCCGCGACTTCGTTCGGTTCGTCCCGTCTAGTCTAGTAATAAGTAAGAAATACGGTAACTAAGCACTGCAGAGCCCTAATCATAGGCCTATAGGTAGCTACTGCAGTATGCTCCTATAAACTACATTTAACGATCTTTTTCCTTTTGTGGGTTATTCCTAAGAGATAAACATATACCATCACGGACTTTTTGTAGACCTTTTTAAGTTGTAGGTACAATACTGTAGTAAATTGTTTTGATCTATCTTGTAGGATTCAGTCAGCGTTTGCAATGTAAGCGCAAAAAATGTGGTTTTTTTTACGACCTCACATTAGAAACCTCAAAAATTGTAGCCTATGTGTTACTCTGATGTATAAGCTTTGACGACCTCCATAGTCGAGTGGATAGTACACCGGTTTCAAGGTGTCGCCATCTCTGAGGTCCCGGGTTCGAGTCCCGGTGGGGGCAGATGTTTGTGTGATGAATGCGAGCATTTGTACCTTAGTCATGGTTGTTGATATATATTTCAATAAAAATTATTTATATATGTATAATATATGTATGTCTATCCGTTACCCTAGATCCCATAGCACAAGCCTTATAGAGCTTAGTTTGGGCTAGGCTAATTGGTGTAAGTGTAACAAATATTTATTATTATTATTATATAAGCTATATTGTGGTGAAGTTTCATTCAAATCCATTTAGTAGTTTTGACGTGACAAATATAAGAATAACAAATATAGATGCCAACTTTTTCGTTTATAACATCAATATGATATAGCAATTTGCACCGGGTTGTTGTTGACTAAGGCCTGATAACCTTAACATAGTTGGGGTAAACCCGTACCCCAAGTGGCGATCCAAATAAACAAGGCCAACTGAATATTTAACAATACCTAACCGAAAACAGGCCGCTCGCTTCAGTGGTGTGCTGTAGAACCCATCCGCCCAAAAGCACACAAAAGACTTATCGATCGATCGACATCTATCGCCAAATGATCCGTCGAAGAAACCAGTCGACCGAATATTACGGCAAGCTTACCTCACAGGGCCGGCTTGACTGCATTCCTGGGAGATGGCCAGGTTCCCGTTAGCCCCCCCGCGGCCACGACCTCACGCCACTGACACACTCGGTCGGATACAAATGAAAGGAAAACAGTGGCTGGCCCAAGAATCAGGCGGAAGCGGTGAAAACATTTTTTCAAATGTATATGTATATAAAGTTATATATATATACATTATTTGTAATGTCTTGTCAGATCATATTTGTTAGGGAATTGTTTGTTAAATGTCAAATAAATAAATTATTACCGCGTTTTCATTACGCGTTCAAAGAACCCATTTTTTTTAGAGGGGAAATGCACCTTACGCACCCGTGTCACCGCGCTGGCTATGCGCTTCGGTCTGAACAGGACCGGCCTACCCACTAAAACCCCCCTGAGTTATCATCTAGGCCCATGCGGGGCACTGGGTGGGGTGCGCTTTCGCGATTCTACCACCATCGGCCTTCGCTCTCCTGGGCGCGCTAGGGAAGCTGTCACATCACTCCCTGGCCCGGCTAAGACAAGGCAGTGTTGCGATCAGAAAATAAAACTAGTACAAGATATTTACAAAATATATTCTCTCTTACTCATACCTCATGGTCAGATCCCCCATGACCAGTCCCTACTGCACAGATGAAAATATGCATCCCCAAAGACATTACTCGCCTTTTACGAGACCCGTGTAGGGATGGTGCTATTCTACTCCGGAACCACACAGAGAACGTAGACATCAATAGGTAAGTTAGTTAGATAACTTACAGGCATTTAAGTAATAAAATATATATCTATCAATAGATCATTTATCTAGATAACAAAATAATCTAAATAATCAAGATAGAGTTATATCAATATCAAAATAATCCCTCCTCAGCCTCGCCTAAAAAATACGAAAACACATGACGAGATATAACAAAACACAACTATATGCATACTACCTATATAAAGAAAACAAATGCGCTTACCCATAAAAAAGTAATATAATACAAACATCCAGCTTAGATCTTCGTATACAAATTGGTGGTACATACTGCAATTATAATAAATTATGTGTTAATAAATACTTATAAAATATACAAAATAACATAAATATATATGGTTTTGTATTTCTATGAAAAGAAAGAAAATATATAAACATACCCGATCGACAAGTTATAACTGTTTTGAGTAATTTATTATATAATTAATTTTTATATATAATTATATATATTTCATATATAATTAATTTTTATATAATTAATATTGCATTTATCTTATTCACTATAAAATGCTATATTTTTATTGTATTAATATCCTTTTATTGAAAATATTTATCATTTATAAACATATCTCAGCAAGCCGCTGTAAAAACGCCAAATCCAAGCAAAAAAACAAAAAAAGATCGAAATATTTTCACCAGCGCCGGGAAACGCTGTCACCGCGTATGTGTCTAAAAATATTGATTAAAACCTACAAGGAGGTTTTAATCAGTAGAAGTATTTACGTGTTTATTTACAATGCGCCTATTTGATAAATGTATATAGGTATGGTCTATTGACTATATTTATTTATAAATACAATAAGAATATGTCTAATATAATAAGTAAGATTAAATACATAAAAGTAGGTAGATACTTTATATTATATACACGTATGTAATAAAAATACACCGTTACAAAGCCCTTCTCGGGGAGGAGTGATCTTGCCGCCTCCCCCTCCAACCTCCTACGACGTTACCCCCCGGCCATCCGGGGGTGAGGAGCTTCGTCTGGGACCCTATGAGTAAATACACTTTTGCGTGGATCACATAATATGATTTATCGTCAGGAACATCAATGGCGATTCTACCGCCATGACGCGTTCGGAGAACCCTAGGTCGACCATAGGAATTACCCACCGAGTTCTTCTCTTCTCTTCAATATTCTCACTGACACAGTTTAGGTGCACTCACAATAAATAGCCATAAGAATGTAAAGGCGCGGGTCGCGTATAGGTCGGTCTGTTATTGTCGCGTCAGTCCAGACACCACGTTACAATACACTAACTACTCGTACTATCTACTAGGGAGCGCGTGCTGGCAACAAGCGCGAAACAGGTTTATGGCGTTAACAATATTAATAAACAGATAAACTGGAAAATATCGTATCATTCACAAAATAAATCTATAAATTAATTAAATATAACTTAATAAGATTAGACTAATATCTGTAGTAAAAACATCAATTGGGAAGAGCATATAATTGGATCTGATAAAAGGAAACTTATTAACAAATAACACTTAAAAACAATATATTGTCAAAAATATACATACATATAAGAAACGACCATATTACTAAAAGTTAAATTGAAATCAATATAATTTATTACTTGATCTGAATTTACCAGTTAACCTATATAGACAAAAAAAATATAGTTAGATTAGATATTAGAAAATCATATTCAATCATAATACCAAATTATGACTGATAAATTGTCTGTCTTACTCAGAGTTGCTATCAATTTTCAATTCGTTATTACTAATATATTAGTACACCTCTTTCTTGAATATAGTGTAGTAACAGAGGAACCGCCAAACAATAAGAGACGGGTTTAAGTGCGACAATTAAGTTCAGTGTTCCACCACGGCAGAGGAGTAGTGTCGAAATAGTTTGTGATAGATGAGATGATAATGAAGAGGAAGACATGTTTCGCCGGACAAATTGAAAATGAGGGAACAGAACAAGAGAATGAATGAGTTCCAAAAAGGTAGACGACAGTCATCAAATCAGTTGCTGTGTGGCGGAATAGACGACGTTAATAGATGAGAGTATATAAAATAAAAAATTGGTCAAAGATTTTCGTACCAACGGCAACTTCTATATATATAGACACTAATATAACAAACAAAAAAGATTTAAATTTTATCTTCGTAAGAAAAAAAACTTTGAAATTTCTGTACCAATATTAATAAATTATGTAAAATCTGATTTAACGGTTAATTATGTCATTAAGCTCACTTACGTTCAGTAGAAGTATCGAAAGACGCACATGTGTAGTGACACTCTATCAGTAAAAACAGAAGAAAGACTTCAGAGATTTCTCTCTGAAGTCACTTCACAACTTTATCAGAAATTTCGCTACACATAACAATATCGATTTTAAGAGTTCAGACCCAGGTTTCAACATATTTATGTATATTTAACTCATTCGCTTCCTAGATATTGTATTTAATAATCTATTACATCTTCTAAAGACCGTTTTAAACAAAGTATTTTATTACTTGGACCAACGGACAGACGTCGCACTACCGTTATCCGATGACCTAACGAGGAGCTGTGGAGAAATCGCAGCGGGCGCGAGTGTCGGCGGCCGAAAACGAAAGTCCATGCCGTTGCTAGACGCGCTGGAACCCGCGCCGCCCGCTCGGGGTACCAACATTGTTCCGACGGGAAATCTCAACCATGGACAAATCATTTATACCCTAGAGTTTACAAACAAAAGTGGACTCTCTGATCCTAGATTCCGGCCACGACCACCATGAAAGTTCATAAATTTCTATCCTTAGTCACCTAAGAAAAGTACCCATCTGATAATTAAATATATTTAAATACTAGTCTGGTTAAATTATTACGTTAAAACTTTCCTTATTTCCACCCTTTGATTATTTAGAATTTAAAACGCGTTTATTATGTTAAAAACTTCTTTCAATTTCTGCAATTTTAAACATTTTATCTAGTTATTTATTATATTAGAATATATAGTGGAAATTCGAAAAATAATATCGTGCATAAATAATACTCGCTAATAAGGACTCTGTCAAGAATAATTCTAAATATCGTACTTCATCATTGATATACGGGATATTCCCCAAATCAATCGCTACAGTTAAAGAGAGTAAGTTGATCGCAAGGTTTTAAAAAGCGTAGAAATGTGCTATTTACTGAGGAAATACATGTCCCGATTGAAGAGCACCACAACAAGCAAACACAATCTGTATGCGTGCAACTATTCGACAAGGGACTATGTGGTGCCATATCGAGAAGTAACAAAGCTACATTTAGTAAAAAATGCAGTGAAGACTTCAGCTAAAATATATCAAGATACCGTCTGGGACAATTTCTTTTTTTGTTCCGCTGAGGAAAATGCATTAAATTGCATATCCCGGCTGCGGAGAGCTGGAGGTTATATGGGACTCTCCTCCCCAGAAGGAGAGGTTTTGACGTGAAACGTCTTTAAAATTGCGCCGAAACATACGGGTACCAGGTTTAAAAAGTGGACCGTAACGAAAAGGTCTATATCATCGTACCTTAATAATTAAAAAACTATTACTCTTAGAAACAAAAATGTGGTGTGAATATTTCACTTATATATAGCTCGCTGTTGTGACATTGAGTTTTTTATTAAAATACTTAAAACACCGTCTATCTTGTTTTTTTATTTCAATCTTTTACTTTAAAAGCGATTCCCTAACATAGACGTTTTTTAGTACACTAAACACCTCAGCGATGGCCGTCCTCAGGCATTGTAGAGAGCGCTCAGGATCGAGTGTCGCATCTGAGGACCACCGGCCTTCGCTCCCTTTTACGTGACGAAATGCTCCTTATGCACCTTGACACCGCGCTGGCAAGGCGCAGCCGTGTGTGGGGCTCTCCGGTCTGCGAGGACCAGCCTACCCACTAAAAATCCCCAGTGTTCTCTGGGCCCATGCGGGGCACATGACGGGGTGTGCTTTCGCGATTCTACCGCCATCGGCCTTCGCTCCCTGGGCGCTCTAGGTGAGCCCTTCTCCGGGAGGAGTGATCTTGCCGCCTCCCCCCTCCAACCTCCTACGACGTTACCCCCCGGCCGTCCGGGGGTGAGGAGCTTCGTCTGGGATCCTATGAGTAAATACACTTTTGCGTGGATTTTAAGGCAGATATGTGTTTAGTCACATTGGCGCTTTGGTCTCCGTACTGGAGACGAATTTTTGAAACAATAGAACACCAATTCGCATTCGAAATCGTGAGATTCGTATGCGAATTAGCGAATTCACTATTTCTGCGTTTCATTTCGTGCGTTGTGCAACGAGTGGTTTAACCCATTTTGATTTCTACGAGTAGAATATCCAACGCTGAAGTGACGTTGACAGTGATTCGTTTCACGTGTGGGTCATCGCCGGTTTTTTGTTTTTGTTGTTGAAATTTTTAATTTATCTGCGTGAAATGGAATCTAATTAAGAATTTGTTTTTAATGACAACACTGAATTCAAGTGATTCAAAAATCTATAAAATTGTAAGGAGTAAAAAATAATTTCGTGCACGATTTGTATTCGTATTCGAATTCTTAATTCACATCTAATGATTCAAAATACGTCTCCTGGTCTACGAATCAGATAATTCGCGGGGGTCAATCCTACCATGTACAAATGTATTTTTCATTTGTCGATCTTCATATGTCTCTATCTGATGGTCCTACAGTTAAGGAAAACATCTCGAGGCAACCTGCATACATCGAAGAAATTCAAAGAGGTACATATATAAGTTCAACAATCCGCACTGGGCCAGCATGATTGACTAAGGCCTAACCGCCCTAACATAGTTTAGGATAGGCCCACGGTGGGAACGTATACGGGCTGTAATTACGATGAAGATGATAATGATTATCCAAATTGGTTACAATCCAAAGTTCATAATAGCTGAAAACTGGTACTTATCTAACTCAAATCAGAAGATCCTTCGGACTGTAATCAGTTTTTGAAGACATGACTTGGTCTAAGTCTACTGCCTACTTAAACATATTCGATATAAATCCAATACAGTAGCATTGTCATTGATTTGCCTTTATATAAATTTAAAAGTAAAGGTTATTATAAAGTAAGTGACTATCTAAATGATCACAGTATTTGGGAATAGGGACACTATTCATAGAGCCATGTTTGGTAACAACATTATTTATAATATTGTATTATTTTTATACGTGTATGTAAACTTACATACGACTGTAATCGTATTAGGTATGATTGTATCTTATACTATATTGTATTTTTATATTATATTATTATAATTATTAACATTGAAAAGAGGAGATAAAAAATAGACCTTCAGAGTTTCTTGCCTGTTCTTCTCGAGAAGGCTCTCCCAATTTCCGAACAGGTGTCGAGTCAATATTTTTTTTTCCTTATTCGTACGTACGGACAAGGTTTTTGTTTTTTTTAAGCTTTTATTTTGTTTTGTTTGTTGACGTCAATAAGTGCCTGTAAAGGTCTATGTTGAATAAACATTATTTTGATTTTGATTGATTTTGATTGTTACGCTTTCCAGTACAAAATTAAGGGAAATCTTCTGAGATTGCCAACAATTTCAAAACATCTCTCTTTTGACGGTATTTCACATCGATCATCTTTATAAGAAAGATACTCAACTAACCTCTTGGGCAGACGCTCCCCAGTAACAACTACTACCTCTAGACCAAATTGATTATTGACTATTTAGAATTCATTTATTTATGAAACACTCTGTTCAGTATTACCACAAAACAAAGTGGATAGGTTGCGCAAGTTAAGACAGCAGATAGATAAATGTCATTGACTTGGCCACTCAAAATAATACACCAAGATCGAGCTGCGATACTACACTTACGTGCAAGAATAGGGGATCACGCTTACGAAATAAAGTGGCAAATAGAAAGATCTGACAATCTTTTTAATACTAAATCTTATTTGCTGTCTCCTGCGTATTTATAGATTTTATATTTTTGTGATTCATTGATGTTATTTAGTTGCTTGTATTTAGGTCAAATACATTTAATTAATGGTGATCATAATCTTAATACAAAAAGCAAGCAAGAAACTATCAAATCAACTCTATCATATTATTAAATTCATTATTTAACTTAAAAATTTATTATATATTTTTTTACAAACGATGTTTTATACAACCGACAGAAATCCATTCTAATCCTCGTGCTTATATTTATTTTCACATTACACATTTTTTTTTGTGAATGAAAGAAATAGGGTTACGTGAGCCAACACAGCAACAGAACAAGGAATATGGTACCCGCTATTCATATTTGATTAATAAATTTATACTACTTGGCCGAATTTGAACGCCTCAGTGTCAATGCACTAGTACGATTCTCTTGTAATATGGCTATGGTGGATTTCGGGATTGGGTCTATAGAGGGTTAAGGGTCATAGGTTTTGCCCACGACTACATATGCGCGGAAGTCGGTTTATGGCGCGAAGATTTTATTGCGCTTCCCGTGGGACTATCCGTTTTTCCGAGAAAGAAAACCGCAAAACCTTGTTCAAGAATCACTCCATCTATTGATGAAAACCGCATGAAAATCTTTGCAGTAGTTTTTGAGCGAAGCCTTTATTGCGCATCCCGTGGGCTTTGTCGATTTTTCCGGGATAAAAAGTAGTCTATTATTTATTTCGGACTTTTATCTTTACTCGTACGTCTGCAAATTTCAAAGCAATCGGTTCAGTAGTCACGGCGTGAAAGCAGAACCAACAAACAAACAAACTCACTTTCCGATTTATAGTATTGGTAAGGATTTATAAAACATAAAAATATTCAACAAAAAATATTTTAAAAAAATAAAACCGACTTTAACCGACATATTGTACGCAACTAACTCACGTACGTATCTTTAAAAAGAATTTAAAAGAACTAAAAAGTAACAATAAATACGATGACTTCTGTCTTAAATAAACTAACTTTGATATATGTACCAACTAAGTATTTTTGAAGTCGGTGAACGGGGAGGAGTAACAGGCAACCGATTTCGATGAAACTTGCAGTATCACAAAGTTGAACAATACCTAGTAAAACAAAAAAAGAATTACTTAAATCGGACTTGTAGTTTCGGAGATATCTGAACACAAACATAAAAGCATACATACATACATAATATTACATACGGGTCGAATTCACAACCTCCTTTTTTTTGAAGTCGGTTAAAAAGTAATGGCCACTGTCAAGACGCACTATTCCTGGAAAAAGGAAGTAAGTGATTTTCACCTACTTTTCAGGAGCTTAAAAAAACTGTCCTATATTTTTATTATGAGGTCTAGAAAAAAGTTTCAAAGAGATAATCGCAGGTCACAGTTGCCTTCAACTACACGTGTTACTTAATTTAGGAACAGATTGATGTACTTCGAGATAATCTAAAAAAACACGGTTACTTCTTTATTCCACGAAACACATTATTATATTTGCAGGGGTAACTACAATTATTGCTTTTTAGTTATGTATTTTGAAATATATGAACTAATTTAACTCTACTTACGGCTTTGTACTCTCTTATATTTCATTATAATCTAGAGTTGTAAGTATAATCACGTTGTTAGTTAACGGAAAATCCTTTTTTGTACATAGAGTAATTAGAATTACACAATAGTCTTAGATTGTAAAATACAGGAACAAGTAATTATGTATATTTGCGTTATAGATTTTCTTGTAAACCTTCTTTTAAAATTTACGTAAACATAATTATTATGACTTTATCTGCGGGATAATTCTAAAACGAATAAATGAAATATGCATACCCCTATTTTATGCTGGAATTTAATGTTTTTTAAAGTCGCAAAATTATTGTATTTTTGCATTTATTCCTTCATTTTTGTAAATAGCTTCACGAGATTTTGACAGAAGGTGTAAACCATGATGCTCGCTTTATTTGCGTAATAAAATATTTTCGATGCAAGTTTAGTTACGACTTTTTTACAAGGGTAGTGCGAAGAGTTCTTTAAATAAAACAGAAAAACTTAAACTATCATCACCAACCTATATTTGTACCAATAGTAGGTTGATTTATTGAACACTTGACCAGTGTAAATAATAAGAAAACGATTTGCATGTCATTGTGGTGGTGTAAATGTCACCTGAGCGCCGACAAGATCATATGTGATTTTGACGTCATTATTAGTTAGATTTCTGTGATTGCCATACATCGATATATTGGTATGTGGTTTTCTATTCTTGCCCTGTTTTATATTCTTTACTTCTGATTAATATTTATACCACAGTAGTGGCAAAAAGACTTATGACCTGCCTGATGGTGAGCTATCACAGTAACTTTTGGATGCCTGCAACACCAGAACCATTACAAAAGCTGCTTAAAAATACAATAAAAGAAAAGAGTACTCTATTTCAGTGCCTCTGTCCGTACCGCAGTGCACCTTCGAGACGAAAGCCAAGAGCTTAGCGGTCACTGTTTTTTTTATGCTTAGCGGTCACTGAATAAACATTACATAGAGCATACGCTCTATGTAATGTTTATTCTTGTTTAAACGTGACCACTTTTTTGTCTCAACAGTGTAACTTCTGCAACTTTCGTGAGCGGCAGACGCGGCCAGACGGCATTGAACCGGCCGCGGTAAGATTACGAGCGGCTATCGTGCTTTCACGGGGTCAGCGGCCGCGCGAAAGTCGGTGATACAACAGATAATCGAACACGTGGGTACCGCCAGCGGAACCAGTCATCTGGGTCTAAGGGATCTTGGAGCATGCGTCCACAAGCAATTATCCAAATTTTTACACGGTTGCATTTTGAATCGGTGATAGGATGCACAAAACCCTATCACATTGTAAAATAAAAATGCAACTAAAAATAGTTTTTAAGTAGAACCTTGGGTTCACTTGAAATTATATTCACCAACAGACACCAACAGAGGTTCTTTAACAACTATTTCATAAATGACGCGTACAGCACACAACATTTTCATAATTTATTTAACAACCGCTATAAATTTATCATAAATCAAAGCAGTAACACTTAAGTAAGTGTATTGTAGAAAGTTATACATTTCCTCATCAACGAACCTCTAGATTTTTGAAGACAAATCTCTGACCAAACTCCATCATTAATCAACATAAAATTATTATACATATAAAAGACTCATTACTCGATATTCCTTATAATATTAAGTTGTATTGTGAGTCTATTATGTATTGTTCAGGTTTTTATGTGGTTTGACGTTTTTTTTTTTTTTTTTTTTTTTTTTTTTAGGATAGGGCAGCAAACGAGCAAACGGATCACCTGATGGTAAGTGATAACCGTTGCCCATGGACACCCGCAACACCAGAGGAGTCACAGATGCGTTGCTGGCCTTTTAAAAAGGGAATAAGGGGGGAAGGGGGGATGGGCCTCCGGTACCCTCACTCACTCGGCGAAACACAGCGCAAGCGCTATTTCACGCCGGTTTTCTGTGAGGCCGTGGTATCACTCCGGTCGAGCCGGCCCAATTCGTGCCGAAGCATGGCTCTCCCACGGTATGGTGACGTGGCCGTCTTTTTCCCAAACCTACACAACCATTCTGATGTGCCTTAATCCTGAAAAACCCAGAATCCTGATCCAGTCATCTCTCTGAAAATAATAAAACATCAAACAGTCGATATTGAAAATCACCCAGCTCCTAACATTCGTACAAATAAATATATAAAAGTGTTATAAACCCCCTTTGTTCCCCCTAGTACTCGCTCCGTATATCTTTATACCGAGTCATCATCCTTACATCCCGAGCTCCACCCGGTCCGTCAATCAAGTCAGTCTGATCCTAACATCCAACCGCCTCAGTCCGCGGTCGCCTATACTCTGAATTCATCTTTAATTTAAATAAGTACTTTTTGTTTAAAGTAGCGGTGCGCAAAATAGTTCACTGAAGTGTAAAGAATGATATACTTCAACTGGACTAGATGAAGTATATCACTCATTTAGTTCTTCTAGTTCACATGGCTCAGTACTTCAGTAGTCCATTTGAGTCACCTTATCGCTTAGTTCATTTACGTCACTTCATTCGTATAGTCCAATTAGTCCATCTGTATCGTAGTTATTTTAAGTAGCTATGAGACGTTATGTCAATTTGACTGCATAACTAAACACATGTATGATACATAATGCAGGAGTAATTAAAAGTTACTAAAAACTATTGAAATGTTTACAATATTTTTCAGATATTACATACGAATTTAGATTAGTATACGCCACACTCGTATATATTATGCACATGCAGACTAGAACTTGAGCAAAGAATATGAAATTATTCATAAACGAATTATTCCTTCAACTAATTATTCAAGTAAAACTAAACATAATGTGTGCGCTATAAGACATGAAATTGTGTGCAGGTAGACTCCGACCGGCCGGTGATTCTAGTTCCTGTATTCCACAAACAAATCACAGCCGAACCATTACTTTGAACCAATAGAATTGCATAGATTGTTAGATGACGTGATATTCTAGCGTTCGGATTGGATAAGCGGCATGGTTCGGTTCATTTTGTTAGTGGAATTGACCCACAGGATGCCAAGCCAATCAACCATCTCGCTCTCACACGCTATGTTTGTAATCTATCCGTTCGCTTTACTCTCCTTCAGTGAAAGAAGTGTTTTGGGAACTAATGAACTACTGAACTAGTTGGGACCAGAATGAATGAGTGAAGGAGATATAATTGCGAAGTGGACTAGTCCAATTGAAGCATTCATTCACGAACGACTCAACTCTAGTTTAAAGACAATATCCAATATCCTCATAACAGAACGCTGGAAAGGCAAGTTAATTTTTATTTCTCGCGCTTAAATTACAAACTTTATTATAGGTATAACCTGAAATGATAATGATAACATTTCAGATAAAGCTAAGTGTTATATGTACACATACAATACAGTAGTTAAACATAGTAGCAATTAATTCACTTTTTTCGGACGCTTGCTTTTCTCTGGCGACAGTACCGCTCGCGTTGATTACGTTTGATTTATTTCGAAATACTGTACACTAACTAAACAAAAGTAACAAATAAGGAAATAGGTGAACACAACCGATTATGAACCATTTGTACTTTATCTTTGGAAACCAATCTCAATAGGAGTACTAGAAGCACGGAAATAAGCTAATATGCACCAACGCAGACATGCAGCTAAGTTTTGGAGAATCCTGGAGGAATCACGTTTATGGACTACGGCGACACGACAACGATATTCAAGACAAGAAAAAGTTATATTCATCGTACCATCTATTTTGAGTACAGAGCAGTCAGCAGGTATTTAACAGGTTGTAGGGCTGGAATTCGACTCTGTACAGTGATAGAAGCTGAACGTGCACAGACATATAAAGATTTTTGTGTTTCACCGACAAATTAATATTTTATCAAATTTTTGCATTTCATTATTTACATCCATATACAGATTATTAATAAATTCTGATATGTGAATATACATAACCATAAATAAACGAGAAGAAAAATGTTGAAATTGGGAGAGTCTTCTCGATCTCTAACGTTTTAAAACAAGAAAATAGACAATAACGATTGTGAAGAAAAATCCATATTCTGCAAGTAATCTTTTCGCACAGACACTAATAAACGTTCATTTATTATGTCAAAAAATCTGTGTATCTATAAAACTGTTTATGAACTGAACATTGTTCATAAGATGGATTCGCGTTGATGTCTTTAATATAAGCGTTCATTTAGAATGTTTTTTTTTTAATTTTGTAATCTGCTCTTCTCTGCTATTATCATACATGTTCATACATAATAAACACATAATATTACACTGACGACTGTAAAAGAGCTTAATACAATTGGACTATATTTCAACAAAAATAATGGATATCTTAAAAGATTCACACTAATTGATCCTGCTTTCTCAAACCATTCCTTTGATTTAGTACGCGTTTTAGAACACTCCAAGGCATAGCTGCAAATATTTGTATCTTAAAATAAATAATCTCAGATACACTGTTGCTCTTCCAGTATTGATCTGTGTTAGCTTTGTTCCTTATAACATAACTAACGTTTCAAAAAGCGGGTAAGAGACTATAAAGAAAACTATTTCTTATAATTCGACGAGCGGTATTAAGGTATCACCATCACTGATCACGTATTTATTATAATTTTAATTTAACTTTAATATATTCTTTTAAAACTGTATGACACGGCATTCCTAATATAGGCATGTTTTCAAAATAAATTTTTACTAATTATATTATGTAATGGAAATTGACTTCATGAATTATCAATATTGAAGTCATTTTCCAAATTGATGACTCTGTATCTATTTAATACAGGGAAAAAAAACAGCCCTTGCTGAGTTTCTTGCCGGTTCTTCTCAGTACAAGGTCTCCCGCCGTAGATTTGCGAACCGATGGTGTAGCTTTTCGACATTCACAAGTGCTTGTAACAGCCCAGACTGAATAAATGATTTTGAATTTTGAATTTTTTGACTGAGGTCCCTGGTTCAAGTCCCAGTGAGGGCAGATGTTTGTATGATAAAAATAATAAAAAAAAATAATAATAATAATTATAATAATATTTGTGTTAAGGATAGTTGCATTTTATATATATATCTCGGAATGTATATCGCATAGCCAAAACCCAGTTTATAAAGGTGTGTCTATCAGATTGGTTCCTTAGGCTCAATAAACAGGCGCAACCACAGTATTGGCTAGGCGCGCTGGCACAATATCGAGCGCGTATAACGGTTCGCGCGCCGTTAACGTATGCGCCTGCGTGGTGCGTGGACTATTACGTTGACCGCGGACCGCTGGCACACTTTTGTGAATTTCCTTCAGAGTATCCGATGTTGAGCACCTACTCCGCTTCAACGCATTGCAGGTTCTGCGTTTCCTGCCTGTTATTTACATTCTTACTTAGATTACGCTTATTATAAAATTAATGGAAGCGTAAGTTAGAAATGTATTCAAACACTCACATTTCGCAACTTTTACCAACAACCAGTATAATAGTGGGGGGCTATTGCCACTGTCTGGCTGCTTCGCTGAGATGTAACTGCGGTATTTTTGGTTAGGGGCTCTAAGGATCTTCACGGGAGGAAAGAATCGATGATAGATGTATGCGTTACCCGTTACAATTGTTAAGAATTCTATTGGGATTGTATACGCACTGATAACTAGAGATCGGATAATCGGATGCATATTTACCTAAAGTTAGTTCAAGACAAAGTATGGAAACGGCTTTTTATTGTTTTGTTAAATAAAAATCCCGGGATTGCGGAATTGGATAACCGAATATTTATTTATTTACCTAATTTAGTTTTTGACAAAGTATGGAACTGTCTTTTTATTTTATTTCCACAAATAAAAATCCCGAAATTCCGGTACTGTAGAACATTTTGGTAAATACGTATGCATAGTTGTATAAATGAACCCGGAGTCTCGGTCTTTTGAAAATAAATACCACGTGCTTATTTAGTAATTTTCAAACAATATCACTACGTTAAATTTGCAGTCCCGTATTTTCCCGGGATTTTTATTTAACAAAATGTATTTTAAAAAGCCGCTTCCATAATTTGTGAGCCAAAAATTAACTTTAGGTAAACATGCATCTGATTATCCGATCTCTACTGATAACTCGTATAGGACACTTGGCTCTAATTTAAATAAGTGTAGTCAATTATTACTATTAAAATATTATTTATTATTAGACACATGTACACTGGAGACTAGTGTCGTCTGTTTAAAAATCTCCGTCTTATTTCTAACTCAAAACAATAGTTGTCGCATTGCTGTGTTCATGTTTTAATAGTGAGATAGGCAGTGAAGATACTGGGTGCCGTAATTTTGCACTTAATGTCACAAATTGACAACCTACATTGTTCTTGCGGAGGTTGAAAAATATTCTGCAAATCCCACAGGAATCACATAGGCTACTATAGCCATTACCATAACTACATTATATTATGTATCAATACAATACACATATATAAAATGGTGTATTCTCCTTTTTAACATTCTTTATAACCCAATTTATCCTACCTACCTTCGCTCTCGTTTTGAGTTTGCTCATTCTCCTGATGTTGTTTGCAGATCTCATCTTCGTACTCTTCTTAAACTTCCCTCTGATGTTTTCCGCACTAATTTCTTCCTTAACTCTTTTTCTGTTCATGCAGTTAAATTATGGAATGCACTTCCGCCTTCAGTGCGAGACATTCGTTCTTTCTTGCTTTTCAAGAAGAAAGTAAAAGAGCACTATCTTTCCTTAACGTGATTAACTATCCTCTCAGTAATTTTGCTGTATTATATTAAACCTAATCTAAGTTTGTATATATCCATGTATATATGTTTATCTATGTATGTATTTATTAGTGTATATATGTATAAGTATTAAGTATGTGTACTTTTTGTTATACAACTATTATATATATTTGTACACGCGACATCCACGTTTCTCAGTATTTTTTTTTCCTATCACAGGTGGGTTGGAAGAAATTTCATTAGAAATAAGCCACACCTATTGTACTGTCTATAATTTTGTATTTTCCTGTTCTTTTCTTTTGTGTACAATAAATCATTAAATAAATAAATAAAAACGAATTGAATTGAGCCCGGAAACTTAAACAAAAAAAAAGGCATTTTTTAAATTGTGCGAACAGAATGTGCTAGTGCCTACTAACTATTATTATCTTCGGTTCTGCTAGTTGCCGGGTGACGGGTTTGCCCCTTGCGATTGCTTGAGAATAGCATTTTCAGTTTTGAAAGCAAGTATGTATAAGACTTTCTCGCGTGCATTCAGCCAGCGCGCGGTTTCTAGTTGACACCATACGTGCGTATTCGTTGCAATTATTGTACATTATAACTAGTTTTCAACGTTACATTAAAAGATATGTAATTTCGTGCCAGTTATGTAGTGAATGATTTTTTTTTTGTTAACAGTGTCGATTTGTTGTCGCTAATTGGATGTAATTATGCGAAAAGAATCCAGCCCACTACATGGCAAAAATGACTGAAGTATATTATATTCTTAGTACAAAAAATATATATCACATGATCGCACCGCTCGCCATCGACAGGGAGTTCATGATCACACACTGGAACCTAAATGGTCCTGTACAGCGCGGTTCCAGAGGAATTTCCTTCCGCGTACACTGCGATTGTAGAATGAACTTTCTGCCAAGGTTTTCCCTGAGGGCTACAGTATGGGGTTCTTTAAAAGGGAAGTAAATAGGTTTTTAAAGGGTCGGCACGCGCGAGTGACACCCTTGACGTTGCAAATGTCCACAATAACCGCTTACCATCAAGCGTGTCGTAGGCCTATTTCCCACCATCGTGCTATAAAAAAAACATAAGTTGACATACATATATTAATTTTAAAACATTAATTGGTGAGGAAATCACTTGTGAATTTAAAACACTGATAGACAGTGTATTTTTGTGGACTGGATTGTTTTCGTCTAACCAAATCCAATTGTAAGCCAAACTTTTTTAACAAACCTATCTAGTAAAGAGATCACTAATAGGTAAATTAAATTATATCTAAATAAAAAAGACTCTATGTCTAATATAAAAACACGAATTTAAACTAGCTTACTGCCGCTCTGTAGCCATCGTTACTATAGGATTAAGTTTCCAGTATGTCTCACTCATATGTTTATATGTAACTCAGGTATTGCTTATATCACATGCAATGTATAGATAAATAATATAATAATGAAACTTAAATAAAATTAAAAACTAAACTATATATAAAACTAATATCTCTCATAATTATTTAGTAAAATTAAAAACTAAACTATAAATAAAATATTTGAAATAAATCGCTGTCGTCAGGCAACGTCCCCATAACACTAGCAGCATTGCCACGTTGTATGGCGATGCTGATTCGCTGCGCCAGATATGAGCCAGCTTTCCGGTCACATGTAGCCTCGGTCAATCTATAGCTGCACTCTTTAAAAACTCTGTGGGCACTTTCCCCCCAGGGCCCCAGAGTTTCCACCCCAAAAGGCTCAAATATGCAACCACTATTTGGGTCATACACAAAACACTCGAAAAAGAAAACGCACAAAATAAAAGTCACGCAATCGATTCAAAATGTTATAATTTTTATATTATCGCACGCCCGTGACTTTGCTTACGTCAACTTACCTCGCGGGAAAATTTTATATAAAGCAAAACAAAGCTAGTTTTGAATAAAGTTGATAGTTATTTGTCGGTAATACTCTAAATCATCAAAATTAATTCAGTAGCATTCAAGTGAAAAGGTTATAAACAATAAACTATGTACATTTATACTTGAAATTAATAAGTCAAGACATATAATAAAGCTTATTTAAATACCAATTTATCAAAAGAATGAACACAAAAGTCTAAATTTCTCTTCTGTAGAATTTATCTTTTCTGTAGACATGATATCTGCAAAAGAGATTTCTACAGGAGAGACAAACGAAACAAAAAAAAAATAATACAATCAAAATTTTAAGGTTAGAATCTTAACAATGGCACAGTTATAAACTAGTTCTTAAATCACATAATGCCAAAGTAGTTTAACATAAGAAATAGTCATAATTACTTTGCAATAAATCACTAAGAAAAGATGCACTGATGTTTGACAAAAACTTGTGTATTTAATTATGATAATATTTTATCAAAAAGTATAGGACTTTCTTCTCAGCATTCAACCGGCAACTGATGCGTGACTCAGTGTTACCAACACAAAAAATAAAAGTTGAATATGCGATCTGTTACGAAAAAAATAATCGTTTATTTTTTAGTCTACAGGAAAGATGTCAAAATTTAGAACAACATTTTTATTTATTTTAAATGAATAATTAACACACTTACTTCTGAAAATCTTCATTAAGTGTGTACCTACATACATACATGTCATTATAATAAAAAATACCTGTTTATTTTAAAACCACAAAAGTATTTTTATTGCCCTCCAAAGATCTGTACTCAGTATCTGAACAGTCTACAGGAGGAGAATTTTATAATGATAAAGTTAAATTTAAATAAACTATTGAATATTTTTATTTTTCCCTTTTATATAAATTAAATGGACATAAATGTGATTTTCATAAATTAGGAAACTAAGCAACTAAGTAAATACTAAGTTAGCGTTAAAGTAAGTGAACGCTTTTTTTTCCAATTTTGTGTATGACCCTATTTATGTTTGCATACTTGCGCCGTTTGAGGAGTTCAGCCGAGTTAGCAGCAGACCCAGCCCTAACTGCGGTGCCACGAAGATGGGACTGCGCTAGAGTAGAGTATCAGCACATGTCGCGTCCCAAACTAGTGGTCGTCCCATCCTCCATGGCACGAGGGTCATGCCGTCGGGTCTCTTACCGTCGTCACGGCTAATGCCGGCCGGTTCTAAAACAGCCGGTGCTCCCGCACTGGCTAAGGCCCTACGGATGACGTCGTTAAGGCTGGCATGGCGAGAGGCACGCCCCGCGCTTCTGCTGCAAGATAGGCCGTGATGACCTAGTTGGTCAACATGATCACCACAACGACAGCGATGTGGCACAACGCAGGTCGCTCCCAGGCGAAGAGCAACTGATAAACGGAATGTCGTGTTATCTAAAAAGGTTCCTAAATTGTAAGAAGGTAGAGCTTGCAGCCATTGCCCGGATTCCCATTCAGCGCTGGCAATGAGGCGAGCGCGCTCTACAGGGCTGGTTGCCGTATGGTATAGGTTGTCCCGTACCAGCCTGCAAAGCGGCTCGTCCCAAAGACGCTGTGAACTGGTGTTTACAGGCAGGTCGACATTTGGGCAGGCCGCGCTCCACGCATCTATAGCCTCTGTTATAAAAGGAATATTAAGTGGCTGGATTTGTGATTTCATAATCTTGCTCATTAAATCTATTGAACTGTGTATAGAAGACAGATATGCGGGGAGTGAAACGCTGGTTACTTTCCTGATGCCTATACCACCGTGTCTTATCGGCAGAGATGCCTGGGTCCACGAGTGATCGTCTAAATTTATATTTAATACTGAAGCTAGAAGGTTATAAATAATTTTGTCAATTCTTTCTAAAAGGTTGGGAAATCTCCAAAAATGGCTGCACCTCAGGACATATGTGAATTTTGGTACAAAAAGACAATATTTGATAATTGTGTATGCTACGTGAGCATTTATTTTTGATATGCGGTCCGAGGCTTCAGAAAGGTTTTTAATTTTTGTTTCTATCAGGTCTGGGAAAGATTCATCCAAAATAGGCGCCCCAAGGAGGTATAGTGAGCTTTTATTTATGATTTTAATATTGGGAGCAAGCTGACGGAATTTGGATATGGCGAGTTCTGTGTCCAAACAAGTATCGGAAAAGAAAAGTTCGCATTTAGAAAAATTCAATTCTAGTCCGATATCGCGAAATTGTTCTATTAAAATACGAAGATCCTCTAAGACTTCTTTAATGTCACCTCCCAGGGTACCGTCATCTAAATACCATACATTAAATTTAGAATTTAACTTGGTAATGATGGGGTGAATTGCTAAGCTGAAAAGCGCAGGTCCAAGTGGGTCGCCTTGTTGGCAGCCTACAGCTGAAGAGAGCTGATGTTCTTTGTAAATTAATTTCGAAGGATTATTGTAGCATTGCCAAACAAAATTAAACATTTCAGGAGTTTTATCACGAGTTTGTTTTAGTAGTGCATTTCTATCGAGACTATTAAATGCGTTTTTGACGTCTACCTTTAACAATACCTCGCAATGGTTTTGAAAAATCAAGGTTCTTAGCGCATGTACCGCGGTTTCACATCCACCCTTTGACCCAAAACCTAATTGGGTTGGCTGAAAGTATTGACTAAGCGGTCCAGATATAGTGGTACAACCAATTTTAGCTACAAGACGGCGGTAAAGGCACACCGATTAGGCCACAGAGCGCCATAGAGTGTGCTGGTAACTTGTGCATTTACCTTACCAGATAGCATGAAGTTGCTCAGATCTGTCAGTGCCTTGAGCAGAAGCATGCCAGAGTCACCTGAACTATGTCCGAGGAGATCCTTAAGATGTTGGGGAGTTAGTCCGTCCAGCCCACCGGCTGAGCCGCTCTGAAAAGACATGACAGCTCTGAGGACCGCATCGGTATTGGTTGCTATGGGAATTATTGATGCATCTGGTAGGTTAGGTAAGTTTTGATTGCTGTTTGGAAGTGGGTGCTTCGCTCTTAGGGCTGAGAGTGTCTCCTGATTATTGGGAGCAACACAGTCTGTTGAAAAAAGTAGGCGAGCGGCTCCTCTGATATCGCCTTCACCTACCTTGTCTTCAATTTTTTTGTATATTGATGTACTAAAGTTTGATTTCATTCTGAAAAGGTCATCAAGAATAAGTGGGTATTGGCAGTTATTTTTAATTTTGGTGGTGAGGGATGAGTTTTTGTTACTGTCCGTTACATGTAGGATTCGGTAGGGGAAAGTCAAAAGTTGTCTCCAAGCCTGGTTAGAATTTTCGGTCACAACATTATGTATGGTGGACGCAAGTTTTTCAGAAACTGAAATCCTTGCGCCTCTCGGGATTCGTTTGATTATTCTAATTTTATATTTAAGTTTACTTAATATTTCCGAAATATCATTTTGTAACGAAAGGTTTTCTGTGTCAATATTACTTTGGTGCTCAAAGTTTATGTCGTGTGTGGTATCTGAAGTTTGGTGTTTCTTACCTATGTGTATTTTAAGGCCATGTTGGTTTTTAAAGTACCTGGGCTTGGAGCACAAATTACACTGTATTAAAGTTTTAGAAGATTCGAGGCTGCTAGGAAATGATGCAGTGTTGTCGCCTGAGAGTGACATCGCGTGATTTACAAATAAGCTTAAAAAATAAACTAAACTAACAATAATGTAAATATATAAAGTAAAGAATTTTTAAAAGTGAAACACTAATAAACAATATAGTTGCGTTGGCTGTCGCTCAGCAGTGGTCGCAGATCGCGGTGGTGCACACTAGAATTTACAGATGCATGTGACGTGTGTATTCATTCTTGAATTTAAAATGGTATGTAGCTTATAACAGTTTTTATTCCACTTGTTCCAAACTATACCTAGTTTGGTATATCATCTTTATTTTTTGGGTAGTTAATATCCAATCCATATAATATAAGGGCTGAAACAACAGCTGTCACCAGCAGTGACGGCCTAGTCTGCGCCACAGGTCAGTAACTACCACAAATTAGCACGGCGCATATTCGAAGGGAGCATGCGCAGACACCTGAGGTCACGTTGCTTAGCAGCGTTTTATCTTTCTTGTTGTTACTGCTTCAAAAGAAAATACATAGGATAGGTTGCTGATTTTCTCACAATAATTTGAAACTTGCCCACATTCATGTGTACACAAACAATGTTTGTAGCTATATATTGGTCTTGGAAGTGGGAAATAATCGATATATAATTAAAATATAAATAATTAAAACGGAGCTATATAGTCAGATTTGACAGTTTCATATTTTTATATTTATTTATGAAACTTAATAGACTATTAACAAATATCAATGATTGTACTTATTAAGTTTAGCTTATAAATTGACCAAATGTCTCCTGTTTAAAGGAATGTATAAGAAGAAACATAAAAATCTAATAAATAATTTAAAAACTGCATAATACGATAACTTATTATTTTGTTTACCTTACTTACTAGAAAAAGTCAACTTATATTTTTTATAAGAGATTTTTTTCTGCAATACAGAGTACAGCTCAGTCAGTAGAGCGAAATGACCTTTTAAACCTCATTTTAAGACGGTTTAGGAAACACTGCTTAGAACTCAGTCCCGAGACTGCTCGTACGTGAAACTGAATTGTGTTAAGTTAGACTGGTTTAAAGTACACGAACACTGTATTGCTGTGGTGGATGATGCGATGGTGAGTAGATGAAGAAGGCAATGTTGCAAACAATTAAAGATCCCAAGTTCAAAGACACGATGTTCCAATGTGATTATCCATTTTCGGCTTTCATATATACAATTTTAAATGATTGTTTAGCCAGTTACTCATTAAGTCAGCCAGTTAAGTTTTGTCCCCTGGCTGGGGCAAAGGGCGTCAACAGTGAGTCTCCATCCCGCACGGCCTTGAGCTTCGCATTTCATTTCGCTCCAGGTTTTTCCAAGGCTTTCGCTTCGCCAATGACAGTCCGCCGCCAATTCTGTTTTGGACGACCACGTTTGCGCTTTCCGTGGGGATCCCAGTCTAGGGCTTGCCTCGGTATGTGGTTTGAATCCCTTCGGAGAGTTTGGCCTATCCAACTCCATTTACGGCGTTTGATCTGCTGGTCGATCAGGACTTCATCACAACGTTCCCATAGCTGCTCGTTGGGATTTTTTTCTGGCCTGGAGTCTGTGCGAGATGTCCTTTGTGACCTTCCACGTCTCACACCCGTACAGTAGTAGCTTAATTCTCTGAGTCAATTTCCGTGATTTGTGCCTATCCGCGAAGTGATGTCCTCTTCTGTACCACCAGTCTCCGACACACAGCTACCGAGGTAGGAATTTGTGGACACGTTCCACTCCCTCTGTTAAAATTATTCTATATGTAAGTAAATTTCGCGACAAGCTTTTATATGTATTAAAAGTTTATTTTGTTCTTTTTAGCGCATTTAATAAAAGCTTGTTTTTAAAAAAGGTTTTTTTTTTACTTTTAATTTTATACGAGTAAAATATACTCGTAAAACTCATATGTACATTCATGTTTTGTGTAACAGTAAATCAATGAACAATAGTTTCTCACCACGGCAATAACAAAACTATGGCGCAAATTAGATTAAGCACACTAAAAGAGAAGAAAGGTGTTAGACAAAACGATTGTGGTGCTAATGAACCTACTTCTCAGCAGCCGGAATGATGGAAAATGAAGTGAAGTGCACCAAATTTTTTTGGACATTGCACAAAGAGTTTTTTATCCAGTGATCTAAATCTATTTCATCTGAACTAGATCTGAACATCTGAACTAGATCAAACTACTAAATGGTTTCTTGATGCTTAATCACTATCAATCAATACACAGTATAAAACAAAGTCGCTTTCGCTGTATGTCCGTATGTATGCTTAGATCTTTAAAACTACGCAACGGATTTTGACGCGGTTTTTTAATAGATAGAGTGATTCTTAAGGAAGGTTTGTATGTATAATAAATGCATAATGTAGTAGAGAAACACTGATAAATTAAAAGGTTTCTAATGTGATGTCGTAAATAAGCACGTTTTTTTGCGCTTATATTGCAAACGCTGGCTGAACCCTACAAGATAGACCAAAATAATGTACTACAGTATTGTACACAACTTACAAAAATCCACAAAAAAGTCCGCGATGGTATATGTCTATCTCTAGGGATAACCCACCATAACCATTTTTTCACTGCACCCGTGCGAAGCCGGGGCGGGTCGCTAGTATAGTATAAATAAAGTCGTTTTGTCTGTCCCTATATCCCTATGTATGCTTAAATCTTTAAAACTACGCAACGGATTTTGATGCAGTTTTTTTTAATGGATAGAGTGATTGAAGAGGAAGGTTTATATGTATAATGACATCCATTAAATAGTGGAGAAATACTGTTACTTTTGTGGTTTCTAATGGTTTTACCGTGGGAGAGCCATGCTTCGGCACGAATTGGGCCGCCTCGACCGGAGTGGTACCAAGGCGTAAAATAGCGCTTGCGCTGTGTTTCGCCGAGTGAGTGAGGGTACCGGAGGCCTAAACCCCTTCCCCCTTATTCCCTTTTAAAAGGCCGGCAGCGCATCTGTGACTCCTCTGGTGTTGCGGGTGTCCACGGGCAACGGTTATCGCTTACCATCAGGTGATCCGTTTGCCCGTTTGCTGCCCTATCCTATCCTATCCTATAAAAAAAATGTGATGTAAACAATTACATTTTATCCGCTTACATTTCAAATAATTATTTACAACGTCCACAGATTTCTGTACTGTATTTGGTATCAGCATTGCAACCGTGAAAAGCCGGGGCGGGGCGCTAGTATCCTTACTTACAATAAGAAATACAAATACAATAAATACAATACAAAGAGAAATAAACAAATTGTTAATAAATTCTTAGGTAACTGTGTAACATAATAATATGTATATTTAACTGTACCTATTATAATAACCTTTTGTTACTTGTATCATAATAATTATTGCTCGTTTTTAAATGATTGTATGCGCGTGTCCTGCGGTTGTTTTTTTTTTTTAGTTGTGCTAATTTACACGGGTAACTGTTTTTGGTAATTTGTATCCTTCTGTGGCTTAAGGGTAGTCATACTCTCATTAAAATCTCTTCGGCAGTGTCGTGTGAGGCGGGTCGTTACGTTCCCTAAAACATGGTTGAGCGAAGCGATGGCTGGTTCATGCGTCATGCTCGTGAACGGGTGCTGCCAGCGGAGATGAGTCTGCTCTTTGCTATACTGGGTACTACTCGTATTTATTATAATTTTAATTTAACTTTAATATATTCTTTTAAAACTGTATGACACGGCATTCCTAATATAGGCATGTTTTCAAAATAAATTTTTACTAATTATATTATGTAATGGAAAGTGACTTCATGAATTATCAATATTGAAGTCATTTTCCAAATTGACGACTCTGTATCTATTTAATACAGGGAAAAAAAACAGCCCTTGCTGAGTTTCTTGCCGGTTCTTCTCAGTACAAGGTCTCCCGCCGTAGATTTGCGAACCGATGGCGTAGCTTTTCGACATTCACAAGTGCTTGTAACAGCCCAGACTGAATAAATGATTTTGAATTTTGAATTTTGACTTATATTAGAAATCGGAAAGTGAGTTTGTTTGTTTGTTTGTTCCGCTTTCACGCCGTAACTACTGAACCGATCGCTTTGAAATTTTGCAGACGTAAAGATAAAAGTACGGATTAAATAATAGGCTACTTTTTATCCCGGAAATATCGACAGATCCCACGGGATACGCAATAAAGGCTTCGCTCAAAAACTACTGCACAGATGTTCATACGGTTTTCATCAATAGATAGAGTGATTCTTGAGCAAGGTTTTGCGGTATTTTTTATCTCGGAAAAACGGCTAGTCCCACGGGAAGCGCTATAAAACCTTTGCGCCATAAACCAACTTCCGCGCATATGTAGCCGTGGAGAAAAGCTATGACCCTTAACCCTCTATAGACCCAATCCCGAAATCCACGCGGGCGAAGCCGCGGGAAGAAAGCTAGTAAAATATTTAATTGGCGGACATTAAAAAAGCGTGTGTTAGCAGGTCAATACACTAATTTCTTTAGATAAGTTTTATTACAAGTTTATAAGTAATATTATAAGTTTTATTTATGAAAATTTAATGTGTATTCATAAGAATTATAATAGTTTTGTAAAAAAAACCTAATTTGTGAAAACTGTGAAGTCGGCTATTTTCGCTGCAAAGTACCATGAATCAAAATCAAATCAAAATAATCTTTATTCAACATAGACCTTTACAGGCACTTATTGACGTCAACAGACAAAACAAAAAAAAAGCTTGAAAAAAAACAAAAACCTTGTCCATACGTACGAATAAGGAAAAATATATATATATATATATATTGACTCGACACCTGTTCGGAAATTGGGAGAGCCTTCTCGAGAAGAACAGGCAAGAAACTCTGAAGGTCTATTTTATCTATATTGGATAGTGAATAAAATAATTATAGTGCGTCTCGAGAAGTTAGAAGTCGCATTAATACGTTTGTTATAGATCACCCATAAACCCTTTTATGTGCGTGCCCGCGATGCTGTGTGCGCGTCTGGCTACCGCGCATGCCGTGGTGATGTCTCTCCGTCTGGGGGATTGTCCAGGGGTTCTCAGACAGTCCCTCTCTTGGCGTTGGCTCGACCAAACTTAGGTCGAGCCGGCCCCGGACCTCATGGCGGTAGAATCGCGAAAGCGCACCCCGCCATCTGCCCCGGATGGGCCTAGAGAACTCAGGGGGTTTTTTGTGGGTAGGCCGGTCCTGTCAGACCTGAGAGTCCTACACACGGCCGCGCTTAGCCAGCGCAGTGTTACGGTGCATAAAGCATTTCCCGTCAAAAAAAAAAGAGTTCATGTGCGTGCGATGTTTTAAAACTGAGATCCAGTTTCGCTTATACACGTTTGTTTTTTAATGTTCCTCAAAATTTTTAGGGAATGCAAACATTGAATCTGAGCGATCTTCATAGATCTCCTCTGTCTCGATATTATTATGCGACTAAATAAAAGTACAACAATTGCCCGAAGTTGATATCTTGTTTGTATATAAGGTCATTGACCAATCTGAATTATTATTTTATTATGTTTTTAATATATTGAATAAACATTATATTATATTATATATATATATATATATATATACAGGGTTACCTGGTAAGTCGTGCGAACCCCGTTAGGGGGTCGTGGTTCCCACCATTTCTGACAGATTTCCCCTTGGAACCCCGCCCCCAACTTAACCCATTTCAAGTTATAAGACTTTAAAGACTTTTTTGAAAAAATGTCCGATTTTTGTCTATTGGCCCATTTTTTTTTGTTTATTATAATTCAAATATTTAGTTTTATACTATTTTTGTGTAGCAGATTAGTTTGTTCATCATAATGCAAAATAAAAATAGAGTTACCTCAACTAAATAGATTGTATAGAAGATTGATAGTTATAGCATCAAACAAAAATCAGTACAAATCAAACTTCAACCAGCAATAGTAAAAAAAAAATCTATGACACGTAGGCTGCAGACACCTTTAAAAATATCTACGTTTCATTAGCTATTCAACAAGGTATATATATATATATATATATAGTAAGATAAGATATATATATATTGAATATTAGGGATTAGTGAAACAAACGTCTTATTTCTTTTTCAATAATACACGTCAATAGATATTAAATTTAAGAGATAGTTTTGAAACTTATAAGATAGTTTGGAAGTCAAGATAATAATGAGTTATAATTAGTGCTCAGAATGGGTAGTTTAATTTCATGTACTTGCAGAAAGAAAGTCAATCTAAGTGTAACATGGATAAACCTAAAATTTTCTGTTTTTATTTGCTATTCGCTTCTTTACGCTTTTATTGTAAAATTTTATGTTTACAACTTATTATTACAACAAGAAGCTAAAAGAAGAAATACTATTTTGAAAGTTCAATATAATATTTTTACAATCTCTGAAAATAGTAAGTTCCCAGGCATATCCGTACTATTGATGTCACAAAATCGAAAGTACTTACAATTAAACTACCTATTCCGAACACTAGGTATTATAAAGTGACAATCAATGAAAAACAAAAATTTTACGAAAAAAATAACAGTACCTTTTAATATATATTTTTTTGTATACTAAACCTAATTCTGAGATTTAGTTTTCACCAAAACTTGCACTTTAAGGTTAAAAATAATGCGAAATTATATATTTGTTATGGCGCTTAAATCTGATAGTTATAAATACGAGCAAAAAGAACGGCATTATCGTAGTTAAAAATCTATTATTATTAAATAGACATTTTAGTATATTTTTATACATATTTGCCCGCGACTTTGCCCGTATAAATTGTAAACACATATGTACACTGTATGATAACGACATAATTTATTGTAAATGTTGTTAATAACTTTTGATAAAGCTGATTGAAAAATTGGACGATTCAAAAGAGCTTTCTATAAAGTCATATTTGAATAAAATTAATTTTGATTTTGATTGATTTTGATTTTTTGCCTCCGTGGGTTTAGTATTTCGAGTGGCGTATGTTAACGTGGCGTATAACTTTGTAAATTGGGTAGACGACAATATTTAAAATTCTATAAATAATAAGAGTACTCTTTTAAGTGAGAAATATTGTAGAACCAACAGTACACCGGCACCTATTACTTTTGAAGATACATCGGCATGTTTGCGGCGCTGTCGCGGGTCGCTCAAAAAGGCTCCATACTGAAAACACTGCAATTGTGACGTCATAACTCAGTAAACTCGTCAAATTTGTATGAGCGTATAAACAAATTTTAAAATAACTTTGTTATTTGTATGTTTATAGGTATACTTTCTATATAAAAACTTAACTCTTTTTCTGTTCATGCAGTTAAATTATGGAATGCACTTCCGCCTTCAGTGCGAGACATTCGTTCTTTCTTGCTTTTCAAGAAGAAAGTAAAAGAGCAGTATCTTTCCTTAACATAATTAACTATCCTCTCAGTAATTTTGCTGTATTATATTAAACCTCCAAAATCCATGTATATATGTTTATATATCTATGTATTTATTAGTGTATATATGTATTAGTATGTATGTAAGTATTAAGTAGGTGTACTTTTTGTTATACAACTATTATATATATTTGTACACGCGACATCCACGTTTCTCAGCTATCACAGGTGGGTTGGAAGAAATCACATTAGAAATAAGCCACACCTATTGTACTGTCTGTAATTTTGTATTTTCCTGTTCTTTTCTTTCGTGTACAATAAATCGTTAAATAAATAAAAAAATGTTACATTTAATGTGTGAATGCTAGAAATGTGTTCGTTTCATTAGAATTACGTAAATAATAATTGCTAATTTTTTAGAAATCTAAAAACAATATAAATTAATAATTAAACTGAAATTTCTATATTGACATACTTTATCATGAGATATAAATTGCTCAAATCAGATAATCATAGTATAAAACGACCATAATCAGTTGTGGTCGTCCACCCTATTATATCTAATATATTATTATGATGTACTACAAGGTACATTATTCTAAAGTTTTATTCAAATGCAATCAATAGTTTTACGTGAATGAATAACAAGCACCCATCCATACAAATTTTCGTGTTTATAACATTAGTATGGATATTGTTTAGTATTTGACATGTCAATAAAGGCAATGCGTCAATGTTGACGAAATAAAAAACATATCTTACATTTCTACACTAATCTTATATATAAAAATGAATCGCAAAATGTGTTGGTAAGCGCATAACTCAACAACGCCTGGACCAATTTGGCCAATTCTTTTTTGTTAATGTTCGTTGAAGTTCAAGGAGGGTTTTTACAATGAGGAAAATTCGAACAATTATCGGAAATACCCTAAAAACAGCCCTTTTATTTTCCCATGCAAACGTTTTCTAACTAAAACGTACAGTCGAATTGAGCTTTATTGTTATTGTATAAAGTTCATATTGCAAGCACTCACTGTTGTCTAAGCAATGAAGCTGTGTTCCTAACATCAAAGAGTCAATTTGCGCTTTATTAACGCTACATATAGTTGAAATTCAATCATATCTATCAAAACAGTGTGCGTGCTTGCGTTGGAGCACAGAATACATCATTGGAGGATTTAATGTCACGTTCCAAAATTTACAAAATATTATAGTTCATTTGGACCTATTTTGCAATTTTGGTTGGCTATAATTAGTGCTCAGAATGGGTGGGTCGATATTATCTATAAAATAAGTAGGAACAAAAAACTGCCACTTTATAAATCTTTTTGACAGGACGAAGTCTGTCGGGTCCGCTAGTATTATAAAAAAGAAAGATTTGTATTTTTGTATGTAACGAATAAACTCAAAAAGTACTGGACCGATTTTAATAATTCTTTTTTCATTAGAAAACTTCATTATCACTGAGTAACATAAGCTATATTTAATATAAGATTACTATAGAAATCTTTAGAAATTCTTATTAAAACCAACCAATAAACCATAAAATGTCTTTCATCGCATACGCTGCGAAGAGTATTAATGATTGGACAAAAAAATGTTCGACAATATTATAGAATATATCAATATCTACAAAAAACTTCGCGAGACCATATGTCTAACTATTGTAGTTACGTCACTATAACTACTTTTTTACATTTAACAAATTGATAGAAATGCCGATCAAAATCAGACCGTGTTATCCATAACATTTATAAAATTTTATCCAAATAAATAATTTAATATTCAAGACTGTCTCAATACCTGATGATTTCCTTTTTAAATATTGAAATCGAACATTCCATTCAAAACATTTACGAAGTGATTTTAAACAATACAGCATTAATCCTTGTCCAATTAAATAATTGTGCATTTATTATAGATCAATATGCTTTTTACAGCATGTAATTTAAGTGAATATTTCCGAAGATATTACAAATTTAAAATGCAGGGACGTACATAGATAAGCATTGCACCCATGCGAAGCCGGGGCGGGTCGCTAGTATCTTATAATTAATCAAATACAATATAGGTACCTGACAATACTTTATAATGCGAAATTAAAAATTTCATAACAATCTGCGAAACAATCGCAGTAAGGAAAGAATTCGATATATTTTACTAAATGTCTGTGACAAAAATATATACCAATTCGCCGACTCTTCAGTTGATTTAAATACACAGCACAGTTTTCAAGTCGTACTTTCTCCATACAATTAACAAATGAGCTACAAATCTGAGTCATCGATGACTTGACTGCACCGAGTGGGTCTTGGGAATATCAATAGTATAGACGGTTCTAACAAGTTAACAACTGAGGAATATATCGTGGTACTTCTACAAATTTATTTACAAGTATTTTGTATTTTGGCTACAAATATAATTTGTATTTAGAAAAAAAAAAAACAAAATAATTTCTAATGCAAAACAACTCTACCGTTATAGTACTTCTCCGTAACGGTAGAGTTCTGACTTTCTTCGGCTCTACTTTTTGAAAGGAGCTTTTAAACTTGATTCGTGTTTCATTGATGTATATAAATATTTTAAATAAATCTATAAATAAGTATTTCTTACACTCACACAGAATAGCCTAGCCCAAAGTAAGTTCCGTAAGGCTTGTGTTACCCTAGGGTAACTTACTTACTTAAATATATATATAATATAAATATTTTTCATAGATATATAATGACACCCATGACTAAGGTACAAATGCTCGCATTTATTACGCAAACATCTGCCCCCACCGGGTTTGAACCCGATGGGGACACCTTGAAACCGGGAAATCACTCGACGGAGTCACCACTCAAGGACTACGGAGGTCGTCGTTATTGGATATTTTCCTATGATTTTCAGTAGGAATTTCACTACTAAATAGCTATTTCGTGAAAATATTTTTTTGCAATAACGGAAAAAACAATAGTGTTCCTTTATATATTTGGCACAAACATTTAATTTAAATTTTTCATGCGTAATGTTTTACAACCTCCTAAGTTATGACCTATCTAAGCAGTGAAAGTTACCGGATAGTAGAGAGCTGGCGAACGACTCATCCTGGCTAGACACGGGCAGCGCGCACGCCAACAGCGCTAGCAGACCCACACACGCGCCCGGCACTCTCATCGTAGCACTGTAACTGTCACTGAGCTGTCACTAGCTGTCACTGAGCTGTCAGCGCGCTGTCAAGGCGCATGGCGCGTCCGAACGCGGTCTCGCGGTGCTCACGACTGTTGGGGAGAAAGAAAGGGGTTACGTTGCGTGCGCGCACGTTGTCAAAGATTATGAGACTACAGACTAGTTAGTCTCTAGCCAGTCATTTATTACATCTTCTTTACGTCACAACTTTTTGCCATTACTATAGTTGCTAATTGTATAAACGCAACCAAATACTCAATTTATAAAGATTTTTCAATACGGTAATAAATATTTCATTTTTGAATATGCCATATAGTAATTTCTGACAATAATAGCTATCTATTACAATTATAGGTATAAAAAATATCTATATTCTAATATAATCTAATCTAATATAACTAAGTGTACATCAAAATAACAATTATAAATACAAGATACAGTGTATTACGGAGAACATAATGAAAGTTAACGTTTAAAATTTATTTCACCCACTGGTCACAACCCAGTTGTCAGATAAACAATATCTAGCACATATGCAGAGTTAAAAGAGATTAACGTGCTTAGAAGCCTCGTTGCCATTTCCAATACGGCAATCGAACACGAGGTTCATCATTGAGATCAAACGATAACAATTAAAAAATTATGATCAGAACCCACATACGCGCAGCGAATAAACCTGACTATTCCAGCCCAAGACCCTAAAGTAAAGAAACGAAATGGCTACATAACTAAAACATAAATAAAGATAAAATAAAATAAAAATAAATAAATAAATATTTGTTACACTTACACCAATTAGCCTAGCAAAAACTAAGCTCTATAAGGCTTGTGCAATGGGATCTAGGGTAACGGATAGACATACATATATTATACATATATAAATAATTTTTATTGAAATATATATTAACAACCATGACTAAGGTACAAATGCTCGCATTCATCACACAAACATCTGCCCCCACCGGGATTCGAACCCGGTACCTCAGAGATGGCGACACCATGAAACCGGTGTATTATCCACTCGACTATGGAGGTCGTCAAATGGTGGATAAAATAACATAAGTATATTTTATTAGACATATTATAAATGACAGTATAAATAAAAAATATAACTACAATTTATAACCACTTACCCTGGTTAGAAGTGTAGAACATGTGTATATGTTTATATATATTTATATATATATTTATATTATATATATGTATATATGTATATATTAAAACTACCCATGAAATATAAATACTCAAAAAAATCCATACTAATATTAAAAATGGGAATGTGTGTCTGTCTGTTTGTCCGTCTTTCACGGCAAAACGGAGCGATGAATTGACGTGGTTTTTACGTGGAGATAGTAGAAGGGATGAAAAATAACATAGGCTACTTTTTATCCCGGAAAAATCGACAGATCGTTCATCAATAGAAAGAGTGATTCTTGAGTAAGGTTTTGCGGTATTTTTTATCTCGGGAAAACGGATAGTGCCGCGGGAAGCGCGATAAAACCTTCGCGCCATAAACCGACTTCCGCGCATATGTAGCCGTGGGCAAAAGCTATGATAATATATTATATGACTAAACTCAATTCAGAATATAATTATCCTTAGCTACCTTAAAACCAGTTGGTAGATTACACTGTCAGTTATTGGTCTCGTCTCGTTATATTATTATTATATATATATATTAACCCTCTATAGACCGAGACTTGTATTCGAAGTATCCGCTCTACGCCAAATCAATAATCTTTGAACGAATTATCACCATTTAACGGCAAACGGTCTGAGCGTGGAGAAGGTATGAATTTTAACGAGACGAGACCAATGACTGACAGTGTAATCTGCCAACTGGTTTTAAGGTAGCTACGAATTATTATATTCTGAATTGAGTTTAGTCATATAGTATATTATTAAAATGTAAAATATATATTTTCACCCGGTAAAATATTATTCTCATACAAATTACATGAGAATTATAAACCTATGGTAATGATGTATTTAGACATGGTAAAAACTTTTTTCTGTTTCTTTCTTACCAACATACCATGATAATAATAATAGATAGAAAAATATTAGATATTTTTTTTTGCCACGTAGGTAGTTCGAGTGAGCAATTTCGATAAATATTTAAGGTTGTTAGAAATGCTATATTTTGCGTTAAACATTTTATATGAAAACACATTAAAGGCAAAAACTAACAGAAGAGTAGAGTTGATTATGTTCGATCTAAACTTCACTTTTACGTCAATTAAAACAAAAAGAGTTTGCATCTTTACTTAAACATTTTTAATTGATCCTGAATAGGATCAATTTATAATTAAAAACTTTCGAATTTTATTATCGTTTCGAGCGTTTTATTAACATAATATTAATGGAATTCCAAAAAGTATTCAGCATCTATTCTGCATTCAAATTATCTGAATAATAATGGCAGGTTGTTTCGGAAAATCGAAAGTTGTCATTTTTAAAGTATTAGAATTATGTCCTACTTACATCCAAACGACCCTATTAATCTGTTAAACACATACAAATTTGTATCCGATATAATAATAAAAATATATGTTTAACGGCAGTACCATTCTTTATAACCCGGTCGAAAACAATGTAAAATTAACAGCATTCTATAAATAGCTTAAATTACTTTCCCACTAGTGCAAAAACTGTTAATTCATATTACTCGTCCAGCAGTGATAAAACTTGTTGAATGATCACATCCTAAGTACTTACATACATTTTTAATAATATCTTTATTTATTCATTTTATAGCCATAGCCGATCGCCGACCAAGGAGGAACATCCGTCGTCCCGACCGGTATAATACATAGCTCGCCTCCTCCTTGGAGTGTCATCACTGTTTTCGGTGGTCTATTAAATAAGTTGAGTTTTGTTTGATTAGTTTTTTGACGTGGTTGTCAGATGGGAGAACCAAAGAATTAATTTGTTGTATATAGTTTTATTTTCATGAAATATAGTTTGAGATTAAGTCTTGAGATCTTATTTACTTCAGCCACGGTTAGGACCTGCTAAACTGGCGCCCAACGTGAAAGATCCTGCCTTCGCTTCGCAAATAAGGTATTATTTATAGAGGCTTAGTGGCTAGATAAATTAGATGTCTCATTCTAATAGAACAAGATCTCAAACGAGAGCAAAAATGGAAGACAATAAACAGGAGGATGAACAATATACTCTCAGTATGGCTTCGTCACCGGAGCCCGCGGTCAGCTCGGGTGTCACAGCATCGTCTTCTACCATGTTTGCCTCCTTACCGGATTCGTACACCCGTAACCATACTGCCGAGACGTCTAACGCTGAAATACCTAGATCAAATAACGACGCTATGGTAATGATGATGCAGACTCAAGCAGAGTTTTTCAAACAGCTAATTCACGAAGTTCGTTCGTCTCCGGATTCCAAGCAAAATGCTTTATTCGTTTCAGGCGCTAACTTTGTGATGTGTCAAGCTCGCTTTTCTGGCTCATATGGAGAATCGGTGGAGAATTTTATAGACGCAATAGAAATTTATAAGGATGCGGCACGCGTGTCAAATGAGAATGCACTACGTGGCCTAGCGTTACTTTTATCTCATACGGCTGGAACTTGGTGGCAAGGAGTTAAGGATCGCATCTATAGTTGGGATGAAGCTATAAAGAGACTTAGAAGTGCCTTTGGCTGTCGCCGCCCGCCTTTTCAAATTTATGCCGATTTGTTTAAGATGAATCAAAATAATATGTCTACTGAACTGTTTGTATCCCAAGCGCGAGCACTTTTATCTAAACTACCTAGAGGAGATATATCAGAGAAAGTAGAATTGGATATGGTTTACTCCTTGCTTAACTCGACAATCAGAGAGAAAATCGATCGTGATTCCGTTGATAGTTTTGAAGCTCTATTGAAGAAAGCTAACAGTTACGAAGACGCGATGAAGCTTCGGACGAGCCGCCAGTACCGCCCCGTGGTCATCCAGAGCGGTAATATTCGTGTGCCGCCGCCGTCGCAATCGTCACCTGCATCATCTCTCGTGCGCCCTGCTGAAGGACCGTCGCATCGGAGCCCTCTCGCCCCTTCTGCGTCAGCCCCTATCACTAACAGTGGGACTCCGCTACTACACGAAGAACAGAATGTTAGTCAAACTGAATCAAAACGTACGTATTGCACATATTGTCGAAGATCCACTAATCATGTTAAAACCAGTTGTCCTAGACTTTTAAAGAAAAACAATAATAATAGTGATTTACCTAACCTTCCACCTAGCCAAATAGCTTGTTACGGCTGTGGTTCGGTCGGTGTGATTAGGGCAAACTGTTCCAAGTGTCAAAATCTTAATGTTTTTGCTATGGACTATAAGGTGTCAGGGAAAATTGATAAGGTCGGTATACAGGGGGAGTGTAGCTCTGTTACTAATAATTTTAAAAGGCCTATATTAGATATTGAGGTTCTTGGTTTTCAGACAACCGCTTTAGTAGACTCTGCTGCTAAAAGTTGTATAGCAGGTTATTCTTTGTATCAGTTTTTGTTGAAACAGGGCCATCCTTTTCAAGAAGTTAAAAGACTAGTTAAGTTTGCTGATGGTGAACTTAAGAACATGACTGTCTTATCAACTCAAGTTGACGTTAACATTAAAAATAAAATAATTAATACATACTTTATTGTTTTTCCGAATTCTGTCAATAATGAATCGCTTTTAGGTATTGATTTTCTTACGCAAGCTAATTTCGTTTTTGATTTTGGAAAATCAGTGTGGCATTTTTCTGAAAATACACGAAACAGTTATCCGTTGAGTTTCGAAGTGGATGGCAACGAACATGCGATACAAAGTGTAACTCTTTCTCAATTGCTTGACGATTACAGTGACCTCTTCGAAGAGACTGGGGAAGCCACGGATTGCATAGAACACTTCATCGAGACAGGAGACCATGTACCCATCGCTGTGCCGCCGTACCGCGTAACGCCGGCCCGCGCTGAAGTGATGCAGAAGGAGGTGGAGAAAATGCTCGCCCAGGACATCATTGAGGAATGTGAGTCCGCATGGTCTGCGCCTGTTCTGCTCGTACCTAAGCCTAATGGCACTTTCCGTTTTTGTGTGGACTACCGTAAGTTAAACTCTGTTACTAAATCCGATGCATATCCCATGCCAAGGATTGATGAGTTAATACAGAGGACAAATAGAGGTTGCGTCATGAGTACTTTAGATTTAAAATCTGGTTATTGGCAAGTTCCCGTTAATCGTGACAGAGATAAAACCGCTTTTTCTACGGCAACAGGCACTTACCGATTCAAGCGTATGCCTTTCGGCCTGAAGACTGCACCTGCCACGTTTCAACGTTTAATTGACCGATTGTGCTCAAGTCCAAAACTAAGACACATGACTCTGCTGGCTTATCTTGATGATATTTGTCTTATTTCGCCTAATATGGATCGGCATTTACAAGATTTACGGGTCTTATTTGACAGACTTCGTGAATTTAAATTACGAGCTAATAAAGAAAAATGTGTTTTCGCGCGAGAAAGTGTTAAATACTTGGGTCATATCATTTCAAAGGATGGTATTTCTCCTCATAATGATAAAATACAAGCTATACTTGACATGAAAAGACCTACATCGTTAAAACATCTTCGAACATTTCTTCAAACCGCTTCATGGTTTCGTAAATTTATACCTGGATTTGCTAAAGTTGCAGAACCTTTAACAAAGCTGACCAGAAAGAACGAATCTTGGCGCTGGAACGCTGATCAAGAAGCAGCCTTTGACGAGCTAAAGAAACGATTGTCGTCACCGCCCATCCTCATTCAGCCTGATTATACAATGCCGTTCGTATTAAGGACTGACGCGAGCAATTACGCACTTGGCGCCGTCCTCCTACAAGGCGAAGGGTATGAGGAGAGGCCGATTGAATATGCGAGTCGTCTCTTGAACGCGGCGGAAAAAAATTATTCGACGACGGAACGTGAAGCGTTAGCTGTAGTATGGGCGGTAGAACGTTTTCGTTGTTACATTGAAGGTCATAAGGTCATAGTCGGAACGGACCATCAACCACTGAAATGGCTGTTGACGTTAAAGTCACCATCAGGTCGCTTAGTGAGATGGGCCCTAAAGTTACAAGCTTACGATCTTCATTTCCAATACACTCCTGGAAAAGCAAACGTCGTAGCAGACACTTTAAGCCGACCAAACTGTGTGATGTTGAATCTGCTGCTGAATGTGGAATTTGTTCCATTGTAATAGACTTACCGGCAAAAAGTCCTACAGAACTTAGATGTGAACAGCTTGCCGATAACGAGATAAAGAAGATTATAGATGACTTAGAATCTGAACAAGAAATACATGCTGATCGCTGGACAGGCAGAGGCTATTTATTAGAGCAGGGCGTGCTTTATCGTTATAACCCAGATTCAGACAGTGAAGAGCCCCAACTTGTGGTACCTGTTGACATGCGTAATGGCTTATTAAAGGAATGTCACGATTCTCCTCTTGCAGGGCATTCAGGAATAGAGAGAACTTATCAAAGAATCGCACAACGTTTTTATTTTCCTGGGATGCGCCGTATTGTCACAGAATACATAAAGTCTTGTTCAACATGTCAGCGTTATAAAGCGAGTAATGAAAAGCCACCTGGTCTGCTACAAACACCTATCCTCAATCAGAGAAATGAAGTCCTTGCGATTGACTTGTTCGGTCCTCTTCCGTCTGGTCCTAATGATGAAAAATGGATCTTATTGGTGGAGGATACAGCCACTAGATGGGTTGAACTGTACCCGCTGCGTGAAGCGACTGCAGAGGCCTGCGCGCATATTCTTATAGAAGAATATTTTCTCCGCTTTGGTCTCCCACGTCGTATCATTTCAGATAATGGTATACAATTTATATCAGCCGTGATGCAACAATGCATGTATATATTGGGAGTGAAACAAGAGCTGTTGCCATTGTATCACCCACAAGGAAACCCAGCGGAAAGGAAAAACAGGGACCTTAAGGTGCAACTTGCACAACTGGTTGGTACAAGTCATACGACGTGGCCGGAATACTTACCTGCTATCCGTTTTTCGATGAATACTGCTCGTTGCCAATCTACCGGTACTTCGCCTGCTTATCTCATGTTTGCCCGTGAGCTGAGGTCGCCTCTCGAAGTCGTTAATGATCCGCGCGCTGTATTAGAGAAAGAAAACTTTGTGCCGCAGATTACACCGTACTTGCGACGTTTTCTGTCTTCGCTGGCTTCAATCCGTGACAAAGTAGAGCATCAGCAGGATATGAGGAAAGATTACGCAGACCAGTCGAGACGTTTGGGTGACCAAATTAACGTGGGTGACTTTGTACTGGTTAAGTCACATGTTCTAAGTAACAAATCAAAGTGCATAAGTTCCAAATTTGTTCCCAAAAGAGACGGACCCTACGTAATTACCAAGAAGGTTAGCCCAAATACTTATTTACTTTCTGCTATTGATGATCCTAGTAAGAATTTGGGAAAATTTCATATTCAAGATCTTTCACTGTTTCGCATGCGCGATGCCATCCCACCGATGCCCGTTATGCCTAAATTGAATCGTGGTAGACCTCGTAGAGAAATAGATCAGGATGGTCTTGTTTCCGGAAATTCTAATTTTGGTCATAATGATAATGTAAATATGGTTTTTGATGATAATGTTTTAGAGCCTGCGAGCCCGCTGTTATCTGCTTTGCCAGAGCATACGCGAGGGCGCAGTGATGATGCTCTGGAGGGGGAGTATATAGCCATAGCCGATCGCCGACCAAGGAGGAACATCCGTCGTCCCGACCGGTATAATACATAGCTCGCCTCCTCCTTGGAGTGTCATCACTGTTTTCGGTGGTCTATTAAATAAGTTGAGTTTTGTTTGATTAGTTTTTTGACGTGGTTGTCAGATGGGAGAACCAAAGAATTAATTTGTTGTATATAGTTTTATTTTCATGAAATATAGTTTGAGATTAAGTCTTGAGCTCTTATTTACTTCAGCCACGGTTAGGACCTGCTAAAATTTGAAGTACTTAAACAAATTACTATCGACAACAGCTTATCAATTACTAGCTAATCAAAATAACTAAACTGAAATAATGTACACAGTTTAATTAAGGCATTATTCTGTTAAAATTAATTTTATTTCACTAACCAGACATAAAGCGAAGATTACTTAAAGAATATTTTACACAAAGGAGATAATTTTTTCTTGTATGGAGAATAGGCCCACTACAAAATGTAACGTTTATTAATGAGACATACGTTAAATAATTTCTTATTAACCCTAGATATTATAAGGAACATTAGCTTGTTTTTATCTAACGGGATCAATTAAAACATGAAGATTAAATAACCTAAAAATTCTTAGTGGTTAGTAGCTTTATTTTGATTTGTATTCAAATTGTTTTTTACGTAAATGCTATTTAACACTTTTTTATTCTTGAAAAATACAATCTTCTTTGGTCACTACCAAACGCCAGAAATCGTATTATTTTTTTGCATTCTAAATACTGGATACAGGAAAGAAAACTAAATCAAGCCGTTGGAAACGTAAACACAGAATTCGGTTGAAAACAAACCGACGTCAATTGAATGTCAGTGTCGCTGTCGCTGTCAAAAATGATGACCGTTCCGTTTCACGACGATACTGGACTGTCGAACTAATAGTTAAAATAATCTAAAATAGTATTAAAATAATTATATAGTTCAATACTTTTAAATAAAATAAAAAATAAATAATACACTATCCTTTATCTATTAGATATTATATTTATATTTTATTTGTATATATATTAAATCATCTTTCATGTTGATTTAAAAAACGTTAGTTCCTTTACCTCAAATGTTAAAAGTCATTACTAACTTTAATTAATTCAAATTCAAATTCAAAATCATTTACTCAGTCTGGGCTGTTACAAGCACTTGTGAATGTCGAAAAGCTACGCCATCGGTTCGCAAATCTACGGCGGGAGACCTTGTACTGAGAAGAACCGGCAAGAAACTCAGCAAGGGCTGTTTTTTTTTTCCCTGTATTTAAATATATACAGAGTCGTCAATTTGGAAAATGTCTTCAATATTGATAATTCATGAAGTCACTTTCCATTACATAATATAATTAATAAAAATTTATTTTGAAAACATGCCTATATTAGGAATGCCGTGTCATACAGTTTTAAAATAATATATTAAAGTTAAATTAAAATTATAATAAATACGAGTAGTACCCAGTATAGCAAAGAGCAGACTCATCTCCGCTGGCAGCACCCGTTCACGAGCATGACGCATGAACCAGCCATCGCTTCGCTCAACCATTGATTTTATTGATTGAATTGATTTTATTATTCCCGTTTCATTTTTACTCATAATATCGTGCAATTGCTTTTAATAATAAATTGATATTTTAGAGTTCAGTAATATCAATAAACGTTGCCGTTTTCTAGTGAGCCTAAAAAAATTATCTCCTTACATCTATAGAAGTCAGTTATAGTGTGTAGAGTTGTCAAGATATTATAAAGAGCGAAGATATTGGCTATTTAATAAGGTACACAATATATCTAGATATGTACAAAAATTAATGTTATAAGTAAGGCTAATGATGCTACGTACAAAAAAACAAGAGGCAAATATCGCACTTGGGTATCGAAACTGTACCGTGTAAATTGAGCAATTGGTGTAATTTAATTAAGTTTTATCAAAATAGCGAATACATAATATAAATATAATACATATAACACTATCTTTTTCCGTCTCATTCTCCCATCATCCCTCGGTCGTCAGTTCCAAAGCGAGCGCTTTAGTTCAACACCGATAAGGTCCTTCTAGCCGACCAAAGGCTGTAGATAGTATTTAGTTGGTAGCCCAGCCTTCGGTTAGAGTCGGGTGGTATCCGGTGTTAGGTCGTCCGAGCACCAGGGGGTTATTAAGACGACTACAATAGTAGCGCACCCGTCATGAGGATTCACTACCATCTCCCGTGGGAAAAGAAAAAAAACTCATTCTTTCTGTATGACATGTTTCATTCAAAAATAATTTCATGGAACATAAAAGATTAGTTCGTATATGCAATGGGGATGACGTCAAGAATTTAGGTCAACAAAAATAAATACTGACATCTATCAATCAAATATAAAATTGAATGACAGAAAGAACTTAAGATATACAAAACATTGTACGCGGGAACATACAAGGAAAAAAAAATATTACTATAACCTGTTCGGAAATTGAGTGAGCCTCACAGGCAGGCAGGCAGAACAGGCAAGAAACTTGGTAGGTCTTAATTTTTATCTCCTCTATTCAAAATCATAAAATAATATAATATCAACACAATAAAAATATGTGACGTACTATACTAATATGTACGTACTAATATGTCCGGTAAAATCTTTAACTTGTTTTAATTTTTCTTAATCTATTAAAATTCTTGACACTTTCAAATAATTAAACCAAACATTGTCCGGTAAAATCTTTAACTTTTTTTAATTTTTCTTAATCTATTAAAATTCTTGACACTTTCAAATAATTAAACCAAACATTTCAACATAATGTCACATAATGTAACATAATCACACGAAAATCTTGAGAACAGAGGTTAAAGTTCTTTGTTTAGATTCAGTCCAACAAACCTGCGCCAGTTCACGTTATCACAATATAAATATATTCACATATCAGCAAAAGATTTTGAGCTAGATTTGACGTTGACTTTTCTAACTTGTTATTCCAATGTTACTATATTATTGTAATATATAACTTATTCGATATAAACGCACGGTTCACAATGCTTTAAACCTTTTTCTAGCGACTCACTACAAAATAATCTTGCGCCCTGTAATTTATCTTTATCTTCTTTTTATATTATAATAAAAACTGTTACCTAATAATAATTAGCTAAAAGGATAGAGTGAAGTTTAAATTTGTAGGTCGAAATTTCAAGGTGGATATTTGCATAGCTTCTGTCATTTAGGCGCTATAACTTTTCCTCCATTCATTTCATCTTTGGAAATCTATATTACAAAATAGAAGAAAAATGAAAAATTATGTCTAATGATACCTATTTCATTTCATATAATTATGTATATACCTACAGTGGCGTAACTATACCGTTCGAGGCCCGTGGCAAATTCATCGGAGGGGTCCTCCCATCTCCCCAATTTAAAAAAAAAGCTGAACCAACAATAATACCTTTTTTTTATTTTATAATACCTATTCATTTATACACTTTTATTTGTAAGAGGTAACTAATAAATCACTACGTGAAGTAGGTTCAAACAAACTTTAAAATTATAATTACTTAATATACACATTTTGGAGGTATGTTTGTCCATGCATGTTTCCGAAATTATTAATTGGATTTTACCCATTCATTCTAAAACTGGGTTAAATCTTTTTTTACTAATTTATTGAAAAATTATAATACCTACCCATATTCTTTTTTTACTTGTGTAAGCAACTAAGGAGGTGACAAATAAATTAAAGACAATTTTTTTTTTACTTAAGTGTAATAGTAAATGTACTTAGGGAGTTGAGACTTTCCTGATCGGGGGCCCCTTCGGGCTGGGGGCCCGCGGCATTTTGCCGACTTGCCACCCTATAGTTACGCCACTGTATACCTACACTCAGTGTTAAAAAAATCACACCTCGGTTAAAATAATTTTACAAACAATTTCCAAAAGTTAACAGCATCCTACCTAAATAAAAGAAAGATTAAGAGAAAGAATGGAGAAGAATTCATTTTGATGCATGATAGCGTTTATTGTAAGGGATTACCTTGAAGACGTTGGGATTCCTGTTGTGCAGTGGCCAACAAGAAGTCCAGACCTGGACCCGATTAAACAACTCTGGGACGAGCCAAAACGGCGGATCCGAGTACGAGATTCCTTCCCAGCGACCCTACACTTCCAGGATGCTACTATTGAGGAATGGAGAAGCTTTTCTCAAGAAGTCATCGTGCCGCTTATTCGATCAATGAAAGACCGAATGATGGTGAAGATGTGACTCCGGCAAGACGAGGAAACACAAGGTTTTAATTAAGGTTTAATAATGTTTATTGTTTATTTTATGGCTTCATTGTTTTTATTAATATGGTTCTTAAATAAAAATTCTTTATCATTTCTCACTGTTATTTGTTTTTTTTTTCTAATTAATAAGCTAGAAAGATATCTACTTTTCTACATCCAATAAAAGGTCAATAAACGTTACTTTAAATTGATACCAATATTATTTAGGAACGATGCTGGTAACTTTTAGAAATTGAAGATTGACTTTTAATTTTAACCGATGTACGATTTTTTTGTCGCTAAGTGTATTTTTATTAATATATTTGAAATGTAGACCGAAAAGAGGAAATATAGAAAGGATCTTCAGAGTTTCTTGCCTGTTCTGCAAAACAAAATAAACGGATATTCAGTTTTTTCAAATCTTCACACTTTCATTTTCCTTCGAATTTCGACGCTCTACATTTGCTATGATTAAACAGTTTATAATAGATATTAGCTCGCCCTTATACTTCACGTCGCACCATCATCATTCATCATTTCAACCAAGTAGACATCTTCTAATGATGATCTCCCCGAAAGAATTTCACACCGATTGCTCCAGCGCTGCTAGGGTCCAGCACCTGCATTCTGCAGCACAAATCCACAAAGAAATTGTGACCAACATCTTTGGACACCAAGCTATCGCTTGAAACACTTTCCATTTTGCTATAAAACCGTTTCCGATAAGATGTCGCGGCCGGCACTTTTACCTTTTATATGGTCTCAGTGTCGTGAATCACAAGTTGACTCATAATTTCCGGATACTTTGGTGCATTACACATCAAGTCTAGGGCGAAAGAACGATTTCATATTCAAAATAAAAGAGATTATTTCTCTAGATAGTTTATTTTACACGATTGAAGGTTACTATACGATTTGCCAATGTATAAAGCACATAAGATTTATTACACATCCAAAAAAAGGGACTTAATTTTAAGATTTTATTGTTATAATCAGTAAAAATAGATCCCCGAGTTATCCTTGCCTTTTAACGATAGTCAGGACTGTTCTTGCGATTTCTGCAACCCGTTGATGTCGTTTTCATGCATACATTGAAAACAATAGCCAGGACTGTCCTTGCAATTTCCGCAACGCGTTGATGTCGTTTTCATGCATACATTGAAAACAATAGCCAGGACTGTCCTTGCAATTTCCGCAACGCGTTGATGTCGTTTTCATGCATACATTGAAAACAATAGCCAGGACTGTCCTTGCAATTTCCGCAACGCGTTGATGTCGTTTTCATGCATACATTGAAAACAATAGCCAGGACTGTCCTTGCAATTTCCGCAACGCGTTGATGTCGTTTTCATGCATACATTGAAAACAATAGCCAGGACTGTCCTGCCAATTTCCGCAACGCGTTGATGTCGTTTTCATGCATATTACATTGAAAACAATAGCCAGGACTGTCCTTGCAATTTCCGCAACGCGTTGATGTCGGTTTCATGCATACATTGAAAACAATAGCCAGGACTGTGCCTTGCAATTTCCGGAACGCGTTGATGTCGTTTTCATGCATACATTGAAAACAATAGCCAGGACTGTCCTTGCAATTTCCGCAACGCGTTGATGTCGTTTTCATGCATACATTGAAAACAATAGCCAGGACTGTCCTTGCAATTTCCGCAACGCGTTGATGTCGTTTTCATGCATACATTGAAAACAATAGCCAGGACTGTCCTTGCAATTTCCGCAACGCGTTGATGTCGTTTTCATGCATACATTGCAAACAATAGCCAAGACTATCCTTGCCATTTCCAAAACGCGTTGATATCGTTTTTATGTATACATTGAAAACAATAGCCAGGACAGTTCTTGGCATTTCCGCACCGCGTTGATGATGTTTTCAGGTACATGTTGAAACAATAACCATGACTCTTTGCGATTTCTGCAACGTATTGATGTACTATCCATCCGCAGTTTGCAAATAGACTAACGGCCGTTCCCAATATTCAGTCTTCAGTTAAAGATAGACAGCTATCCTCGATCGGCAGTACTTAGCTATCTATCTTCAGAAGCTGTCCCACTATTACAGATAGACCATGTCTATCGCCAGTTAACAGTAGATAGGCCGCTTATCCGAGCCCTCTTTTACGTTCCGAAGTACGCAGTGCCACAAAGCATGAAAGCACTCTCTGTCACGGTACATCAACGTTTTGGTCGTATTTTTTTTCTACTATTAATAAATATTTAAGAAAATAATAATGTAATTAAAAATAATAGGTTCAGTATCCATTATTTTGTTGCAGTTTAATACCTATTTACAATAATTTTATATCGTGAGTAAAATTATTTTGACGTGACAAGGAATGTGAAAGATGACAGTGTCAGTTGATTGTTTGACATTTGTATTCTTTAGAAATAAATAATATTGTTGTGTTTGTAGAAATCAAAGGTGATTACTACAAGTATTAAAGTTATTTTCGGAATATTATTTTCCATAAAATGAGTGCTTATTTGTATTGTTTTTTATAAAAAATATTGTGTATAACTTGTTAAATAATTTAACTAATAATATATGTTGTTTTCAAAATAAATAGACTTTAAGAAGGAAACATTATTTTTTATTATACATATTTAACACCTTACACAGAAGTGTATTATTATTCAAAATCAAAATCAAATCAAAATCAAAAATTTATTCTTCAATTAGGATTTTTACAATCACTTTTGAATGTCAAAGAAGCTACGCCATTGGTTCACATACTCTCCCTGTATCTTACAGAGTCGTAATATTTCTTTATTTCGGTCAACAAATCATTGACTGCGGTCTTGCTCAATCTAAATCTGTAATGAAAATCAAAATCGTCGTATGTGTCGAAATAATTTTTACGCTCTTGATATGATCGGGCCATATCATTTTCTTCATCTGAATCCCAGTCACTCAGCTGCTCCAAAAGAGAAAGATCACTGCTCGAACTTGAGTCTGACATTGTTCTTTACGCGAAACTTATAATTTTCACACAAATAAATTAATTAAACATTAAAAACTTGTAAATCTGCCGTGGTATCCAACCGTTATCCCTGAAAATCCTAGGATTGAATTTTGAGGTTACTGAGGATAATCAAACGTACTGACAGATAGCTCTGAAACAATATAGGGACGCGACAAATGTCAATTTCATACAAATGTCTATCCCTAGTAAGCTACCGGTCCTCCCGTCGATAGATAGCATCCACGGATAGGATTTCCTATCGTCGATACATTTATAGGGACAAAAAAATTCAAGGATAGATAACTATTTCTATCTCTAGTAGGGCAAAACCAGAGATAATTAATATTGGGAACGGCCGTAAGGTTGTTGTTGAAGCCTATAATCATATGCAACCACGTAATCGCACTGTGTCATCTTGTGACGTACTGATATACTGTCAATTATCAACTTGTGGCGTAATATGACAGTATATCAGTGACAGTATATGACTTATGAAAAAGTACATAGTAGTTTCACTGGCCGTTATCCTTCAATCCTGACCTCAGCAATGCGAACAGTGCACTGCAGTAATAGATAACACTTCCGAGAGACGACTCTAGTTCTAAGTTCCTCATTGGATCTTCAAATCTGAATTGTCGTATCTTAACGAAACAAGCCAAATAATACTTATCTAACAACTAGCTTTCTGCCCGCGGCTTCGCCCGCGTGGATTTCGGGATTGGGTGTATAGAGGGTTAAGGGTCATAGCTTTTGCCCACGGCTACATATACGCGGAAGTCGGTTTATGGTGCGAAGATTTTATCGCGCTCCCGTGGGACTATCCGTTTTTCCGAGATAAAAAATGCCGCAAAACTCCTCAAGAATCACTCTATCTATTGATGAAAACCGCATAAAAATCTGTGCAGTAGTTTTTGAGCGAAGCCTTGATTGCGCATCCCGTGGGATCTGTCGATTTTTCCGGGATAAAAAGTAGCCTATGTACTCGGGAGAATGTAGCTTTCCAAAGGTGAAAGAATTTTTGAAATCGGTCCAGTAGTTTAAGCGTGAAGAGGTAACAAACAAACAAACAAACAAACAAATAAACAAACAAACACACTTTCACATTTATAATATTAGTTGGGATTAGTTGGGATATAACAGAAATAATTCTTAAATCTTTACTTCTGAAACCATCTTTGATTGACGTTTTAGACATTTAATGTATAGTGGCTATACATTGATTTTTTTATTGTTATATACTATTAATTGTTGTATACCATATTATATATTCGCCATTTATTATACATATATATTATATATATAATATATATATAATACATATTTATATATATATATATATAATTTGGGATGGGGCAAGGTTCTGTTATTTTATTTAGATTATATTTGTACCCCCATTATATTTTTATATCAGTTTTGCTACTTATATTTCGAGAGTTGTTTGCAATGAATGCCACTTACGTTATAAAGATCACGCTTCTAATATTGTTAAAATTATATCATAAAAAAAAATCTTATTTTTACATACATTTAGAAAATGTATGTAAAAAAAATAAAAATAAATAATAGACATTGAGAGCTTCTTGTGTGCTCTTCTCGAGATTTTCCTATTTAGCGAACAGGTGTAGTCGTGTGTCATAATTTTGTAAAGGCCTATGTTGAGAATAAATTGTCTCGATTTGGAAAATTAACAATTTTTTAACTTTTTATGTATTTTACCAGTGGGAAATGAATAGAAAAAAATTGGTTGTCTGTAGAACTCCGTCTACTGCCGATATTTGAACGTGACAACGTCTATTACATGGTAATTTTTTTCTGGGTGCAATGAAATTATTTTAAATAAAGTAATGTATAACATTTATATTTTTATTTAATAGTTTGTTTAAATTTTCTGCTTTGAAGTTATACATAAATTAATTTTATGAGTAATGTGCGTGGCTCCGTGTAGCGTCAGATTCGGCCGTTACGGTGTTTTCGAGAATGACTCCAGGCCGTACCAATTTAATAGACGTTGTCACGTCAAAAAAATCTAATAAATCGTGTGCTGATTTTCGGTTCCTTATTTAGACGTAATGAAACCGGGTTTGAAGTGGTTTATCGCCGGTGATGAAAAGTAGATGACGTACGATACAAACGTCCGAAAAAGATCGTGGTCAAAATCCGCTAACTAGTTGGACTAGGACGTTTGTTCAATCTAGTCAAAAAAAACGTTTAGCCTAGTCATTCAATTAAATGTCGTTATTCAATGAACGCGCTAGTGGTACAATCAAATAGCAGATTCAACCAGATACTGCGACATATCCATGTATCCCTTATACTTTCAGAGTTTCGCCTATTTTTTCAAAGTAGAGTCAGATTTATGTCCAGAGAGGACTGCCAAAATTAGTTTTCGTAAAAAATACAAAGATATTCTTCCCAAATTTAGTATGTCAATTAAATAACAAAATTTTTTTTCTGGGTGCAATGAAATTATTTGAAATAAAGTAATGTATAACATTTATATTTTTATTACGTTACCGTGTGGCGTCAGATCGGCCGTTACGCCGTTCGTGGACTCCGTGTGGCGTCAGATTCGGCCGTTACGGTGTTTTCGAGAATGACTCCACGCCGTACCAATTTAATAGACGTTGTCACGTCAAAAAACTGCGAACAGAGAACTAGTTATAATGACTGGAAACGGGACGTCTATTAAAAATTATGTCCAGACCAAGTGATTTCTGCAGGAAACATGCAATCAAGTTGTAGCCCGCCTCCATCAATCTTGCTGCTAACTTTCTCTACTCATTCACAGCTGTGCCGCAGATACACTAACTATTAAACACTGGTGTGTTTTACGTATAATCAAGATATCCGTTAGCGCGTTCTTACTGCCACAGTGAAGTCACGGTTCAGTATGTAACCTGCAAGCACAGAAGACGAAGACCTACAGTCTACGTAAACCACACTCCTTTTCCAAAAACGATAAGGTTTTATTCTGGTTGGTAGTGATGAAGTTTCTCAGCCTCGGAACGTTCTTGCCCACTACTGCTGTTTTACCTAGTTTGGCGACATAATAAATTGTTTATATAATTTTTGTGTTCAATTAATAGATGTGATCTGATCTTTAATTGTGCAAGGGTACCAGATGATGCTCGCTTTCATCTTTGGCCTTATCATCGTTTACCACTGGATGAGATAAAGGTCTAGTGCTTTCTGTCAAATAACTATTTAAAAAGTGGGAGTCATAGAGAGCGCCAACGCTCTAAAATTTAATTATTTGATGCTACTCACAATTTCGAAGAGCTGAGAGCACCACTGCCTTTCGGAGTTTAAAAGTTTCCTCTGTTTGTCGCCTACGTCAAGCTGAAAGCAGTTAAACACAAGTGCGTGTCGGACTCACGCACAAAGGGTTCCGTACCATTGATTTATGAAATTAAAGGAAGCGGTTTACGATTTACGAGGTATTAAAAAAACTACTTACTAGATCTCGTTCATAACAATTTTTGTTGTAAGTATTTATAGTAATGTACATCATAGATTTTTCATTTTCTTATTTTAGAAGTTAGAGGGGGGAGGGCAACTTTTTTCCACTTTGGAAGCGTCTGTCACGCAAACTATTCGGTTTAGAAAAAATATATTTTAGAAACCTCGATATCATTTTTGAAGACCTATCCATAGATACGTGTGTTTGATGAAAAAAAAAATTTGAGTTTCAGTTCTAAGTATGGGGAGCCCCCAATATTTTTTTTTTTTTTATTTTTGCATCAAAACCTGTAAAATAATCGCAATTAAAATACTTAATGAAGAACATTAAAATTAAACTGTCTAATTAACCTTTGTCTGGTGTTGTTTATATACTACCGCTTCATCCACTGTGCAAGTGAATCGTATAACAGTAATGGAACAGGTAATTCCGGCGAGTTGCGGCTAGGTACCATAATATACCGTAATAGGTGCGACAGGTGAGTGAGTGAGTTGCGGTGAGTGAAATAATGTGAGCCGATCTGATCGTTGAGCGACCCGTCATAACCGGTTGGTTTGGGGCAGTGATTCCCAACACATAAGTACAATTTACTAACTTAATGTCTGCTTTGCTCAAAATCAAAATTAACTTTAGTCAAATATGATTTTACAGAAAGCAACATACACTCTTTCACACACACACACACACACATAAACAGTCATAACCCCATCTGCTAATGGGTTTTTATTTTTAGTGTCAGGTGTAATTTTAATTCTTAGTTTTTGTTTCTATAGAATAGATCATAAATTGTAATATAAGTATTTTTTTAATATTTCTTGAGGATAGTCAACTGCATTAAGAATGCTTACTTAAATAATGAAAATCCGTTCTTTTTATTGGCTGTATGTATTGTATGCTTAGGTTAATAGTTTTATTTAAGAGCTATGGATGAAATAAATAAAAAAAAAAAAAAATAAAAGCTCTTTTGAATCGTCCAAATTATTTTTCCTACCACGACGTATTCAGGACGTATTTTTTAGCTGATAAGAAAAATGGGCGCAAGAAACTTATCAGCTTTATCAAAAGTAATAACAACATTTACAATAAACATATGTGTTTACAATTTATTTACTTTTTCGATCAGCATCACGTGACCCTGAAGCGAGTTTGAAAGTTTTTACCCATACAAAAAGTGCCGCGCCGCTAAAGTTTTCACTTCAAAAAATGTTAAACTTTGCCTCTTCTGAAAGCACTGAGAGAGTTCTAGAATGTTACTATATATCTCTGAATTTCGAGATTGTTCCAGGAAACAAAAGAATCTTCAATTTTTTTTCGACGAACTTTTCCTACAACCTAATATTATTTAGTTGACCTATATTATGTTGATCAAAAGTATATGTAAAAAGCGAATAATAGTTAAAATGGTACCCAGCGGTCGAATTGTTTAGCACAGTATGTTGAAGATTCGATATCCGCACGAGACCAATATTTTATTTGTTATATTTTCATTATTTCTTACTTTGTTTCTGTGTAAACGAAAGGAAGCAGACATTAAAATTACTTGTACCGTAAAACAAACTTCTGTCTACATTTCGTCAACCAATTAAAAAATGTACCTCGTTTGTCCTTGCCGGGCGTCACTATAACGGGACCGCCACGCCTTTGGAAACCGGAAGGCCAGACCCTTGTTTGATGTAGCGTATGTTATGTGACCTTATTGTATTTTGCACACAAGACGTATCCTATTAATGTGTAATTATGAGTCGTCGTCGTAAAACAGCAGTTTTCAAGCGTGAATGGAAATTGCTCGGGCTTTAAATCTTATGATGCATGTTAGCAATGCACTGTATGCATAGATAAATCAAGGTGGAACCGATTGCTTTGTTTGAACTTTAATGGATTAATGTTAACTTGCATAAAATCTTCTGAAATTTACCGCTTCAACATTTAACAACGTATTTTTTAACGAATTAAGTTATTATTATAACGGTGGACAAAGTTAGTTATTTATTTAACGTGTCCCAGCTCTGAAAATAGGGTTCTTAAAATAATGACAGATGTAGTGTTGCCACCTCTCTAGATTGCCGGACACACCCGGCTTTTTTGATCGTGTCCGGCCAATTATTCACATGTCCAGCATATTCGGCTTTTTTATCTATGATTGACCGAATTAAACCCACAGAGACTGTGCCATACTTCCTCTCCCTTCCTCAACGTGTTTTAACTCATTTGGCTTGCTCACGCTCAAGATTTTGTCGGTTTTGAGAGCCTCAATGTCCGGCTTTTTACAATGACCAATCCGACTTTGTATTTTTAAGGAGGCAACCCTAGACCAATATATTTATTTAAGATTGATGTATTAAAAAAAAACAAAATATCAGAATCATCTTTTATTCCAAACAATAAACTTAACTTACACTAGACTTGCATATATTCACATTTACTTTCGGGTCAAAATCTACAACGCAACTGTTATTATTTTGCCACGTCCAGATAAAGAAAAAAAATTGTAGCAATACAATAACACTGTAACAGATAATACCACATCAATTTATTTTGATATGGCTTACTTACCATTTAAAATAAAAGTAGATAAAGTGTGTCTCTGGCTATCGAAGACAAAATAAACTTCCACAAGATGTCAGGTCGAATGGTTACTTAGTGTTTAATACATGACACATAACCCCACAAACGTTTTCAATTGGAACTTGAGTAAGCTTATCATCTATGTGGATTTACACGGCCATGACCAAGTTTTGTGTTTCACATTCACTGTATATCATTCGCAAGTGTATGATGTTGCCTCATGGTGATACAACACACACACCATACAAGCATCAAAGAAGTGTACATTTGACATTCCATAGTCTTTTTTTTATTCTTTTTTTTTTCGTTACACTTACACCAATTAGCCTAGCCCAAGGTAAGCTCTGTAAGGCTTGTGCAATGGGATCTAGGGTAACGGATAGACATACATATATTATTACAAAGGATATTGGTTACGTTTGCTGATTCCGCGCAGTTGATGATGACTTGTCCAACAAGCAGACAAGGTCGACACGTGTTTCGGTGTCTCACGAGCGAGTCGCTCGAGCGGGCAACAGATCCTGAAGATGTCTCGCTGAGAGACGAAACACGTGTCGACCTTGTCTGCTTGTTGGACAAGTCATCATCAACTGCGCGGAATCAGCAAACGTAATCAATATCCTTTGTAATACAATGGACTTCCGCAAAATAACACCTACTACAATAGAATACATATATTATACATATATAAATAATTTTTATTGAAATATATATCAACAACCATGACTAAGGTACAAATGCTCGCATTCATCACACAAACATCTGCCCCCACCGGGATTCGAACCCGGGACCTCAGAGATGGTGACGCCTTGAAACTGGTGTACTATCCACTCGACTATGGAGGTCGTCAAAGAGTCTTCTCTGGCCAATGAGTCTCCATTGGTACATAACCTTCCAACAATCATAATACATATACATTCATTTATAACTTTGAGTTATATATCAAGTTAAACAAATTGTAAATACTATGAAATATGTTGCTGTCATGGTTTCAAATAGGTTATATCAATTTCTTTTGTTTTTGTTTTATTCCTTTAGTGCTCAGTTGAATCAGTTCAAAACTGAATTAAAACTTAGATCTGATACCTCTTTTGCGCTGGAAAGAGGGGTTTCGGATATTCAAATTACATTATTGAGTTATGCACAGGATGAGTTAACACTGTCTCAGTGCTAATTACATTGAAGAGTACCTAAAATACGGTGAAATATTTTTCTTGTCTATCTATTATTAAATATACAGACAAAATTTACAATATTTTGCTAATAATTTGCAAAACATTATAGTATTAAGTAATATAAAAATCAATGTGTTTCATAGCACTGAGACAGTGTTAACTCATCCTGTGCATAACTCATCATACTCAGCTACTCGTACTAGTCCTCTACACAGCACATACATTAATCAAAACAAGCTTTAAAAAAATCTTATTGTCATTGAACTTCATGCTTAATAGTTACCTAAATTGTGTGTATTATCAAGTTTCTTATAATTTAAATATAAGAAACCTAAAAAAAAGATTATAAGTTATAAAGATATGGCATAGAGTTGTTAATACCAAAAATTGTGTGATTATTTGTGATCTGACGTACGAATCGGGGCTGTTGCCAGTGATGACATATGGAAGTGACATACAATGGGCCTTATAATGAGCGGTAAAATTATCCAAAGGACCTTGGAAATGGCTACGTCTTTAGTCTGAATGTGTGAACAAATCTGAAATGATTGTGAACCTTAAGTGTATGTGTGCAGGTCACATTTTTCGCAGGACTGATGGTATTTTAATTGAAATGACTAAACAACTTAAAACATTCTACATTATTATTCAAAAACTTATACACAAAGAACCTAGGAAATCAAAAAATCGTAAATTACGTAAGATAATGAGAAGTATATAACACAATAATATGTAATTACATTGTTTTTGGACTGACAATGTTATATATAACCAATTATTTTTAAACATACAAAAATTTGTTTCATGTTACACAAACAGAATGTTGTTTGTACTTATAACACAACCTATAACAAAACGTTTTCGTTTAATCACATTTCATACACTTTTGAAATACGAAGAAAATGCACTAAATTAAACTTACTGCCACATTTAGAGGGTCCAGTTTTCAACGCACAGCTGAGTTTATTCACCAATATCACCGTATTGCACAAAATCAACTGAGCCCATTTCGCTTATAAACCATAGCTAAACCACAGTAAAATATGTTTGCAGTTACATTAAGTAGATATTTTACACACATCTTATTGGTCGGTCGCACACTTTTAGAGTTGTCAATGATTTATGAGTGAAATTGTTCTGACACTAACACAGAAAACTAATCCCAGTCTTCCTTATCAGCTTCTTGCATATAAGCATCGAGCTCCTTGTCCAATGCAGATTTGGAGCCAGCCATGTATTGGTCGAGCTGTAGGTCCAGCTCCTCCTTGCTGGGCACAGGCTTTTGGACCTGATTCCTTTGCATGCCACCTAGAAGAAGAGAAATTTCAATATTAACTGCTACCACAAGACAGCAAACTATTATTATTTTTTTATTTATTTAGTCTTACAATATTTCAAAATTATTAGGTATATTATGTTGCCGTGCACTATAAACCATAATTGGTTTTTCTGTACATGACAGATCCGCATCTTAAATAAAATAACAAGAGTAAGAACAAAGACAAACTATATGCAAGATGTACAATTAAATAATATAGCCAATATATGCATTTGACACAAAATAACACAAATCGAAGATAAACTACAGCACGTCACGCTCGATAGAATTCACTCTTCAAGAACTGGTATGATAATAGCGGATGTATATAAGGGTGTGAATTCTGCCGTGCGAAAAATTAAATTCTGTTACAGAAGATATTAATATAAACAGTCTTAATTCTTTTTTTTAATATTTAAATTTACATACTTTTTACCACATACATTCAACATACATATAAACTTCACACACACAAATACATTTATATATATGTATATATATACATACATACACACACATACATACAATTACACTAGGTGTTTTCTATTAATTTAGATAATAAAATGTTCTTAGTCTATATTTAATATTATTTTCGCTCGCCGTGATTGATCCAGTGTAGCCTTATCTAGATTCACATAGAATTCATTGTAAAAGTTTTCAAACAGAATTATATATTTCAACTGATTGTGAATAGGTATGATTTTACAGTGATTGAAAAGTTCATTAATATCTTTAAGTTTTGCTTTGACTTTCTCTGATACTATGGTTTTAAGTATTTTAGACTGTAAACAATAAATTTGGTCTAGATGTAATTTAAAAGTGCCCATAGGTACTCAGGCCATAGAATATAATTGTTTCACCAAAGCTTTATATAAATACTAGTTATATAAATATAAGAGTAGAATGTGGAATCTGGCGTTTGACAATTTTAAATTTCGCCAATATAGCTCACAATTTATCACATACACTGTTAATATGGTCTACCCATTTAAATTGGTCATCTATTATGAGGCCAAGATACCTTTGTTTGGTTAAAACGTCTAACTATTATTATTCTATTATTTTATATACGTCTATTATTATTATTATAGGTGAGCCACACTAGCAGCTAAGAAGCTGATGCGTGTATTTTGAATAGCTTGGAGATGTTCAATTTGTCAAGTCCATTCTTGAAGGAATTCAGTGAGGGTGCCATAACAACATTCTCTGGTAGTCTGTTCTGAGTAGATACAACTCGACTGGGCAGAAAGTTCCTTTTAGGGTTCTTGTTGGAAGACTGTATCTACAGTTTCAGGGCATGGCCTCGTAGATGTGTGGTTTCATTGCGCAGAAACAGTTCTGGTAGGCTAGTCACGTCATAGTACTCTCTCAATATTTTGTAACTAGCCTAACATAAATCAGTAAGTCAAGTAAGTGATTATCGCCTTTTGAGGCCAACATGAGAATTGCCTAACAAACTTAGTTCTGCCTTCATGTTGTGTGGGAATTCCGTCAGCTGGTATTAATACAGCCAGACTCATTTTAATTACATTCATAACGTAACGTCGATATTAGGGATTGCAATCCGAAAAAACGGATCCGGCATCATTTAATGGTTACTGGATCCGGTACCAATATACCGGATCCGAAAACCGGGTCCGGTGCCAGCAGTTAGTAATCATGATGGTATCCGTCATAATCATAAATACCTATAAGACTTATTAAATACTTTAATAATGACTTTGATCTCATTTCAATTAATTACGTAAGGTTAATTGTATCTATTAGATATTATAGTTACTTGATAATTAATATTGTTACTTATAAATTGATCTATCTGTGAAAGTGAAATCTAGAAAGACTGAGCTACTCGTTACGTCGTAAAATTATTACTAGTTACCTACACTACTAAATTATAATTGTTTTATTGTTGTATATTTGTCTTAACATTGGTTAAGAAATGCTAATGCTAACTGCTGCTAATAAATTCATTGATGTAAGGATGGTGCTGTACCGATCGATGTAAACTTGCAGGGGCGGCCAAAGTCCGGTAGCGTTTTCCAGCTGAAAAGATAACGATGTATTTTCAAATAGCTCACCACGTGAGCGCGGGCGAGGGCGGGGGTGAGGGTGAGGGCGGGCACGGGCGCGGAAGCGGTTTCGAAGCCCCCCCACGGCCCCCGCTGCGCCCGCTGCAGCCCCTGCAACCCCTGCACCCGCAACCCCTGCATCCGCTGCACCCGCCCGCCGCGCAGGCTGACGCTCCTGCAACCAAACACCGCTCTGCCGCTATTTGTTTTCATATTATAAGCTCGTTAATATGTTGGCTTAAGAAGTGGAGAATTAAAGCCAACTTCTGGTATATATGATATAAAGGCTGGGGTGCCACAAGGGTCAATACTGGGGCCAATTTTATATGTAGTATACACTTCGGATCTCCCGATATTAAATGAAGTGACAATCTCATCATATGCAGATGATACGGCAATAATTGCTTGTAATGAAAACCCAATAGCTGTATCCCATACTTTGCAGAGTGGTTTGAGTCTCGTTAATATGTGGCTCAAGGAGAAGAGAATTAAAGCCAGTGAGACTAAGTCCGTCCAAGTAACTTTGAGAATAGGTAACTGCCCACCTGTACAGCTTGGTGATACCACCCTGCCTCAGAGCGAGAGTGTAAAATATCTTGGCATACATTTAGATCATCGCATGACCTGGCAGAACCATATCAGAAGCAGAAGACACAAACTGAATATCAAGTACAAACTATATTGGCTTCTAGATCGAAAAAGTAAACTGTCTACAGATAACAAGCTACTCATCTACAAATCCGTCCTGAAGCCAGTCTGCATGTATGGCATACAGCTCTGGGGAACTACTAGTAACTCCAATATATCCATGCTTCAACGTATGTAAAACATTATATTAAGAAATATAAGCAATGCTCATTGGTACATTGGTACATTGATCTAAACATGAGCACTGTAAAAGATGAAATCCGTTCAAGTGCAGAAAAATATAAGCAACGACTGGCTAGTCACCCAAATGAACTAGCAGCAAAACTTATTGACCAAGGCTACCAAAAGCGCCTCAAGAGACACGACATTACGAAGCTACATATAAGGATATAGCTAGGTTTATTGAAGAGGCAGCCTTTTTGATGGAGAGGGCACTCTACCAATTATCGACCAGAAAACTCATCTGATAATAGTCAAAGAAGACTGAAGGCAGATAAAAAAATATTATGCTGGAGTAACAGCGTACACGAAAGTATTCAGGAAAGTTGAAGAAGCTAAAGTATATTTGAATTATAAGTGGAAGACTGTGATCTCTCTGCCTACCCCGATTAAAAAAGGTGTGACGGTATATATGTAAAAGAAGTCACTAATAGTAGAACGAAGATATATCAGACAAACTTTGTCTGCACGATGACACGGCAATATTAGTGTCAAGTGAAGACCTTTCTGATGCTACCGAGAAACTTCAACACAGCCTTGACAAAATAAACAACTGGTTTAATAAATGGCGTATTAAAGTAAGCTCTAATAAATCTGTACAAGTCACCTTCACCCTGCGCAGAGAAACCTGTCCTGTGAACCTTAGTGGTAGGGATTTACCCCAGTGTAACACAGTCAAATACCTCGGGCTACACTTGGACCGCAGGTTGACAAATACACTCATGAGTAAAGGTTATTATAAAGTAAGTGACTATCTAAATGATCACAGTATTTGGGAATAGGGACACTATTCATAGAGCCATGTTTGGTAACATTATTTATAATATTGTATTATTTTATATGTGTATGTAAACATACATACGACTGTAATCGTATTAGGTATGATTGTATCTTATACTATATTGTATTTTTATATTATATTATTATAATTATTAACATTGAAAAGAGGAGATAAAAAATAGACCTTCAGAGTTTCTTGCCTGTTCTTCTCGAGAAGGCTCTCCCAATTTCCGAACAGGTGTCGAGTCAATATATTTTTTTCCTTTTTTTTCCTTATTCGTACGTACGGACAAGGTTTTTGTTTTTTTTTTTTTTTATTATTTAAGCTTTTTTTTTGTTTTGTTTGTTGACGTCAATAAGTGCCTGTAAAGGTCTATGTTGAATAAATATTATTTTGATTTGATTTTGATTTGATTTTGATTTGATTTTGACATGGCAGAAACATATTGAAACAAAACGCAAAGAGGTCAATCTCAAATACGTCTTTACTGGCTCTTGGGAAGAAACTCAATGCTGTCACTTGATAATAAGCTCTTAATCTACAAGACCGTTATAAAACCAGTCTGGACTTATGGGATTCAGCTATGGGGAGCCTGCTGTGATTTTAACATAAACAAAATACAAAGAGCACAGAACTATATATATTCTTAACAGTGAAGTGCATGAACACCTGAACATTTCAAAAGTTAAAGATGAAATTAGGGCATTTGCAAGTAAATACAAAACAAGGCTTATGAACCTTCCTAACCAGCCTGACTGTATGAATCGCCTGAGACGGCGCAGGACCTTGGATCTTGGTAGAACGGAATAAGCCAATTATTATTAATAAGGAAGATGGTCCTACTGGGGAATATCTTCTCTCACATAATACTCATCCAACACCTGCTCATAGTCGGAAGGACTGATCGCATGATACAAAGAAGAAAAAAAAATACTTTGTCTGCGCAGGATTTATAATTGCACTAACTTGGTATAGTATATCTTTATAAATAGCTCTTTTGAATAGTCCAATTTTTTTTCCCTACCACCCATTCAAGACGTATTTTTTAGCTGATAAGAAGAATGAGCGTAAGAAACTTATCAGCTTTATCAAAAGTAATAACAACATTTACAATAAATTAAGTTGTTATCATACAATGTACATATGTGTTTACAATTTATACTGGAAAACTAATATATACAATTTAGAATGTAATATCTTCAAATCAACACCAAGTATTGGCATCATTTAAATTTTCATTGACTTTGTAATAGCCCTTACTCATTAGCATCTTTTTAACATGTACCTTGAACTTATGAAAAGGCAGTTCAGCTACACTATGTGGAATCTTATTATAAAAATTTATACATTTGCCCACAAACGAACCTCTAGTTTATTGTAGCCTGTACACTGGAACGGCAAGTTTATTTTTATTTCTTGTGTTTAAATTATGTTATAGGACAGACTGTTGGAAGGCAGACATCAAATAAATTAGTCATGTAATTTAGAAATCTAAATTTGTCTAATGAAATATAGGTTATTATATTATTTAAGAATCGTATGGTCAGCTTTACCTGAATCTCTCGCGCTGATTTCGAATATCACTGCCGCGTCGCCAAAAACCTCCCATCCACATAGAGCCAAAACGTGATGGCCAGCTGAAAGTAAATCAGACCTAGTTATTTTCTATGTTGAAGGAAACTCATTCTTGAATACATAGGCAACATCAAAAAATGATATAGACCACTTACATTTACTAAGTAATTTAAATTGTAAGTTATGCAACTCCATGTACAAGTAAAATAAACTGACAATTCATAGATTATGAGTATGAATAAAATAAACTGCAATTTTGTTCGTGCAATGTATAAATGAGTCAATCAATGAGAATCAAACATAAAAATGAAACAAATGCCAATAACTTTTACATATGAATGAAAAAAAAACAACAATTTCATAGGTTCAATTTCCAAATTAAATAAATGACAATTCCATAATTTCAAAAGTTTTAAAGACCGTTTATAATCACTGTTCCCTAATTTGATACTTTTTTTATTGTAGGTAAATAAAAAATAAGGAGTAGACTAATATTAATAAAGATATACATGAAAAATTAAAATATATCCAAAAATTAACATAAATGGTACCATAACATAACAATTGCCATTGTTATACCAGAAATTTTAAGACATTAAAAGAAAATATTTACAAGTGAATCAAAGAAATGTCTAAAATTACTAATGGATCGAAATTATACTTGAAATTGCTGTTGGGCTCCCTCCACGGTGTTCTTTTCCTGAAGCCAGCTTGGGAAATGTTGCTGTAGCTATTTGATCGCCGAAGGCCAGATAGGTTGCCTTCGCTGCCAAAACGTCGTAGCAACCCAAGCCTCTGTTTTACTGCTTGCTGTAACAATGAGTTCACATATTATTTTGTTACTTTGTACAGCATTAAAAGTATATTCTTCAACTGTCTATATAATATAATCATATTACAATGTTAGTTACTATACTCCTCTAAAATAGCAAGCCTGTTTTTTATAAAATTCGGTATTCGGTGTCAGAATTGGCTACTATCTATTTTGTATGCCTCTAAGTGTTGTCCACCCCAAACATTTCTGTTTATTTTTTGGACATTATTTTTTATATAATGTGGCATTAAAAAATACATACAACCCTAAATTTTAAAATGTCTATTACAATTACATCTATTTATAGAAAATGTGTATTGCCTAGCTAAGTACTTCAATCTGTCGGCAAATTCAATACTATAGTACATCAATGATTTATTTCACATCTGTTATGTCAATTTCATACTATGCTTATTGTTTACACAATGCAACACCATATGTCCATATGTCACCTGAACAAATATTATTGGGAGCATTGGAAAGGTCAGAATATTTTTTTTATGTTTTTCTACACCTCCTATACCACCTAAAATATTATTATATAAAACAAAATAATAGGCTATTTGACAGGTTTTTAAAATCCATTTTATATTATGCAGTAGAGTCTAAGGAACCCAGTAAAAGTAGTTATTTTTAATTCTGGTATATATTAGCTGAAAAACATCGAATTTAAAATTCAATATTTAAATAGTGGGTCAAAACGCTACTTTGACAATATGGCGCTGCAATGAGGTCGGTGACGTCACTTGCCTGTATTCTGATCTGTGACAACAGGCATATATATTTGTTTGTTGTAAACAAAAAACGAAAGAGTGATTGGATTTACTTTTTATCAGTGATTTATGTAACAAAATGAGTTACAAATGGTGTGCAGTTCCAAAATGTACAAATACGTCGTTAAAAACTCCGGACAAACTATTTGTAAGTATTCCAAAGAATATCGAAGTGCGCCGAAAGTGGTTGCTACTTTCTCGGAGGGATCATAAAGACATAGCGAATAGTAAAATATTTTCTTTTGTGAAGACCATTTCGATGTAAGTAAACATAATATTTATATTTTGTAATAATTAATTACATTCAGAATGTTAATATTTTCGTTATTGATTTGAGGTTATAATACCTCTAATGTTTTAACAGAATGTCTCTTGCAACCCACTTCGAATATTTCCGCTGTTTTCATAATATTTGTTAAAATTTGTAGCTATAGAGTCCTATGATTTCAATAAGCAGTACCTACACTAAAAGATCCCGACTAAAACTTGTTTGTTCGTTACAGATGGAAAATGACATGGCAAATTACTATCAGTACAAAATGGGTTTCAGTCAGAAAATAATTTTAAAAGATAAAGTTCTGCCTTTTAGAGGAGAATGCCGAAAATGGCCTAAATTGGGTTGTGTTGCGTCTTGACTACACATAGCTAGAAAATATTGTTTTGAATTATAAGTTTGAATCTCTTTTTCCTAGCCAAAACTAATGTGGGGTTTTTAAAATAAAATATAATAATCATAAGAAAAAACGCTGACCACTTCCGCTGAATACTCTACAAAAGCAAAATTCGTTCTACAGACTAGGGCCCTTATTAATAAACTAAAGTTAAACCTGATTTAGTTAATCTACGGATTGCTCTCGTTCTAATTTATGATATTTTTGAAAGTTGAAGTGAGAAAACGACATGGATTAACTTAAACCACATTTTAAAAACTTTTATTAATACGGGCCTAAAACGTAAAGTATTTTTACATTAAATTGATAAATAACGAAACTCGAAACATAAATAAATAGTTGTTTTTGTTGGTAAAATCAAAAAAATAATGTGGTTCCATTATGTAAAGAAATGCCACTTTATAGACAATTAAGAAAAAAAAATGGATAATATTAATTAATATTCTTTAAGGAATTTAAACAGTAGGTGCATACTAGTGCATAACATAACCTAAAACTACACCAATAAAAGGCTATTACTTCGGACTCCCACATTATATTATGATGAGACATTTTTTATATATTTATAGGACGCATTTACTCTAATTTTAAAGGGATTTACCAAAGTGCATGACAAATAAATTTAGGCGAAATCTCTTAGGCAACTTGGCATTCTCCTTTCATTGCCAGCCAGATCACATTAAAAGAATGTGTGATGCTGGTACTTCCCGATCTGCATTTGTCAAACGGCAAAGAATGGAACTTGTTAAACAATGTGAAGACATTCAATAACCGACGTAACGTGAACAAATTATCGTTTATGTTCACGAAATTATGCCAAACAAACTTAATTATTTATAACCTATATAAGTTCTTGTGGAAGTTCATCATTATTTCACTTTCTTATGATATAATTTGGTAACTTAAATGTAAAGTGTAATTATACTTACTTACTGCTGTTTTTACATTTTTTAGCTCTGAAGCATAAAAGTCAGAATTATTTTTGAAAAATAATCTAACCATGATTGCGTCGACTTGTGGCAGGTTTCTCTGTCTGCTTTTACAAAATCGTTGTCCATGGTTGAAAGTACTTGTAAAATAGTGCAAATAAACAAAAAAAACAATGCATAATAATGAAAATCTTAATATAACGGAGATAATCTACCACAACTAGACGCAACACAAGTAGGCAAACGAAGTTACAAGCAAGTGACGTCATGATAAATTCGACCAATCAGGAGCGTTTTGTGTCACGTGACAATCGTTTAAAAAATGCAATTTTTATTTACGGATTTTAAAATAAATTAATCATTATTTTCAACTTACGTTAATAAATAATCATTTTTTAACTCTTAATTTATACTGTTAACAGTAATTGACACTTTATTTTTCGCATTGTCAAATAGCCTATTTATGGTAGATTTAAGAAAGAGTGCTTAACAAATATGGAAATATTACTGATTTTGGTGCAATAGTATCAAAAGTTGTTTCAATATGCTGACAAATATCATAAAATTCATGTATGCAATATGTCATAATAAACGAAAGTCAGTCAGTTAAACATAGCATGTAAACAGAAAATGAATTTACTGTATACAAAAAAATGCAAACTATAAGCTAGAAAACCGGCGGCTCTTTTCCTTTAGAGCAAACATCATCCCTGAACGCAGACACTCATTTGTGATTCTCAAATCAAACAATCCTCACAAGCATAGTTGTCTAAGGCCTGAGCTTTAACATATTTAGAATGTTCGTGACCATTGGTAGGGACATATATGACCTGTGATGGTTATGATTCTTTCAAATATTTGTGGAAATTAGGTGTACTAATTTTATTTATTTATTTATGTGAGATTAAGTGATCTTATTTATATGAAATTATACTGGCGAACTATTTTTATACGGCAGAGTGATGATAATGTTATACGTGATTATGTTATATATAAATTACACTTATCAACAAAATCAAAGGTGATAATGAATAAATTGCCTACCCTTTTAGCTTGAAACTCCAAATGCCGGGCTACTTGTTCAATAAGGTTACGATTCCGCAAATAATTCCGATTGTAGTTGTTGTTGGGTCCGATACTAGCGCGTCTCTGAGGCTTTGAAGGTGCCAGAGTAGAATCTACGCTCGCCAGCAGTGTGAATCGCTCATTTAGGGTCATGCTAGTGGTCTGAAGACCATGCACTTTATCGATAGCCATTTTAAACAACGGTAATTTACATTAAATGTCTATCGTAATTTAACACCAACAATTTGGAAAGCAAAACATTACGCTATTCAGTAGTTCAATATTATTTAGTTAGACACAAATAGAAAATAAAATTTACAAAAGCGACGCAAACTCAGTCAGCAATAATTAATATACCACGAGATTCATAGAGTAAGAAGAAAGTCACAGACAAATAATGTGATTTGTGACAAAGAGTAAATGTCATATATTTATTTATAAATACTATAATTTGATAACTTAGTGAACATAGAAAATGTGACAAAATCAAAAGTTTTATTGAAGTCTGTGTGTGTCCTTAAATTTGACGCAAATCCTCTGGATAACTCTACTAGATCTTTAAAGTGTGCGTTTCATCAAATCACAGGCCTAACACAAACAGAATCGAACTTTATGACAGAGATGAAAAATTACCTTACATTATGAGCATAACAACATGTGGCGACTTGTCTGAGTCTTACATAAACTATATAGATACTACGTTAGTCTTATATTGTTTATCCATAGTTCTTAGATAGTATATATCTCCTCTATGACTATGTTGCTAGGTAACTAAGATAATATTAAAATCCGCAATTACAACAGAAAAATATGTGTTTGAATTTGTTGCACGAATAAGTTAATAATTGGTCAGTTAACCACCACATCCCTTCACTCCAAATTGGTGACCCCGACGTGATCGTCAACCACAGGCATGAGGGATTTGTCGTGGCGTTGAGAAAATCTACGACGACTACACGGACAAGTTTAGGTATGCTGTATCTTACTTTATCTCACAACCTCGAGACTGTAGAAGAAGGAATGGTGGATAATCAGTGTCTGGCCACGTTTCGTGCGACATCCAACTGCATATAATAAATACGACGGTAAATAAATATATGTTTTTTATAAGAAACGGAAGCCGTTGCTGCATTTTGCCACATACGCTTGGGCATATTTGTTCCGTGCACTACAATACCTGCTCTGCACCGCATCCGCATGGGAAGCAACGTCGTAGAACATCAGGGACTGCGTGATATGTACATCTCTTGTTCCCGACAGCAACCAGCAACGTTATCTTGATTGACAGCGAATGGTGTTAACAAGATTCCTATACGCAATTAACAATTTTATGCTGCTTTTACGAGTGATTGAATGGTGTTCGGTGTGGTGTTGTTTTTCACACGTGTACGCTCTTAAGCGACGCATTTTTGTTTTTTAAATTTTATCCATTATTTTATTGTAAATTTATTATTTTGTGGTACAAAAATTTTCAAAGAATATTAGTTCTAATATTAGTTTTAATTTTGTTTCATCACCTGCGAATTTTAAAGTTTTTATTTTATTTACTTTTTGTTATGGACGCTAACGATACGGACGCTGTTACTCTTACCACCATGCAGGAACAGATCGAGGAGCTCACGCGCACGATAACAGCTTTAAGCGCTGGTGACTTTCGTGGAAGGTCAAGGTGCTCGTGTGATCGTGACTACAGTACTAGCCATCATCGGTCTCAATCCGGCGACGAAGCCGGTCTAGACCACGTAATCGTGAACTCTGTTGGTACCACGATCGTTTTGGTGCCAAGGCCATGAAATGCGAGCCAGACTGTAAATGGTCCGTTATTGAGAAAGACCGTTTAAACTAGACCAGCGGTCGATATTGGCTGGTATCGACCGCCCACTTTCAAGCCGACGTCTTTTCATTGTTGATCAGCAATCTCGAGTCAGTTTTTTAATTGATACAGGCTCGGATATTTGCTGTTTTCCTCGTCGTATGCTAAAGGGTCGTTATACAGACACCGGTCTCTCTCTCAATGCTGCTAACGGAAGTTCGATACAGACTTACGGTAAAATAAATTTGAATCTCAATCTTGGACTTCGACGTCAGTTTCGCTGGGATTTCATAATTGCAGACGTTGACGCTCCAATAATCGGCTCAGATTTCCTATCGTTCTTCCATCTGTTGCCTGATTGTCGTAGCGGTACACTCCGCGACGTACTAACAGGTTTATCTGTTTCTGGATCAAATCGCAACATCAATCAACCAAGCATTCAAACCATCAAACAGCCATCCCATCCATCATCATTCAGTAACATTTTTCTAGAATTCCCTGAGGTGACTCGACCTCCAGCACCCGGCCGTGAAATAAAGCACAGCACTGTGCATTACATCACGACAACGAGTGGACCACCCGTTACATCACGTCCGCGCCGTCTTGCGTCCAACAAACTGCGAATCGCAGAAAAAGAATTCGCTGACATGGTAGCAGCGGGAACTGCTCGTCCATCAAAGAGTTCCTGGTCATCACCATTGCACCTGGTACCTAAGAAGGACGGCATGTGGCGACCTTGTGGCGATTATCGAGCATTAAACGCTCGCACCGTACCCGATCGCTACCCTGTCCGTCATATTGGAGACTTTGGCTATAACTTAGCTGGATGCACAATTTTCAGCACGCTAGATTTAGTCAAGGCGTACCAACAAATTCCAATGGCTAGCGAAGATATATGCAAGACGGCTATTATAACGCCCTTCGGACTCTATGAGTTTCCGTTTATGACATTCGGGTTACGTAACGCAGGACAGACGTTTCAACGTTTCATCGATGAGGTTCTGCGGGGCTTGGATTTCTGTTTCCCGTACATCGATGACATCCTAGTATTTTCACGGGATACTCAGGAGCACGCCAGACATCTGCGTATGATCCTACAGAGGCTTGTTGATTACGGTGTCGTAGTAAACGTCAAGAAATGCATTGTAGGTGCCAGTGAAGTCATTTTCCTTGGTCATAAAATCTCCAAGGACGGCATTCGTCCACCCGAAGAGAAAATTGATGCGCTCCGAGAATTCCCTTTACCCCAAACAGCACAAGGTTTGAGACGGTTCTTGGGCATGATTAATTTCTATAGACATTTTCTACCAAATTCTGCTCAGATACAAGCTCCGCTGGTCGATTTTTTAACCGTGACCAACCTTAAAGGCAAGAAACCTATGCCATGGACTCCCGAATTAGAGCGAGCATTCTACGCCTGCCGGGATAGCCTTTCAGAGGCAACCATGACCGCACATCCTAAGCGAGATGCTCGCTTGGGCCTTTTCACGGACGCATCAGCCACTCACGTTGGCGCTTGCCTACAGCAGCAGTCTGAGAAAGGTTGGGAACCTCTAGCTTTCTTCAGCAAAAAGCTCACACCAAGTCAGAGCACTTGGCCCGCATATTACCGCGAACTTTTCGCTGTATATGCGGCGGTCCAACACTTTCGTCACATTCTCGAAGCTCAGCACACCACCATTTTCACTGACCATAAGCCACTCCTTTACGCTTTCATTCAACGTCGTGAAAAATTGCCTCCACCTCAACTCAATCAGCTTACTTTCATTTCACAATTCACCACCGACATCAAACATATCAAGGGTGAAGAAAACGTCGTCGCCGACACAATGTCGCGTATTGAGGCGATCGCACTCACGGATGATTTCGCTGCTTTGGCGAAAGCTCAAGAATCTGACGACGAATTGAAATCCAGTCGACAAAATTCATCCTTGATATTACAACCTCATTTCATACCTGGATCAAATATCACTATAACGTGTGACGTGTCAACAGGGAAGCCCAGGCCGTTTTTACCGCGTCAATGGCGACGAGGCGTATTTGAGCGTTTTCACAGCTTAAGCCATCCTGGCGCTCGTGCTTCAGCGCGCCTGGTAGCTGATCGCTACGTTTGGCCTGGTGTTATGCGGGATTGCCGCGCTTGGGCACGCGAGTGTCTCGCTTGTCAAAAGTGCAAGGTGACTCGTCACGTCATTTCACCTCTCGCTAACATTACCACACCATCAAATCGTTTCCGTCATATTCATTTAGATATCATTGGTCCAATGCCATCCTCAAACGGTTTTACATACTGCCTTACCGCGATCGACCGTTTCTCGCGCTGGCCAGAGGTTTGGCCCATGAAATCTATTACTGCCACAGAAGTTGCCGACCAGTTCGTGCACGGATGGATAGCACGATTTGGCGTTCCAACCACAGTCACAACAGATCAGGGCCGTCAGTTCGAGTCGCAGTTGTTTAATCGTTTGATGGACTTAGGTGCAACCAAAAGGATTCGAACGACTAGCTATCATCCCCAATCCAATGGTATGGTAGAACGTTTTCACCGTCATCTGAAGGCCGCACTAATGTGTCACAACCTCACATGGCACAACGCCCTACCGTGGGTTCTTCTAGGTATTAGGGCCGCACTGAAGGAGGACATACATGTTTCCACAGCAGAAGTGCTGTACGGAGAGCCGCTACGACTACCAGGCGAGTTTCTGGTAGCTAGTGATGTTGCCAAGTGCGTCGATGACGATTTCGTTTCTCGGCTTCGACAGAAGATGACCGAGCTCCGCCCGGTGCCAGCATCTCGGCACACAGAACCAAAGACTTTTGTCTTTAAAGATTTGCCGGACTCATCCCACGTTTTTCTGCGTGATGACACTGTTCGCCGTTCGCTCCAACCTCCATACACTGGGCCTTATAAAGTTTTGAACAGGACGGACAAAACTCTTACCTTAGAGATCTTCGGAAGGAGATCAGAGGTAAGCATCGACAGGACTAAACCAGCCTATATCACTCCCGACCTTGATGTCAACCTATTTGTGCCACAACCTTCGGCGAGTAGCGTTCCGCAGCGTGTAAGCCCGTCTGGACTTAGCGATTCCGCGAGATTTCCGGTCGTTAGCGCTCCAAGTCATTCATCGGCCTTACCATCTGTGCTTAATAAAATTCCTGCACAGCCGAAAACAACAAGGTCAGGTCGAAAAGTAAGGTTTAGAAACATATTGGACTTGTAAATTGTTATGTATAGTTTTAATTTTTCTAAAAGTGGAATATTGTATTTGTTATTTTATATTACGTCTCATATGTTAACACTTTATTTTCACTTGTTTAGTTAATAATATTAACATATTATTCTCCGTAGGGGGGTGATGTGGCGACTTGTCTGAGTCTTACATAAACTATATAGATACTACGTTAGTCTTATATTGTTTATCCATAGTTCTTAGATAGTATATATCTCCTCTATGACTATGTTGCTAGGTAACTAAGATAATATTAAAATCCGCAATTACAACAGAAAAATATGTGTTTGAATTTGTTGCACGAATAAGTTAATAATTGGTCAGTTAACCACCACATTCCTTCACTCCAAAAACACATAAATTATTCTTATCGCTGTGTCACTCTTTAGCGTGGTTTTACTTTCAAAAATCTGACATTTGTAAATTAAAAAAAAACTTAACCAAAAAGGAATTCGCATTTTGTGGGGTGTGATAAATTATGTATGACAAAGTGTGTTTTCCCTGAAATAAGAATAAAGAGTTACTATGGGTAGCTGTAGTAGTTTGAATAATGTGTACATCTGTTTCTTAGTGCTAGAATACAGTATTTCGCTACATACAAACATATAACACCCCGTCGTTTTTGCGTCGGACTTATATTATGTCGGACTCCTGGCGAATCGAGGCGGCTCGACCCGACTAAACTCAGCCTAAGCCGTTGGTCTTATTAATCCTATGGTTTGACGTGACAGAGGATCTGTTATTGGTGCAATTCATTCATGTATTATATGCTGCTTTTGAAAGACGCATGAATAAAATTATTGAAAATAAAAAGAAAAATACTGTATACTTAGCTGTATGATTAATGTACCCTTTTCCTTTTCACATTGGTAAAATTAACAACTATTATTAAAGGTAGCATGGTCCCAAGACCTTAGCCTTAAAAAAAAAACAACAATTATTATTGTCACAGACTAGTAAGTAACCAAGTTATTGTTTTGACATTTAGTTAGAACAGATTTCAGTAGTGTACAGTGCTTCAAAATTCTATTTATTTATAAATGAATAAATATATTAAAAATGTATATAATTGAGCCAATGTATATTTTAATACATATAAAATTACGCCAAATAAAATCTCTCATCTTCTGTAAACGACGCCCATGATATTAAATAAATCAGTTACAAATAGGTTAGGAGTTGGTAAAGTCAACCATGAAGTTGGATTGCTTTAAAAGCGGGTGCTGCAAATGCCGGTCGCTCATTCCGACCCAACCAACGATGTCGGAGGTTGCTAATGGCGCCCCAGTTGACGATAATTGTTTGGTCGATATGGACGCGTGCTATGAAACCTTTGACAAAGATGGGTAAGTTTTCGCGAAAACTTTTCGTTAAGTGCTTGACTAAAAGTTTCAAAAATAGTTCATTGTCTTATTATATTCAAAAGTTTAGTTGCACTACTACCTTGTCATTTATTTTTGATGAAAATAATAACTCTTGAATATCGAAGAGATATTGGGAACTTGGCAATGAAAAAAGCTATATTTTAATCTATGTCTTCAACTATATGCATTCTGTATATAATCAAAATATATCCAATAGTTTTGCAAGAAGGGGTAACAAACATATATTAATTTAATGTTTTCTATTTATAGATACATATATTATAGTCCTAATAATACACATATCATCAGGATACATTCATATAAATTATTGTTAAAATAAATTTTTTCTTGAGTAAATAAGTTACGGTGATATGTGATGTAGAATATTTTAAATATATTTTTTTATTAAATTTGGAAACTAGAACCAATATCACTTTCTAGATGTAATATGCTTGAATAATTTAATGTAATTAGTTTTTTTTTCTTATACAATAAGTACATATATATAGTTTATTGATCTTAGTTGTCATAAACCTGTTTGTAATGAATAAAAACTTTCACAACAAGCATCAACATCATCATTTGAAACTTTTACCATTACAACAACTGACATGACAAACTAATAGAAATAACAAATTGTCATAGCTATTTTTCTTTTCTTTTATGTAATACTTTGATTACAGAAATTACCTATTTCTGTTTTCATTTAGTAATGAAGTTCATTACTAAGAATAGTTTCTTGTTTGCAGGCTATTAATAAATCAGTGAAATTATTTGCTGCTTGGCAACATATGTCACAATTGGTAATATATATTGTGGTTCTTGAGGTTTTATAGATTTGCTGCAAATTTCAATCTATGTACGTAAAAACATTAAATAATTGTTAATCATATAAATTTATTCAGCATTTTATGTGTTGTATCATGTTTTTAGGTTTATTCTGGAAAAGTAGAATGAACAACAACCTTCTTGATGGATATGCTTTGTTGCAGTGATTTTGCAAAACTTGAAACTAATGTCATTTAATTAGATAGGGCATAATCAGATTATATGAAAGTTTCTTTTGAAATTTATTGTGGCTTGTTTTTATGTTGACATTATTTAGCATATTAATTTTTCCCGCCATAATCAGAAGGCTGTAATAAATTATTATCAAATACTGATCATGTCCTCTAGTGCAGTCGTAGGTTTTGCATATTTTGTTTACCAACTCAAATCTCCCCTTTGTAGTAATGCAGTCCTTAATTATTTTTCATGTTCTAGATTGTTCATATATTTCAGCATCAGCATCCATATTAGAGATTAGTAGAACCACTATACAGACAATTAAGCTGGCCTTGCTCTTCTTGACCGAGACTCAGATATTGTCTCCTACAGAACATCTTACCTAAACAACCCTAGGTATGAACTTGAACACTCCTACCAAAGGTTGGGAAGTATATGTTAGAAACAATGTCAGCACTCTCACGCAAAATAGGCGCTTAGACGTCGAGTTGCGGAAACCAGCCCGTTTGACCTTAATGTCAGCACTCTGTGCCTCAGATATTTTGAAGGTGAGGACTTCTCAATTTTATGGCTCCATGTAGATAGTGAAGACCATCTTCACCTAATCCTGCCTCAATAGGACCCATAGCAGTCTCCTTGCAGCAGCTGCTCCCATCTGCAGATGTGGAGAGCCAGAACCTTTCACCTTGTCTCTTCCTGAGCATAGTGCACGTTCACATGCTCACTACTATCACGAGTTGCGGGTAGCCGACGCGTGTGACGTTATTATGACTTGCGATGGAACGCAATTCTTCTTTGCGTCTTCCGAATAACTCCGAAATCGTAGTTAATTCTGTTACAGATGTGGTACTGCAGGGTATAGAACTTATTGTTCCATCCTCTGTGGTCGCCATTAGTGGCAAGTCAAAGTCGTGGTATGGAATGTCTCCCTAAAAACAAAGAAGCGTACCGAGCCTAGACTGCTGCGGCGACAATGCGGGTAGTTAACCAGCGCCTTAGAAAAGCTTGCTTTAAGGACTTTCTAAAGAAATGTTGCTAAGAAAAAGTCTGCGTCTACCTTCGGGAACTCAGGGATTCTTATCACTTGTCTAGGTTATTGAGGAAAATTTCTTAACGCCTTCCATGTTTAAAGCGTTTCTTGTTTAAAGGTGTGGTTTAAAGCGTTTCTTTTGAAGCTTCCTTCCTTTAAACTCATGCGCACAATTTCTAAGCACAAAGATCGTAATCGACGGTAAATGCTCTGACTCGATATCGGAAAATGCTGGTATCCCTCAGGGCAGTGTGCTTTCGTTTATACTGTTCCTTTTAAATATTAATGATATGTTTTTAAAAAGTGACATTCTTTGGTATGTTATGACAAAACGGTTGATAGTTTTATCACCAGTTGCACAAATGTTTCACGGGAAAATGTATTGAAGAGCCGAAAGAAACTTGTGGACTCTACTTAGAAAGTCTCTTATTGGAGTAGACTTCATATGGAGGCTGGGGGTTCCCGGAAGTGAAATCAGACGTTTTTATCGAAATTTCATAGCCCCCTAGCGGGAAAATACGTCGTAAACTTTTTCTAAAAGTTATATAACTGCCGATAACCACGATTGTCTAATTCAGACTTCAGAGCCCCCTAGCGGGAAAATGAGTTGTTAACATTTTTTACGACCATTACATTTTTTGCTCAGCTCGACCAGGAGAACAACATATGTCAAATTTAGATCTGGGTCTCGAAAACCACTTGGCCTTTTAAACAGTATCATCTATTTTATATTAAATCAATATTATTTCTGTTTCAAACTATATATATATAAGCATCTATAACTAGTAGTAAAATATATAAAAAAAGCTTAAATTAGCCTTATTCCAAGTTATACATGAGATTCCCAAGGCTGTTTAACAAGGGTGTATTGTGTAAATTAGATAAGGATATAGATAAGGGTTGTGTGTGTTTGTAAACTGTGAAATAAACATGACACAATGACTTATGACTTTGTGGATGGGGATAATGAGAGGAAGACCTCAAGTAAGATGAATGGACTGTGTGAATGAATGTTGAAGAAGAGAGTGAGTATCGAAATAACGCGTTATGGAGAGAGAGAGAGATGGAGGGAACAAGGCAAGATAAAGAAGCACGATATGTCTTAAAAATTTTAATTCCTCAGAGACGGCAAGTTGAGCTTTGAAGAATTTCGTCTGATCTGCAAAGCCCTGTTCCGGAACGCCAAAGGCTACATCTACCCACTCGAGGAAGACAGAGCGAGGCATATCTTCCAGGTGTTCGACAAGAATGGAGACGGGTTCATCGACAAGGAAGAGTTTACATTCTGCTGGAACCATTGGATCAAAGTGGTTTGTATTTTTGTCAACTTTCATTAACGGTTTAAGATTTGGCCAACTACAGTGATACGGCAATACAGTTAAAATATAGCGAAATATAGTCGTTAGTAGAAACGCAAGTCGAAAGACGAAATAACTGGATTTATATTGGACCACACAACGATACCTATAACAATACCAAAACCATACAATACATACATAATAATAACACTTGTATTTTTTTTACTATGTATTTTTATTGTCATGTGAAGGTGTTTTCCTGACGATTGGAGGCGGCTCTACCCGACAGACCTACCGACTAAACTCAGCCTAACCCGTTCATCCTATTGACCCTATGGCTTGACGTGATAGAAAGGACTGCACCCCAGGAGAGGTGCGGTCAGCGGAAAATGCTCCTTATGCATCATGTCACTGCGCTGACTAGGCACGGCCGTGTGTGGGGCTCTCCGGTAGAGGACCGGCCTACCCACTAAAAACCCCCCGGTGTCCTTCCAGCCCATATCGGAGCGCGTGGCGGGGTGCGTTTTCGCGATGCTGCGCTGTCCTATAAAGAGAGCATATGCTCTAGATTAGATAGGCATATTTTGATGGGAACGAGTATTTTTAACCGTTTAAATTTATAATAACTTAAAGCGGTAACACTCTCTGGAACTATGTTGTAGAATACGTTCATACACCCATAAACGAACCTCGTAGTTTTTTGAAGCCTGATCTTTGGAACGGCAAGCTTATTTTTGTTAATCTCTCGTGCTTAAATGGTGAATTTTTATAACTGTGATATGTTAAGTGACCCTTGAAATTCCCGATTTGCCTAGATCGTGCGGCCCGTGAGCGCATTCCTCGTGGTCGACGTCCAAAACGACTTCATCTCGGGCACGCTCAACATCAGCAAGTGCACCGCTCAGCAGGACGGCAGCGAGGTGAGTGTCATCTGTATGTCAGTCAAAATCAACTTTATTTAAATATGACTTTATAGAAAGCTCTTTTGAATCGTCCAATTTTTTCCCTACCACGCATTCAGGACGAATTTTTTAGCTGATGAGAAGAATGGGCGCAAGAAACTTATCAGCTTTATCAAAAGTAATAACTATATTTACAACTAGCTTTCCGCCCGCGGCTTCGCCCGCGTTATATTCGAATTTCCCACAGGAAGGATATGTTTTAACAATACTGCCATACAACCTTTCACCCCCTCCTTTCAACCTTTTACAACCCTTTTGCTTTAAAAGGTAGCCTCTGTCCTTTCTCAGCCTCTAGACTATCTGTGTACCAAATTTCATTTAAATCGGTTCAGTAGTTTTAACAATATTTCCATACAACCAATAATCCCTCCTTTCAACCTTTTACAACCCTTTACAACCTTTTTTGCATGAAAAAGTAGCCTATGTCCTTTCTCAGGCTCCAGACTATCTGTGTACCAAATTTCATTTAAATCGGTTCAGTAGTTTTGGTGTGAAAGCGGAACAGACAGACAGACAGACAGAGTTACTTTCGCATTTATAATATTAGTATGTATGTATGTATAGTATGGCACAAAACAATGAGCTTTTCCACAAATACTATTTTCACAGTACTTTTGATTAAAATTTCACAGTTCAATTTTCACAGATGGCACTCCAGTTTTATTTATTTGAGTTCATTAAAATGACGATAACTTTTTTTTTAATGAACCGATTTTGATGAAACAAAGTTTAGATATTATTCTGAGTTAAAACAAAGCAAATAGTAAAAGTTTCAAGCAAATCGGTTCAGTACTTTCGGAGATAAACGTGAACATACATACAGACAGACAGACAAAAAATTCCAAAAATTTTTTTTTGCTTTCTAATAATCTATTTAAGTGCCCCTCTATCCATTTCAGTCAAAAATACTAAATGTACAGACAAAATATTTTTACTGTCTTATTATATGTATAGATAAAATATGTCGTTATCATACAATTACATATGTGTTTACAATTTATAAGGGAAAACAAATACAGGCGGTCCTCGACTTACGTCGTTTCGATTTACGTCGTTTCAAGTTACGTCGAACAATGTTTTGACACTATTCCCCAAGCATACGTCATTTGTTTCGATTTCCGGCATATCGGAGAATTCACTTGTCTTGCTTGCCATGAAAATTTTTGAGGAAAATGATCCTAATTTTGAGAGAAGTTTTAACGTTAATAACAAAATTTGTGCAGCCTATCACTGTTACCAAGATCTGTATGATAGCAAGAAGAAAGAAGCCAAGCAATCTAGAATTGATAGTTTCTTTAAGCCAAAAGTTTAATTTATTATTTATCATTACATATGTATAAGTTTTATAATTACTACTGAAATTAATAACACACAAATACCAAAAATAACTAGCAATTTCATAAGTGCAATATATAATTATTTTAAGAACTTACTTTTAATAATAAAGTACGTCCTTTGTTATAAATGCAGTTTTTTTTATTATTTCGAGTCCGTGTGGAACCTAACCCTTGAGTTTTACATGTAAACATATGAAAAAATATGTCTCGACTTACGTCGTTTCGATTTACGTCGCGTATTTCGAGAACCTAACATGCCGTAAGTACGAGAACTGCCTGTATTTACACGTTAGAATATATCCTCAAATCAACATCAAGCATTGGCATCATTTAAATAATCATTGACTTTGTAATAGCCCTTACTCATTAGCGTCTTTTTAACATGTACCTTGAACTTATGAAAAGGCAATTCAACTACACTATGTGGAATCTTGATATAAAAATTTAAACATTTGCCCATAAACGAGCCTCTAGTTTTTTATTTATATATTTGTCAATACATTTTTAAAATTTACTAGCGACCCGCCCCGGCTTTGCACGGGTGCAATGGGGATACTAAATACACTTCAGAAAAACTGTGAACGTTGTGTATAATCGTTTTTTCCCCACGGGGGACGATAGTGAATCCTCATAGGGGGCGCGCCACCATAGTGGTCTTCCTAACAACCTCCTGGTGCTCGGACGACCTTGCACCGGATACCACCCGCAACCGGTCTACGGCGGATGGTTATGTTGGACTCTAGCAGAAGTCCAGCCTACAACTAAACACTACCTACAGCCTTTGGTCGGGCAGAAGGCCTGGGACCTTATCGGCTTTGAACTAAAGCTCGCTCCCTCCAGAACGGCGGGCGACCTAATCGTTTGCAATGTAGACGGCAGGGTCCGGAACTAGTCAGATAAATCAGACAAAGTCAGATTTTTGGGTTGGGTTAAAGTCAGGTTTTTTGGAAAATGGTCAGTTTAGTCATTTTTTTTGACGAACTGGTTTTTTTTTATGAATCATTGACTAGCTGTCGTTTTCTTTTAGTGTGAACATAATGCACGCCCAAGTGCGCACATTGCTTTGATCATTAGGTGCCCAGTGATGGTTTGAGGGCAACCGCCAAGGATGCTCTATTATGATGTAAGCATAACCACTATAATATTGATGCATCATGATATTGCGAAGGGATCTATTTTTCTTTCAATCTTGTTGATTTGGATAAAAACTGACTCCTTCAATTACTTTTTGACTTTTAAATAACTAACTATGCATGGCTTTTACAAGTTTTCATAGTTCAATCTGATAATTGGTGGTGGTTGAATTATTAAAATTGTAATGTTATAGTTACGAAGCTATTGAGCGACATGCATCAACTCAAAAACATAAAGAGAAATGTAAAGTAAAGTTGTCAGACTCTCAATTGCATCTTGCAAGGTGTCCGACCCAATGTTGAGTCGGTGGAGGCCAATTATTTAATAGTATTTATTATTTTTATTTATATCTTACAACCTACAAAAAAAAATCTGTGGAAATGGTCAGATAATGTCAGTTATTTTAAAAATTTGGGTCAGCAGAATCAGATATTTTGGACCGTAAAGTTTCGGCCCCCGAGACGGAAAAAATGTAACCGGAAAAACTGTAAATGTTCCTCTACTATATTATGCATGTATTATACATATAAACCTTCCTTAAGAATCACTCTATCTATTAAAAATCGCATCAAAATCCGATGCGTAGTTTTAAAGATCTAAGCATACATAGGAACGGACAGACGGCAGATAGCGACTTTGTTTTATACTACGAGTATGTTAGTGATTACGAAATCGCGATTCTCCGTCTCAATATGAAGGGTCGCCACCGGAAATCCTTTTTGTGGCTCGATACTGCGTGATCTTATCCCTCTCGGGGCAGATCCGTTTCTCGCAGACTACATTGTTTTATGGAATACACGAGTTTAAAATAATTAGCAAAAAAAGGTTCAATAATACAAAATCATGATTTTAAATTAAAAAAGAGGTGTTTTTTTGATTATTGTGTGTATTAATGATTTACAATCGGCAATAAAATATAACGGTTGAACGGAACTTTATGACTTCTGTCTGAGACTTCCTCGATTATCATGTTTGGTGGTCTTTTTACGTTCCTCGAAAATATTTGTAGCTAAATTATCTTTATAAACCGCTTAGTTAGTACATCGGTGTCAAAGTGTCGTCATCACTGAGGTCCCGGGTTCAAATCCCAGTACGTGCATGTTTGTGTGAGGAATTTCTATCATTTGTACCTTAGTCTTGGTTGTTAATATATATATTTCTATCAATTATATTTATATATGTGTACCCGTTATCCTAGATCCCATTACTCAAGCCTTCAGAACTTACTTTGTGCTAGGCTAATTGGTGTAAGTGTAAGGAATATTTATTACTAGCTTTCTGTCCGCGGCTTCGCCCGCGTGGATATCGGGATTGGGTCTACAGAGGGTTAAGGGTCATAGCTTTTGCCCACGACTATACATATGCGCGGAAGTCGGTTTTTGGCGCGAAGTTTTATCGCGCAAATACCGCAAAAACCTTACTCAAGAATCACTCTATCTATAGATGAAAATCTGTGCAGTAGTTTTTGAGCGAAGCCTTTATTGCGCATTCCCGTGGGATCTATCGATTTTTCCGGGAAAATCACGTCAATTCGTCGCTCCGTTTTGCCGTGAAAGACGGACAAACAGACAGACACACTTTCCCATTTATACTATTAGTATGGATTATTGTTCAACCTTTGCGTCATGAAAACGGTCATTATTGCGTGGGATATACGGACATCAACATCAAACTGGAAGTTTCATTTGCTGTTTGTACATAAAACTGAAGGCAGGAAATATGGGCAGTTACTAATCTGAGAGTAATTTGCGAAAGGTCAGATTGTACGGTATATATAGAACGGATATCGATCTAACACGTATCGTCGGCAACGCCCCGACGCTGGCTGATCACGACGTCGGCGTGTTTGAACAAGCAAAGGTTCAACAAGCAAACAAAACGAGCAAGCAAAAAGTGTGTCTGGCTATAACTGAGAATCCCCAATACTAATTCATTAGAGCACTGTTTCACACTATTCTTAGAGCCATGTTTGGTAACAACATTATTTTTATAATATTGTATTATTTTTATATGTGTATGGTAAACCTACATACGACTGTAATCATATTAGGTACTAGCTTTCTGCCCGCGGCTTCGCCCGCGTGGATTTCGGGATTGGGTCTATAGAGGGTTAAGGGTCATAGCTTTTGCCCACGGCTACATATGCGCGGAAGTCGGTTTATGGCGCGAAGGTTTTATCGCGCTTCCCGTGGGACTAAACAGATAAAAAATACCGCAAAACCTTGCTCAAGAATCAGTCTATCTATTGATGAATGAAATCCGCATGAAAATCTGTGCAGTAGTTTTCGTGCGAAGCCTTTATTGTGCATCCCGTGGGATCTGTCGATTTTTCCGGGAAAAAAAGTAGCCTATTATTTAATCCGGACTTTTATCTTTACGTCTGCTAAATTTCAAAGCAATCGGTTCAGGAGTTACGGCGTGAAAGCGGAACAAACAAACAAACAAACTAACTCACTTCCGATTTATAATATTAGTAAGGATTACACTGTTAGTAGCCCGCCCGTGTTAATTTAGATCCCACGGGAACAGATAAAAGGTGTCCTATGTCCTTTCTCGTTCCGCAGACTATGTGTATGCAAATATTAAATATTATTAAATAATTATATTGTTATTTCTTGCCCGTGGCTCCGCCCGTCGTTGCTCCGTCCGCGTTAATTCGATCCCACGGGAACAGTAGCTACTTTCTTCCGGGATAAAATGTGATATCCTTCCCCGTACCACAGACTATGTGTATGCAAATTTTCGTGATGATCGGTGCAGTAGTTTAAGCGTGAAGAGGTAACAAACAAACAACAAATAAACAAACAAACAAACAAACACACTTTCGCATTTATAATATTAGTTGGGATGATTGTATCTTATACTATATTGTATTTTATTTATATTATACTAGCGACCGCCCCGGCTTCGCATGGGTGCAGTGAAAAAATGGTTATGGTGGGTTATCCCTAAGAGATAGACATATACCATCGCGGACTTTTTTGTGGATTTTTGTAAGTTGTACAATACTGTAGTACATTATTTTGGTCTATCTCGTAGGGTTCAGCCAGCGTTTGCAATATAAGCGCAAAAAAACGTGCTTCTTTACGACATCACATTAGAAACCCTTTAAATTTATCATTGTTTCTCTACTATATTATGCATTTATTATACATACAAACCTTCCTTAAGAAATCACTCTATCTATTAAAAAAAACCGCGCCAAAATCCGTTGAGCATTTAAAGATCTAAGCATACATACGGACATACAGCGAAAGCGACTTTGTTTTATACTATGTATTGATTAATATAATTATTAAAATTGAAAAGAGGAGATAAAAATAAGACCTTCAGAGTTTCTTGCCTGTTCTTCTCGAGAAGGCTCTCCCAATTTCCGAACAGGTATTTTTTTTAATATTTTTTTTTTCCTTATTCGTACGTACGGACAAGGTTTTTGTTTTTTTTAAGCTTTTTTTTTTTGTTTTGATTGTTGACGTCAATAAGTGCCTGTAAAGGTCTATGTTGAAAAAGATTATTTTGATTTTGATTTTAATAAAGTTCCCGACACTAATAAAATGTGGAAACTATTAACGTTCAAAAATTGTTAGTCTTTAAAAAAATAATATTACGATATAATAATGCAGTTACAACTATTATAATTTTGGAGGCGTCGTCGTCAGGTCCGTGGGGGTTGCTAGGTATTTTGTAGTGCATCCTGCTGATACTGATTCCAAAAAATAATTATAAATGTAAACCATGGGAATAATAATAATAACTATTATGTTGAGTTAGAGGCTAGTCGTGTGTGTTGTAATACGGCACCAAAATCTAATCGGCAATGGTTATGGTACGCGATCAACCATGCACATTGTAAACATCCGACAAGGGCGTGATCTGTACTCTTATTATGGAAGTCGGCAACCAATCCTGGTCGCGACGCAATCCAATTGAATACCAACCATTGCTTGTTTTCGTCTTCCCACACAGAAGAAGTTGCAAGCAGCCAGGCGATGGTTTATGCGCAAATGTCAAATCAAGCGATAGCAAAGCTTTTGCAATTGGTAGCCGAGTTTACACAATAGGCTCACCGGAGGTGTGTTTCGTTTCAGATATGCATTGTGGTTTATACGTATTGTTGCTTATCATTCACCGACAAGTTAACAAGAATCGCAGATTATTGAGATTAATAAAATCACTAGGTAGCCATAACTGGAATAACCTTATTAAATGAAGACAAATAGAGAGGTCCCCTCAACACCCTTGTCCAGCATGAATTCGGGTAATTGAGAATTCAACTTGATGATATTCGAAAAGCAATCATATCTCTAATCGCGTAGATAACTTTTTTTTATTTTATATGTAATAAGAGTTTACTCTTTTTAGTTGAGAAATATTGTAGAATTTTTTGCGTTTTTTGAAGATACAGCGCACATATGTTCGTGGCGATGTCACGGATCGCTCAAAAATAGCTCCATACTAAAATGGACTGCAATCGTGACGTGATAATTAGAGATCGGATAATCGGATGCATATTTACCTAAAGTTAATTTTTGGCTCACAAATTATGGAAGCGGCTTTTTTTAAAATACATTTTTTAAATAAAAATCCCGGGAAAATACGGGACTGCAAATTTAACGTAGTGATATTGTTTGAAAATTACTAAATTAGCACGTGGTATTTATTTTCAAAAAACGAGACTCCGGGTTCATTTATACAACTATGCATACGTATTTACATGAAGTTTAGTTTCAGTTCACCGTGCGATTTATGAATGTACGATTTATTACATGAAGAGTTGTTATACGAAAGTAGTGAGCTAGTTTGACTAAAACAATAATCAATTAAATAATTGAAATAAATACAGAAATGGTGCCCGGGCGTAAGTATGGTCTAGTATCTCACTCTGAGTTAACTTCCGATTTAATGAGTTGTTCAAAAAACTAAATTAGGTAAATAAATAAACATCCGGCTATCCAATTCCGCAATCCCGGGATTTTTATTTAACAAAACAATAAAAAGCCGTTTCCATACTTTGTCTTAAACTAACTTTAGGTAAATATGCATCCGATTATCCGATCTCTAGTGATAATAAATGATGAATGTGCAAAGTGTAAAACTTGTGATGGAAAGTATTCTCGTAAAGGCTCAATTCATTTATTTCATTATTCTTTAATGAAAACTCTGCTAAATATATCCGTAAAAGATCCGCCAAAAAGTAACGATACGGATACAAATCTTTCTTCTGCCTCGGATATCCGCGGATACGGATATCCGGTACATCACTAGTAGTAATCTAGCCTATTCCCAAGATTGCACTATATTTTTCAAGGAATCTGGTATTGTCATTTATGCACCGCGCCCTCTCCTGAGAAGCGATCGCTCTCACTAGAAGCGACGGGATCATTAGGCTTGTTTGGTCGGTCACTTCGATTGAGCCGCCTTGGCTGGTCTGGAGTCTGACGTAATCACCACGGCAATTGGTTGCAGTGGCATTCATTTCGATTCTCAGCCTCTATATACTTTATTTATATGTCCATAATATACAGAACTCGGCTGCTTAATATTGAAACATAGTAACTCCTTTCAACAAAAATGTTCTGGAGAGCAAAAAAACGGGGCGGCTACTTTGATTCGTTAGCCCGACGAAACCAGAAGAGATAACGATTTGGGTGTTTGACGAAAAGTTTGTAAGATTTCGTATTCTATATGGTTGACATTCCACTGTGTAAAACTCGTAATCTCTTTGGAGTATAGTTACACTAAAATCGCTTATACTTTGTTTTTTTCGTGAATTTACCCAAGGAGATGGCTAAACGACTGCCCTTAACATGTATCTATACTAATATAATAAAGCTGAAGAGTTTGTTTGTTTGTTTGTTTGAACGCGCTAATCTCCGAAACTACTGGTGCGATTTGAATAATTCTTTTTTTGTGGATAGTCCATTTTATCGAGGAAGGCTATAGGCTAAATAACATTACGCTATGACCAATAGGAGCAAAGACAGAGCGGTAAATGTGTAAAAAACGGGGAAAATTATTCATTTTTGAAGGCTTTCTTTGCGTGCGCTGCGAAAACGGTTCAAGATACACAAAAAATATGTATGAAAGAATTATTCCTCTATACATGATCTAAAAAAAAAGTCCGCGACGGCATATGTCTATCTTTTAAGGTTTAGTCACAATGACCGTTTTTATGGTACCAAATGTGGGAAAAACCAAAAATCTGCCGGAAGTCACTATTCCACGCGGACGAAGTCGCGGGCAAAAGCTAGTAAATATATCATACTGCCTCGTAATTTTATATATTCATTAATGAATTGCTACATGATTATTATTTTCCTAGAACTTTCGGTGAAAAAATAATTAAATAAAAAGTTTTAAACTTGTCTTCCTATTTTACGCACTTGAATAGTGTTGACATTTAAAACGAGATAATCGATTATTGTAGTTTCGGTCAATATACAAATAATCGATGTATACGGACATAGCGCGGATTAAACTTTTTGTTTTATCAAATAAAATAATTCAATAAAAATCATTAAATAATAGAGAAGAATATATTCTGTACAGAAATGTTTAATTTTGTTAATCGTCGTAAACAATTAACAACAAATAAGTATTTTATTCACACGATAATATCTGATTTCCTAATCGATGTTATTGTATTGAGAGTTTATTTTCACAGCACTTTAAAAAAATGTCAGATTCAATGTCAGATGTTATACGACTTTTGTTTGTTCGATTGTTCGTTGCGATATCACTGATTTTGATTTTAATACTGACCCTGCTTTTCTAAACGGACCTATTGTGTATTGTCCCCACTTGCCGACTTCAAATGCGTAACGAAAACTTGAGCGCATAACTCAATATGGATATATGTACATATTAAATAATGTTTTTGCGTATTTTAATCACAATCATGAGTTAAAATCGACATTAGTCAATATACATATTAAATAATGGTCTTGCGTATTTTAATCACAATCATGAGTTAAAATCGACATTAGTCAATATACATATTAAATAATGGTCTTGCGTATTTTAATCACAATCATGAATTAAAATCGACATTCGTCAAATATACTTATTAAATAATGTTCTTGCGTATTTTAATCACAATCATGAGTTAAAATCGACATTCGTCAATATACAATATTAAATAATGGTCTTGCGTTTTAAATCACAATAAAGTTCATAGCAAATTCTCTAGTTGTAGTTTTGCGACCATAATATCGTAGGAGTTTCTATGATATATTTTCAAGATTGTAATAATATGAAAAGTTCATGAAACTTTTTTTATATCACATATTAACTTTCAGGTACCCAGCATTAGATGCAACTACATCCAGTATTTATACATTGCAAGGGCAATTGCTCATACTGTACGAGTACTTAGCCATCTTCTTTAACTATAAAAACAGTATCAAAACATAGCAAGTTGGTAATTTAAATTCATGACTTAGTAAGTCGCTTTAGATGCTAGGGATTTAAATTTGTATACTGACATACTAAGTATAGAATTTGTACTTCAAACAAATTCTCGTAATCATGGCAATTGCTTAGACTTGCTAAATTATATCTTAAGAATTACGTACGAAAAATGGGTGTTTTAAGGTACACATCGTTTCGGTGCTACCTAATACGTCGATAAAGGCCAAAAACTGTTTTTTTTATTTATTTGTTACTAGGTTTTGAATTTGAGCAGCCGAGCTGAATATTACAGTCATGAAGACTGTAATACACCGCAATTAAAAAGTGAGGAATTGGTATCATAAATTTCTCAAACTTCAAAATGTATCGGTCGTCACTGAGACAGTAACTGACGAAGAACCCTCGAGGTAGTTAACAGCCCATTCAAATTAAATGCGCGAGAATCAACCGTCAACGACGGCGGTAGTCACGCGATGTTAATCTATCCTTTGACTTCAGGGCTGTCACTTACTCGCACTAAATAGTTGTCAGTTTATTATGTTGGTATATGTGAAGTAGAATTTTGTGAAAATTAATGGACAGCGTTAGTATGCTCCTAATTGTTAATGCGCCGTGATACCACTGTGGATTCGCCATGATACCACTGTGCCTCGCCAAAGCGTCCATAGGCTATCAGTCGATTCTTTTTCTTTGCAGATCTTATCATTTCTGCAGGGTGACCTTGGCACTCTTGATAAACAAAATTCGATAACAAAGATCAACATAATGGACAAAAAGTCGATAAATTTGACAGATATTCTTCCAAACTGGCTGGAGTAGATGATTTTGTCAATTGTTAAGTCTATGCTTGCACCCCTAGCCCTTAGACAAAGTATCATTCGCGTTCGATTCGTTATCGAAGTCGTTTCGATATTGATATAAGGTATGACAATAATTTCAAATTACGAATTTCAATATTTCATTCTAAAGAAGCGAATATTAATGCCACCTTGACTACAGTCACCTACCGATTGACTCAGGTACTCACCGGGCACAGCTGCTTCGGTGAGTATCTGTGTCGAATAGGACGGGAGGGATCGACACATTGCCACCACTGTGCATCCGACCTCGACTGCGGCCCAGCACACGCTGGCGGAGTGCCCCGCGTGGGCCTCCGAGCGCCGAGTCTTGGTCGCAGAGATCGGGCGAGATCTGTCTCCGCCGGCATTGATTGCGGCAATGCTGGCGGATGACGGAGGTTGGAGGGCTGTGGCCTCCTTCTGTGAAGCAGTGATGCTCCAGAAGGAGGCCTCCGAGCGGGGTCGGGAGATGGCCGATCCCGCTCGAAGAAAGCGGCGCCGGGCTCAGTAGCACAGCTGCGACGCCGCCGCGGGTCGCCGGCGGGCGCGAGGAAATCGCGCCCGCGGATACGGCGACCCGGGAGGGACCACCCCCCTTCCGTGGCCGGAGGGCGTCGTCGGTGGTGAAGATCGGGGGAGGTATTGTAGCCTCTCCCAAGGAGGGCTCCCCTGTATCGGCGGGGGAGCGGAGGCTGGGGGTTCCCGGAAGTAGCTTGGTGTTGCCGGGGGCTCCCTACATGCCTGAGGAAGGCCATCCCTGAGGTTTTTAGTGGGTAGGCCTCCCCTTCTGGGGAGGAGAGCCCCACATAACCGCCGCCTGCCACAGCCGAGGTATGCAACTTAATGCATTTTCCTCAGGGGGAACAAAAAAAAAAGGCACGGATTTAATAATGCACAGAAACATCGAGCATATGGTGCTCTCTTTTGCCCGTTGCGCGAGTTTGAGCTTTCTTATGACGTCAGTCTGAGGTCGTAAATTCAAGTCTCATTCTGTCTCCCACGTGTCACTGGCGAATTGAAACCAGGCAGGTAGATAGGCCGAGATTGTACTGTATAACTTACTAAGAACTTCCCAATCCAGTTGGATCATCTCATATGAAAGACTAATAACATGATCTGCAAATGTTTGACAAGAAATCGGTGTAAACTGATGCCAGATAATTGGCACAATAAGAACAAATGGGAAATACATTTTAAGAACGAAACTGATAACCGCATGTATTTGAGCTTAATTCTAGCAGCTCATAACTGGAATCAGGAATGTTCGCGGATGCCCACACAGATGGGTTTGATACTTTAATTCGGAAAAGATCTTTGTCGCTGATGAACAGGGTTCGTGGGAGCACCAACATTATTCCGAACTCAGCATTAGGCATAAAATCTGAAAGTTACTTTTTGAGGCACTGCGCAAAAGTGCACGCTCTAATGCCAGGGTCTTTAGAAAATGACTTTTAAAATAAGTTTTGCTTTTGTTTTATTAATATAATTTCTTTTTTTCCACATCTTGAGAGGAAAGGCTGAGAATCCTCATGAATACCACCAACATGAATACCAAGGGCCACTGTAACTATGTCCGACCCTAAACCGATCGAGGCCGAGATGACCTATCGACTAAACGAGTCCTACGATACCTGGATGGAATATAGTTTATAAGTATTCTACCTACTAACATTTGTATGGAAAGAGTATTATTATTATAACTGGCATTGCAATTTGGCCGGAGCCATTCCGCAACATTTGAGCAAATGTCACGTCATAGAATTTAGATCGTAATTCAGTAATAAAGTTCACTGCAGTCGTTGTTAATCGAAGTGAAATTAAGCCAGTCTCGTTGCACGCCCACTGTAGGATTGATGGGAAAAGTACCTGTCTCACGGAAGACTCGGGGCTGCATATTGGGCCAGATCCAACTTTCCAATGCACGCGAGGATAATAGATAAATTGGCAACATTACGCCATTATTTATATATTTCAGGCAACATTACGCCATATACATTATTCTTTGAGCGTTTTTCAATTTAAATTTCATTTTTAAGATTATTTATATAACAATGCAATAAGAACAACAACTACAATTGAATATGGATATTTTTATTATATAATTATCAAAGTTAAGCAATTTCGATCTCATGAACGTATGTCAATATAAAAATTTCACTTTCATTTTTTATTAATGTAGTTTTTAAATATTAATGAAATGCACAATTATTGCTTACATAATTCTAATGAAACCAGTACATTTCTAGTTTTCTCACATTAAATGTAACATTATTTAGAATAGAAAGTATATCTATAAACGTACAAATAACAAAGTTATTAGCTTTTTTGTTTGTACGCTCATACAAATTAGAGGAGTTTACTAAATTATGACGTCACGATTGCAGTGTTATACTATGGAGCGTTTTTGAGCGACCCGCCCGCGACAGCGCCGTAAACATGGCGCTGTATCTTCAAAACTAATAATCGCAGATACATCGTTACTTTTACAATATTTCTCATCTAAAAGGGTACTCTTATTATATATAGAATAAAAAAATTGTATCTTTATAACAATGCTTAATCACACATTATCTATTCTTACCAATTTATTCGTTCGTTTATCTATGCTAATATTATCTATACTAATATAATAAAGCTGAAGAGTTTGTTTGTTTGTTTGTTTGAACGCGCTAATCTCCGAAACTACTGGTGCGATTTGAATAATTTCTTTTTTGTTGGATAGTCCATTTATCGAGGAAGGCTATAGGCTAAATAACATTACGCTATGACCAATAGGAGCAAAGACAGAGCGGTAAATGTGTAAAAAACGGGGAAATTATTAATTTTTGAAGGCTTTCTTTGCGTGCGCTGCGAAAAACGGTTCAAGATACACAAAAAATATGTATGAAAGAATTATTCCTCTATACATGATCTATGTGGGAAAAACAAAAATCTGCCGGAAGTCACTATTCCACGCGGACGAAGTCGCGGGCAAAAGCTAGTCTTATATATAAAAATGAATCGCAAAATGTGTAAGTAAGTAATAACTCAACAACGTCTGGACCAATTTGGCCAATTCTTTCGTTAATATGTTCGTTGAAGTTTAGGGATGGTTTCTACGGCGAGAAAAATTCGAATAATTACCGGAAAAACCCTAAAACCAGACGACCTTATTTCCCATACAAACGTTTTCTAACTAAAACGTACAGTCGAGTTGAGCTTTATTGTTATTGTATAAAGTTCATATTGCAAGCACTCACTGTTGTCTAAGCAATGAAGGTGTGTTCCTAACATCAAAGAGTCAATTTGCGCTTTATTAACGCTACATATAGTTGAAATTCAATCATATCTGTCAAAACAGTGTGCGTGCGTGCGTTGGAGCACAGAATACATCGTTGGAGGATTTAATGTCACGTTCCAAAATTGAATAGCCACAAAATGTAATAGGTCATTTAGACTTTTTTAGCAATTTGGTTGGCTATGCGACATTATCTATAAAATAATTAGGAACAAAAAACTGCCACTGTACAAATCTTTTTGACAGGACGAAGTCTGTCGGGTCCGCTAGTAAAGAAATAAAATTTGTGTGTTTGTATATTTGTTAAATTGTAAGGGGTTATCTCGGGATCTACTGAACCGATCTTAAAAATTCTTTCACCAATAGAAAGCCACATTATTGCCGAGTGTCATAGGTTATATAAAACCCGAAAAATAAAAAGGCTTTTACGTTTGCCAAGTGAATCGGAGAAAAAACGGTCGAATGAAAGCGTTTCTTACGAACGCTGCCTTAACTATGAAATATATATTTTTGAGTTCTCAAGTCAGACATTGACAATGAATTTTTAATATTGATGAGACATCTATTATAGTACATTATTGCAAAGGCCGCGAAATGGATCTATTAATAATTGTAGATTATTATTAAATACTATTAATAGTTACACTTGTCACGTTAGGACGATTACCGATCGAGAATGTCGTTATTTTGTCAGCTACATTTTTATATGGAGATTATTTCGAGGAGAGTTTTTTGTTCGAAAATTCTAAACTATCGCCAGCGACGGGTCTGGTTATTTGTATACCTAAATACGATAATTCGCGTGTTCATTTTAATCGAATATAATGGCGACATTACCACGCATGTTTGGGAGAATGTCGTTTAAATAGTTAATTGCCTAATCGGATGTTTTCTAAGTTGAAATCGCTTTTGTAATCAGTTTAAAAATAATATGTACACTTCTATGTAATTCTAATCTATGTATTCGGCATTTTCCTCACAAAGGCACGTTTACTCAATGAAATTGGTTATAATATAGTTAATGTAGTGATGTAGTTTTTGTAAATGACCCGCCAAGGACACGACTGAGTAACTGCTAATTATATTGTCTATTCACACTGAATACTAATAAGTTGGAGTACATATTAGTCAAGTTTTTATTGCTTTGTAAACATAAAATGCAAACTCACAAACACCAGGTCTGTATAAGCTCTCAAATTAAGTACAAAACATTTAACCAGTTGGCTAAACGTCGTCTAGCTGTAATGTTGAACGTTGCAATCAACAAGTCGGCTAAACGACGTATAGCTAGCTGTGTGATTGAATGACGTTGTTCAGTCAAAGGGCTAGCTGTTTGATTGAACAGCTATTTTAACTAGTTGGCTGCGACATCAACACCGAAACAATTAATTAATAAAATGTTTTACCGTCATGGCGGATATGAATTTTTTTAACATTGTTTCGGCATAGGAATCCACGCATACCGAGCTTAATTTATTCCTATATTCCTTTCCTTATGTACTATTTATTTAAATAAATATTTTTTGATTACGCTATGACGGAACTTTCAGTGTTGCCGGCTCCCCGTTAAAACAAAATACATAACAGAATACTTTATTGCAAACCAAAAACAAGAACACACAAAAAAAAATACAACTAATAACAAATGCACACCGTGTATGACGTACGAGAGCTACTTGGTATTAATGGTATTTTGTAAATTTATCTAATTTTTTATCCAGTTTTAATAACAATAATAAAGTAGAATTTAAAACTATGAAATGCTGTCAATTACGTTTGCTTAGCCGAAGCAGACGACTTCGGCATTTTGTTAAACTTGACCTCTGTCACACGTGACAGACAGACGCCTTGACTTGTTATATTTTTAGTTTGTAATATTTTCTAAACTCTAAGGAAGTCGTTTCAATTGGTTTTTTTTAACATATAATTGACAACCTCCGTGACCGTTATTAGTACGCCAGTTTTAAGGTATCTCTAAAGTCCCAAAAAATCTAGATTCTTCTTCTATTTTAGATTAGAGTTTTTTTTTTTGTGTAAATTGTTAACGCGTTTTCAATTATAATGTTGTGCTCACCTATAATTTAATTTAAATACATATAAAATATATTTTTTTATTGAAATGTAATATAGTTGTATGGTTATGTATTTAGTTAGCAAGTCATAATAAATAAAAAAATCGGGTGGGGCTGTGCTGGGGCACACGGCCGTTGGTTTTAACGTGAAACGTCTATGTTAGGGAATCGCTTTTAAAGTAAAAGATTGAAATAAAAACAAGATTGACGGTGTTTAATTATTTTAATAAAAAACTCAATGTCACAATGAGCCGACTATATAAGTGAAATATTCACACCACATTTTTGTTTCTAAGACTAATAGTTTTTTAATTATTAAGGTACGATGATATAGACCAGTGGTTCCCAACCTTTTCTGTACCACCGCCCCCTATAGAAGAGAACAAAAATTTCACCGCCCCCCTTCCCCCAGTCACTGGTTAGTCCAAAGTAGTTAGTTTTATTTGAATATCATCTGCACCCTCCCAATTGATCTGTACTTAGCTTTATCTTCAGTTAATTTCTAAATTTTATTTTAGGATTTAGAGGAATGATGAAGGAGATCAAACGATTACCAAATCTATACTAATATTATAAAGAAGGAAAGTTTGTGTGTTTGTATATTTGTTAAATTGTAAGGGGTAATCTCGGGATCTACTGAACCGATTTTAAAAATTCTTTCACCAATAGAAAGCCACAGTAATGCTAAATGTTATAGGTTATATAACAAAACGAAAAATAAAAAGGCTTTTACGTGGTAGTCCGTTTTGCAAAGTGAATCGGAGAAAAAACGGTCGAATGAAAGCGTTTCTTATGAACGCTGCCTTAACTATGAAATATATATATTAGAATTCTAGAGAAAAGATGTGAAGCTTGAAAATGCCTACAAAAAAGTCAACGACAACATATGTCTAACTTTTATATTTAAGTTACAAAAAGTAATTTAAAAGTAGTTTTTATTTAATATTACAGTTAGAAATTAAAACAGAACACTGTGTACTGAAAAAGGATTATTAATATTATGCCCAACGAAGTGGGCACGGGTCAGCTAGTGTACAATAAAATTGTTTATTAAACTTTTAATTATTAATATTATTATTGTAGCTAATTTAAATCTGCTTATTAACCCTTATTAAATCATTTTTATTTCGCCATTCCTCTTTCTTGACTGCTTATTATTTGCTTCTGAATCCGCTACCGCCCCCCAAAAAGTCTGCAGCGCCCATTGGGTCGCACTGATAGTGCACTGATATAGACCTTTTCGTTACGGTCCACTTTTTAAACCTGCGGTGCAATTCTCCTAAATAAAGTCGCAGCGAGTTAGCAACGATTTAGTCTAAAAACACGTTTTTGTATTCACGTCTTTCAATCGAACTTTGATCGGACTTGAACTAGCTCGATCCAAACGTAGCGCTAAATCATAATCGTTACACTGTATTCTCCTATTTTATCGAAGTTAAACTGCACTCTAACCGCAACAGAATCGGTATTCTACTAAAGTTTAGATAAACCTGTCGATCGAGGTTGAGCTACCAAACGTCAAATTCCACGATTGAAATGCAGTTGTCATTAAATATTTATACATCTTTGGACTTTTATGCCAATTAAATAATGATTTTATACTCTAAAATCTAATAGTATCGTTTATTTTTCGATATATTTATTTTTTTAAATTCAGTGGATTTTGTCTTGATTCAGTTGGCAACATTCCCACCTCGCAATCTAAAGTTCGCTGAAATTAAGTTTTAGTTTCAATTTAGTTTTGGTTTTGTTCGGAAATGTGATACGTGAATACCGATTTTGGGTGGGACTAAGATCGAGCGATTGCTAAACTTCAACTAAATTGCGATTGTAAAAAAAATACGAGAATTGCACTACTGGTAGCCGTATGTTTCGGCGCGATCTTAAAGACGTTTCACGTCAAAAAATTAATAATTTGTATTATCTATTCTATAACAAATCTTACAAAAAACGGCGATTTCCAAAACCTGCGGCTTAGAAGTAAAGCGCTGCGCAACTCATAGTATCAAGTTTAATAGGCGAGGAGTAATGGCGAAGCTTACTGTGTACATAAACTAAATTTTATCTAAATGAGGACAATAAAAAAAAACGCAGACTACGAGTCTGTGGAGAAAAAATATACTTATAACATTATAACTAAGCCTTACAGACTTTGGACTAAGCTAATTGTTGTGCGGGCGTAAGAAGTGCATGTATTTTATTTGTTGTCCCAAACATGACATATTTTTATAAAGTCGCTTTTGGTAAACATTTTTTTTATGTTGATTTTGTAGAAGCTGTTTCTTAATTTCCACCTTACTTGACATATATCCATTTCAAATTGATTTTAAAAAAATTACTAACTCATCCATTTATCAGTATCAAATGAAAATCAATAATTTATACTACAACTAGCGACCCGCCTCGCCTGCTTCGCACGGGTGCAATGGTGATAATTGTTTGCAATGTAAGCGAAAAAAAATGACATTATTTACGACATCACATTAGAAACCTCAAAATAACAGTATTTCTCTACTATTTAATGGTTGTTATACCAGATATATAAACCAGACTAAGGCCTAATCGCCCTAACGTAGTTAGGGTAGGCTCGAGCCCCTCGGCGGGACGTATATGAGCTGTGATGATGACATATAAACCTTCCTTCCTTCCTTCATTAATGGTTAATGGTTCTATATCCAACAGGTCACAAATATGGAGGGGCCACATCTTTTGATATTCTATATCTAACACGGAAACTTTCTCCATCATCCGGAAAATATTCTTCAGGGCCAGACAAGGATGATAGACTCGAAAGCGACATTTTTATAAACTAATTTTAAAACAAATATTAATAAAATAGGAATTTCAGTCATTAAAAATTCTAACCTCTAACTGTCAAAATAATGGTCCATTAGACGCTAAAAGCGTTTTGTGCAACGTAAAACGCAACTAATATGCCAGTTTGACATTTCATTAATTAAGTTTAAATTTTTAGATAATGTTGTATTCTGCAACACTTTAATGATTCATTAGTGATTAAAAGAATCTTTAAAATTTAAAGTGTGTTTCTGCAACTGGGTGTCTATCTATTAAAAAAAACCGCATCAAACCAGTTGCGTAGTTTAAAAGATTTAAGCAAACCCTTTCTCTGTCCTCTGTCCCTACATCCCTATGGATGTAGGGACACAGAAAGCAAGTTTGTTTTATACTGTGTAGTGAATAGGATTTTTACAATCACTTTACAATGATGTAAAATTTTTTTTTTTATTGCTAAAGTTGACAAACAAGCAGGCTGCCCACCTGATGGTAAGTGGTAACAGTCGCCTATAGTACATGTGGTTCCACGAGATTCGCAGCAAATCTGCAAACCTCATAAGAACCACAGTGTACGTTGCCAACTTGTGACATAAGATGTAAAGTCACAGTACCCAGTAATTTCACTGCCTATCTTACCCTTCACGCCGGAACACAGCAAAGCGAACCCTGCTGTTTGGCGGCGGAAATAGGTAAGACGGAGGTACCCATGCAGACGACCCTGGTACAGAGTCTACCTCCTAGAAAAAATCCTATCCACGTCAAAAATGCTATACTACTGGTTCATAGAATAACAGCGGGAGAACTAGCGTGGGCTGTTTCTTTTCTCCCTGTATTTTTTCAGGTAGACATGTCACTTGTTGTACCTTTTTCTTAAGCACGCCATTGATTTTAAATATAGTTCCTTGGGCTTCAAAAACTAGAGTTTCGTTCTTAGGGAAATGTGTAACTTTTTTTTCAACACACTTCCTCATAAAGTGGCTTTAATCCCATGGCAATTAGGCACATAATGACACCTATAATCAAACGGTGACTTTTTCATTACAATAGTAATGAAAAAGTTAATTCACGAGTGAGTAATAGTTTGTTTTTTTAATATTATTGGTTGAGTTACGCTTACATTTGCGCTAAAAAGCTATCCGCGAAACGCCAAAAAAAAAGAAACCTCATTTTTTAGTCTATGGCCGATGCGCGCGCATAGGAAAACTGATTAATTTTTCCGTTATTACGAAACATTTTTCACAACTCGTCTCGTTTTCTCTTTTGAAGAATAATTTTACTAACTGCACATTTACTAATCGTTTCTCTAAATAAACTTTTTATCTACTATGTAAAATGGTTTTTTATTTAAGTATTATTTTATTCAGAAGTGTGTTGAAAAACGTTGTATTATACACGTGTGTATTGATGATTATCGTCCTCAGCTCCTTAAGACCCTCGCCTGACGGCTCGGGCCTCAATGCGCCTCAGCGGTAATCATCAACATTACACACTTGTACCATAATGTACTAATAACACACTTCCAGAAAATATTACTGCTTTACCGTTTCACGAATTCAAAGCACATATTAAAAATACTCTAATGAAAAAAGGGTATTACAAGGTCAATGATTTCTTGAATGATAAAAATGCTTGGATGTAATTTTTACGATATTTAATTTCCTGAATGGATTAAACATACTTGTATGTAAATTTTGCTATATATAATTTTAATGATTCTCTAATAAATAATATTTTTGTTTTGTACCGGACATATACATATCAGATTTGTTTAATGCGATATGACTCTTGTGACGGAAATATATATTTGTTAGTTGTGGTGTTGGGTTCAGACTATGTATCTGAAGCCGGCTTCCAACTGACGACTCTGTAATGATACAGGGAGAAAAAAAATTGCCTTGCTCTTCGATCATATATTTCTGTAGATACACAGTTACCGTCTAAAAAGTGGCACCGGCGAAACAAGGCACAAACAGTAAATGTGCCTTGTTTCGCTCTCATTCATTCGGTGGCCGCGCGCGATTGATAACGTCAGCGATGCCGAAATGCGTAGTTTATAATTGTAAAAATGACACACGTAAAGTGCAAAAGCAGGATGGAATGTCATACTTCCAATAAGTATATCTTTATCTTAATTTATTAGCGCATTTTTTATGAGTAAAACACTTTTATTCATATTATGTATTAGTAAAATATCAATTTAAAACGCTTGCGTACCATGCCACGATGCGTAACGCATCGCATCTATCTCTTTCTGTCTCGAGTGGCTCACTCATAGGAAAAAGTAGCACAGAGCTAATGTTTCAGAAAAAGGTCAGTGGAATGATGGAGTCGCCTATACCATTTTTTGTGATTTTCTTTCTTTTTTTTTTAGTTTGCCGCTTTCTTTGTTAGTAAGGCTCGGCAAAATAAAGGTTGAGAAACCCTGTCTTAATAAAGTCTGTACTTTCCTTAGCACCTAATTCTTCATACTTCTTGGTTTATGTTTAAAATTTAAAAAGTTTCCGTACTGTTAAGATAAGCGTAAAAAAAAACTAAGCATCTCCACTGCTGTCTATGTTCAAGTAGGATGCGATAAGACGCGAGCACAATATTCGAAGTCAAATGGAACGTAGGAGCATTATTATATAAAATGAATTTGTGCTTAATTGCAACGAACTAAGGGCTTATTATGCAATATATTTGTTTTCAAATATGTGTTGTTCATTTCTGATTTCACGGCATCATTATATCATCGAAACCAGAAGATAATATGTAACGACCTTAACAAGTATTTATTTTCATACTTCATTACGTTACTTAAGATTTAAATTGGCTTAAATTATATGACACTTTAGAACTTTTTTCAAAATTGGTACTATAATATACATCTATTCTTCTATGTATAGACGCGGGGTCGATATTTTATTTGATTTTCTATGGAATGTGTATCTACAGAAATATATGATCGAAGCCCTTGCTGGTTTTCTTGCTGGTTCTTTCCAGTACAAGGCCTCCCGCCGTAGACTTGTGAACCAATGGCGTAGCATCTTTGACATTCAGTGATTGTAAAATCCTATTTGAAGAATAAATATTTGATTTGGTTATGCAAAATTTCAAGTCCCATCAAAGTCATGCTTCCTCGCAAATACCGCGACCCCGGTCCCGATAAGCGGCCATTAAAAGCCTTTCAAAGCCATCAAAGCAACGCCATTGCAGCAAAGCAAATTAGATTACACGTCAGAACAGGCGCCTCTAAAAATAAATCGGCAGAGTTTGATTCGAGGCGAGCCGCAGCCACACCTGGCGGTGCCTGGTACCAGCCGCAACCGATACTGATAGCCTGATAGGCCACCCCGATGAATAGGTTGAAGCTATCCGTGGTGGCCGAGGGCTGGGACTCCAACGAAATAATTTTTCGTTATCATCGAGTAAGATTTTGCTTCCGTATTTGTTGGTTTATGATTATAGAAACATGGAGTCGAGCTGCATTTGAGAGTTGGCAAATTGGCAATTCGCAATCGAATCGATTGGTTTGAAATCATTATCCGAAATTTTTGTTGGTGAAAATGTATGTGTGTTTTCTTCATGTTATTTTCGTTTGTATTATCTATGTTTTTTTTTCTCTATCTTGTAATGGCTGGTATTGTTATCACATTTTAAACATATCAGATGGATAGTCGATCTTTTGAAATTGAAATGTGAAATCCCAACTAATATTATAAATGCGAAAGTGTGTTTGTTTGTTTGTTTGTTTATTTGTTTGTTTGTTTGTTTGTTTGTTACCTCTTCACGCTTAAACTACTGGACCGATTTCAAAAATTCTTTCACCTTTGGAAAGCTACATTCTCCCCGAGTAACATAGGCTACTTTTTATCCCGGAAAAATCGACAGATCCCACGGGATGCGCAATAAAGGCTTCGCTCAAAAACTACTGCACAGATTTTTATGCGGTTTTCATCAATAGATTCTTGAGGAGTTTTGCGGCATTTTTTATCTCGGAAAAACGGATAGTCCCACGGGAAGCGCGATAAAACCTTCGCACCATAAACCGACTTCCGCGCATATGTAGCCGTGGGCAAAAGCTATGACCCTTAACCCTCTATAGACCCAATCCCGAAATTCACGCAGGCGAAGCCGCGGGCAGAAAGCTAGTTATAAATATAATGTGAATTTATTGAAATTTGTTAAGGAAGTTGGGTTCAGAATATTTATCTGAGGCCAGCTTCTAATTGACGACTGTAAAAATACAGTTAGAAAAAAAAACCTGTGCTTGTATTTCATGCTGGTTCTTTCCAGTACAAGGTCTCCCGCTGTAGACTTGAGAAGCAATAGACAAGACAAAAGTGATTGTAGAAATCCATTTGAAGAATAAATTTTCGATTTTGCTGTACATAGAATGTACATTGTACATGTTGGGTTTCAACCTAGATTTTGGGGTTTGGTCGACCAATCGACCAATAAGTTCACAATTTTTTATTCAAAACCTTGAATTCGATTACAGTTGGCGGTCAACTGACACATTACTAAAGAACCACCCTGGAGACGTATTTTTAGGGTTCCGTAGCCAAATGGTAAAAAACGGAACCCTTATAGATTCGTCATGTCTGTCTGTCTGTCTGTCCGTCCGTATGTCGCCGAAACTAGAAGAGCTATACTGTTGAAACTGGCAGGTAGATGTTTTTGATGCAAAAACAAAAAATAATAAATATTGAGGGCTCCCCATACTTAGAACTGAAACTCAAAATTATTTTTTTATTAAACACATACGTGTGGGGTATCTATGGATAGGTCTACAAAAATAATATCGAGGTTTCTAAAATATTTTTTTCTAAACCGAATAGTTTGCGTGACAGACGCTTCCAAAGTGGAAAAAAGTTGCCCTCCCCCCTCTAACTTCTATTGAAAATGAAAAATCTAAACTCATATGATGTAGTAAGTAATGTAACTATAAAAATTACCAACGAAAATTGTTTTGAACAAGATCTAGTAAGTAGTTTTTAACACCTCGTAAATCGTAAACCGCTTCCTTTAATTTCATAAATCAATGGTACGGAACCCTTTGTGCGTGAGGCCGACACGCACTTGGCCGCTTTTTTGTATCTGCAGCGTTTGTCGCTTACCATCAGGTGATCCGTTTGCTCATTTGCTGCCCTATCCTATAAAAAATAACTGAAATTCGAATATGTATACAAACATAGAATTGTAGATTTTTATATCACTAGAACTCAGTGTTGTCTTGTCTTTAATAGATTCCGTTTAACACAGTAAAAATTAAAAACGATGTAAAAAACTATTTATTTAAAAAGCCGGCGATAAATCCCGTGTAACTGTCAAATTGTCAATGTCATTTCTGATAAATGCTCTGTTATTGGAAATAAAAAAGTGAGTGGGTAAGACAACTCGTTCATTTCACGGAAATATTAATCAAAAATAATGGAAAGAGAATTTTTTTTTTCAATAATTAGAATGCGAAATTTTAACCGCCCGCACCTGTATACTTAAAATCGAACATTCGATATATCGCTGTCGCTTCGCCGCACCTCTCGCTCTAACTTCAGTGTGTGTTTGTACGTTAGAGCAGGACGTGACGCGCTAACGACAGCGATATATCGAATTTGTGTGTTTAGAGTACAGGGCTTGGATTCCTCAACAACATAGGAACTAGAAATTGAAATTTTCGAATCAGGCGCCTTACTATGCCCGCTTAGCGTTAAGGTTAAAACAACGGTGTAACAGAGACACCGCTCTTGCATCGTATAGCGCCATCTCGCTTACACCGCAGTTTTGTTTATGTTTTAAGAGATCATAGTAGCTATAATAACAGTCATACCATTCGCGTTCTAAAAGAACGGGGAGCTTCCGTGATGTGGAATCATTTCCATACATTTCCTTTAGACGTCGAAACGATTACGATAACGAATTGAAGGCAAATGATACTTTGGCCACCAGCCCAGCAAACTGAGTTTACTGTCTCAATTGCTCTACAGAAGTTAGGTTTTCCGACTTCGTAATGGTATGAATTCCGGTGCGGTGGTCTGATTTTATTTATATTTCTTTCTAACTTATTCCTTTCCTTCGAGGTAGGCTTACAGCGTGTATATAGTACAAATGGAAAGATGTCAAATCAACATTAATACCAAAATAACTTGTATTTATTTTTGTACTAAATATGTACAATATAGACATATTTAAACGCAGTTACTGATTTGCCCACATTTCATGTCTGGGTGACGGTTAAATGTCGTGTACTTGTCTCCTGCCTAGCAAGGCCGTACCCAGGAAAAATAAACCAGGCTAACCTAAAATAGCTTACAAATAAATTTTTTGTCTATTGTTAAGGTCCTGTAAAAATCTTATTTGATATTATAAAGTTTTTTTTTTTTTTTCATTTAAGTGAGCACGCTGATCCGATCATTTTTCTTTCCTCGTCATTTTACAGGCCTACCCCAAGTAGGCTTTAGCCGGACTTGTTTGGCTTTTTGCGGTCGACGTGTTCGGCCTTTTGTCAGGCTTTTTGTCAGAGTGGCGATTTGTACGACGATGGGCGGACGAGCAGCGCCCGACCGGAGCGGAGAGCAAACTGTCTTCCGGCAAAATCTCATCCTCACTTTACATCCTAATATTATGAAGAGGAAATATTTGTATTTTTGTATATAACGAATAAACGCAAAAAGTACTGGACCGATTTTAATAATTCTTTTTTCATTAGAAAGCTACATTGTCACCGAGTAACATAGGCTATATTTAGTACTAGATTACTATAGAAATCTTTAGAAATTCTTATTAAAACCAACCGAGGGTGTAAAAAAATTGGCCATGAAATGTCTTTCATCGCATACGCTACGAAGTTTAATGTCTACCAGTGCGAAGCCGGGACGCGAGCGGGCCGCTAGTCACGTATAAAGACTATTTTCAACAGCCCAACTATAAAAACATTATATTTGGCAATAAAAAAAACATGTCCGGCTTTTAGGACAAAATGTCCGGCCTTTCCATTTTATGGCCTGGAAACCCTTTTTTTTTTGTTCCCCCTGAGGAAAATGCATTAAATTGCATACCCCGGCTCTGGCGAGCCGGCGGTTATGTGGGGCTCTCCTCCGCAGAAGGGGGAGGCCTACCCACTAAAAACCTCAGGGATGGCCTTCCTCAGGCATGTAGGGAGCCCCCGGGAACATCAAGCTACTTCCGGGAACCCCCAGCCTCCGCTCCCCTGCCTAGAGGGGAGCCCTCCTCGGGGGAGGCTACACTGCCTCCCCCGGTCTCCTCCACCGTCGACGCCCCCCGGCCACGGAAGGGGCGTGGTTCATCCCGGGTCGCCGTAGCAGTCGCGACTTTCTCGCGCCCGCCGGCCTGGCAACCCTAAACGCAGTGACGACTTCGCGTACCCTTTTTGAGATTCTTCGCATATCTTCGGTTAATGTTTTGTCTAAATATACATTGAGCAACCTTTTAAAAGTTTACAATTGTAATACCAAAACAGCAAGTATTATAAGAGCTGTCTTCAGGAACCACGATCGTTATGCGGTTATAAATTAGTCGTAAAGCCTTCGTAAATACCCATTTACCTGTATTATTTTTCTATATACTCGAACCTATTTATATCTACACAAATATTATAAAGTTAACGAGTTTGTTTGTTTGGTTGCGTGATAATCTCAGAAACTACTGATCCGATTGGAATAATATCTTTCAGTGTTAGATTAGATAGCCTATTTATCTAATAAGGTTATATATATCATTCTACTGTTACTAATTTAAATAAAACACAGGGAGAAATTATTTCTATTAAGAGCTTCCATTGCGTGCGCTGCGAAAACTGTAAACGTTTAGAAATAATCGTGTAAGGCAGATTGTTCCCGTTTAAAAGTTCTAAAAATAGTTTTGGCTCGTTTGCTCACTGAAAATTTCTAATTTAATTATAAACATACTAGCTTTCCGCCCGCGGCTTCGCCCGCGTTATATTCGAATTTCCCACAGGAAGGATATGTTTTAACAATACTGCCGTACAACCTTTCACCCCCTCCTTTAAACCTTTTACAACCCTTTTCTGCTTCGTAGCCTCTGTCCTTTCTCAGCCTCTAGACTATCTGTGTACCTAATTTCAATTAAATCGGTTCAGTGGTTTTAACAATATTTTCATTACATATAATACTAGCATTTTGCCCGCGGCTTCACCTGCGTGGTTTCGGGATTGAGTCTATAGAGGGTTAAGGGTCATAGGTTTATGGCGCGAAGGTTTTATCGCGCTTCCCGTGGGATTATCCGTTTTTCCGAGATAAAAAATACCGCAAAACCTTGCTCAAGAATCACTCTATCTATTGACGAAAACCGCATGAAAATCTGTGCAGTAGTTTTGAGCGAAGCCTTTATTGCGCATCCCGTGGGATCTGTCGTTTTTTCCGGGATAAAGTAGCCTATGTTACTCGGGGATAATGTAGCTTTCCAAAGGTGAAAAAATTTTTGAAATCTATCCAGTAGTTTCGGAGCCTATTCATTACAAACAAACAAATCTTTCCTCTTTATAATATTAGTATAATATAGTACGCTATAATAATGTGGCCGTTGACAACCCTTAAGCGTGTATTCAAAAAATTCACTAAAATCACGACAGTGTGCCGGCGGCATTGAGCAGTCGCTCCTCTGCATATATTTCCTGTTGGCGCTCGAACAAAGTATCTGCATTTTTCAATGCCGACAAGTTTCCAATCAGCCATTAGACTTCAAAACGATTATCGCAAAGAATACAATAAAAATTTTATACCCAGCCAACCTATTCATAGTGATATCCGCGATAATCCGCCAACAATAACTCCGGAAGCACCCCTATATACGCGTATTAAAGTGAATTATACTGCGCAAAACCAATTGGGGAACCGAGCTTTACATCATGCCGATTAATTTATTACCCTATTGTCATAAAAATAGGCTCGGTATTTGAGGTCGATATGACTTATAATAGCGGTTAGCCATATGAAGACTTGTATTAATACAAGTTTCATGCGCGATACGCGGATCTTTGTCAAAGGAATGTAGATCAAACTGTTCGTTGATAGATTACAAATTGATTCGTATAGCTCTTTTGTCCTTGTTGCTATCTATGTCGGATAGGGTTGTCACATGGCAGTTTTTGTATAGCGAACGCAGCCATTTTTGTGATCAGTTTATGTAATTGATCTGAGTGGAGGTAACTATTATTGGCGTGGGCTTGGCTTGCAATTACTAATGGTCAGCAACGTTGATTGTATCCAAGTATTTGATAGGTGACCGATACTGCTTTAGACGTGATGTGTTTTAGAAGGCATGTAAAACATTGTATCCTATACCCGATCTCGTTAATTCAACGCGTATGCGAGAAAAAAAAATAAAGGCCTCATTGATAATTTCGAAAGAGTTTATATTTATACTAGCGGACCCGACAGACTTCGTCCTGTCAAAAAGATTTGTACAGTGGCAGTTTATTGTTCCTAATTATTTTATAGATAATGTCGCATAGCCAACCAAATCGCAAAAAAGTCTAAATGACCTATTACATTTTGTGGCTATTCAATTTTGGAACGTGACATTAAATCCTCCAACGATGTATTCTGTGCTCCAACGCACGCACGCACACTGTTTTGATAGATATGATTGAATTTCAACTATATGTAGCGTTAATAAAGCGCAAATTGACTCTTTGATGTTAGGAACACACCTTCATTGCTTAGACAACAGTGAGTGCTTGCAATATGAACTTTATACAATAACAATAAAGCTCAATTCGACTGTACGTTTTAGTTAGAAAACGTTTGCATGAGAAAATAAAAGGGCTGTTTTAGGGTATTTCCGATAATTATTCGAATTTTCCTCATTGTAAAAACCCTCCTTGAACTTCAACGAACATTAACAAAAAAGAATTGGCCAAATTGGTCCAGGCGTTGTTGAGTTTTGAGCTTACCAACACATTTTGCGATTCATTTTTATATATAAGATTCCTCATTGTAAAAACCCTCCTTGAACTTCAACGAACATTAACAAAAAAGAATTGGCCAAATTGGTCCAGGCGTTGTTGAGTTTTGAGCTTACCAACACATTTTGCGATTCATTTTTATATATAAGATGTCAAACTCATTGTCCGCGAATTTATAAATTTTAAATAGGAACGCGTAGAAACGACAAGTGTTTTTATACCAAACATTCAAATGTTTTACGCATTCTTAATTTAAATTGATAAAGTGGCCAATGAATTTGCATTTCACTATAGTTCTTAATTGTTTTTTGTACCCTAGAATAATATAACGTACCTCCAATATAACGACTTCCTTGATTTCACAAATTCTTCGTAATCCCCTTGAATTATTGTTCATAAAAGGCAATATAAAATATACCATTACATTGCGAACAACCTCTTTATAACGAATTCAAACTATCAAGAAAAAGTATACGTACCTCTAACTAACGAATTTTGTCATCCCAAAACCTTTACATTATGTTCCACCAATATTAACTCTTAATCTAATAGTATGTGATTCATGTCGCGACATGTTTCGACACGCTTTTGTTCGTAAAACAATCATTGTTGTTTGATGGAAAGTAATCACTCCTTTGATATAATGTCGAAATCGATATTTATCGAAAAAACATGACGATATCTGTCATAACTAATCGCTACGTTTGGAATATTCATCCAGTGTTAGCACTCGATATGCAACGAGTGCTCTACCGTAGCCGATACAAAAATATCGTCTGTGATATTGTTAACTGTCAAAGCTATTGTATAAGTTTACTTAGATTAAAATAAGTTTCTCTCTCTTGTATTCCTTTTGTATCCTCTAATTGTAATAATTAACTTTTATAATTAATTTTAAACTAATTGTGCTTTAATATAAATTTATAATCTAATGAAGATATTTTCTAATTTGTCAAACTGTTTCTTTTGCTTGTTAAAGATGTTGCGTTAATGGTTTAAGTAGTTTATTGTGTTTTGTAAATGCTTTATATAGGTATGTTTCTAAAATAAAAAAAGAAACTACCTAATTCAAAAACAAATGATATTCAATGTAATGAGAAACGTTAAAAAGTAGTGTATTAAAATAAATCACAATAAAACTTTTCTTCAATTCCTAATTAATAATATTCTTTAAACTAACTAAAAATGAGCATCCAAACATTACAAAAATTTTCGATGTCATTATTTCATTCAATAATTTTTCTTATAAATTTAACAGCCATGGCTTCTAAGCCTTCAGCCAAGTTTGGTTGCGAACGAACGGTTCGTGATCGACATAATATCGAATTTTATATCGAATAGACCCGAGAATACAATTTTCTCTGTGAATGGAGATGTTTGTGACATTTACGTTCGATAAAAGATGCTTGATATAATATCAAATTCGAAACCAAATCACATGAACTGAGAATTGGCTCCCTGTTCGCTATAACAAGATAAGTACGTAATGTTGAACCTAACCTCTACATAACTAACCTCAATGGAACGAATTATTTCATACTAGCTGTGCCCGCGACTTCGTCCGAGTAGAATAGTTATTTTGATCATCATATTTATTTTACAAACAACCACCTCAGCTGTTACCCACGACTTTGTCCGCGGCAATTTCTGTTATTATCTTAGACAATTTAGTTTCAAGTTTTTAAAACAACATAATTATTTTAAAGTAGGTACTTCAGAGTAAATTATATTTTTAGTTTTATTTTCTTGTGACAGAAGAACTAATTGGTTTTCTCCGCGACCCGATCGTGACAACGCGACATATCCAAAGGACATTGTTCAATTTTGGCCTAAGAACCGATGTGAATATAAATTATACTATAATTTTCATTTATTTTTTAAACATATTTTAGTATTCCACGGACACTTCAAATAAATAAATTCCAAATAAAAAGTTGGGCCACAATTATTGATGCCGTATAAAATGTTTTCCGTCAGCCAGTGCTGCCAGCTTCGGAAGTTTTCGCGATTTCGGTAAACACGGATCGAATTGAGAACCTCCTCCTTTTTGAAGTCGGTTATTAAAATTAGTTGATAACACTTTATTCATTTAAATACCTAAATTGACTAACTAGAAAAAACTAGTATTTTATATTTTATAAGCAAAATCGCGAATTTCTAGCTTGGCATTCGAGTATTATAGTTTTCGTAATTGGCAACACTGGTGTAATTCATACCTTATCTGTGTCCGTTTCATTCAATTTTTGATTGCTTTGCGACTATCGTTTCTTTTGTGATTTTCTATGCGTTTCATGGTTTTATTCTAACAACTTTGGCTTGATTACGGACTCCGATTACATTGCGTACTTGTTAGAATCGGCTGTGTGTAAAGGACTGGATTTTGTAAAATGACAATTGTCAAAGAATTATCTTAAACTTGAATAGGTACTATCTCTTTTCCTAGTATCTAGTAGAGTAGTCCTTTCCTAGTTCTAGAAGAGAACATATATAGCTGTACATAGTATTATTAATATTACTTTGATATTTCTAAAAATCTATAAAATTGTAAGCAGTAGAAAATAATTTCGCGCACGATTTGTATTCGTATTCGAATTCCAAATTCACATCTAATGATTCAAAAATACGTCTCCAGGTCAGGCGTCGTATCCAAGTAAGCGGCCTTCATCCATGACCGAATGAATAACTCATCTATTTATAATATTATACTACTTTTTTATTAAATAATAGTATTAAATTATAAAATGTTACACCTACTGTCCTTGATCCTTAAAATCCGATAACCGATTCCACAACCAATCTTTCCGTTTCCCTACCTTTCACCCTCGTCCGTGGCTGATGCCCAAGCCGTGCAAGCCAAAAATGAAGAAAAAAAAAAAGTAAGCGGCCCTCACCAGGGTGTCCCGTGGGTGATTCGTTGTGTTGATATTGCGGCCTCCCTCTTTACAGGTGGTGGAGCCTATCAATCGATTGCTGGACACCGTGCCGTTCGACTGCGTGTTCTACTCGCTGGACTGGCACCCGGCCGACCACGTGTCGTTCATAGACAATGTGCACATGCGGGAGTTGCACCCTTCAAGTCCGGTAAGTAAAATGTGAGTTAGTACTAAATATACGGGAATGGTTCCGCAGTTCGGAATCGATTTCGTTAACCAATCGTACGCGAATGTCACTGTCTAGGCTCTGTCACTTTAGCCGTTGTCGTAGCTTCGGAAATACTAATGAAAAAATGCAAACTCAAAAGATGTGTTTCAAAGGGGGTATTGCTCTGACAAGAACTGTTTTTCCAACATTATTTTATTGGTAACACATCGTAAATTCCACAATACTTAAACTAATTGTTAAGACCGCATAATCGCAACGAACAATTAAAAAGTTCGGCTTCTCAAATTCAAAACCTAGTAACACCTAATTTGAAAAAAATACGGTTTTTGCCATTTATCGACTTATTAGGTAGTACCGAAACGATGTGGACCTTAAAACACCCACAACAGTGAGTGCTTGCAATATAAACTTTAAACAATAACAATAAAGCTCAAATTGACTGTACGTTTTAGTTAGAAAACGTTGTATGGGGAAAAGGGGGCTGTTTTTAGGATTTTTCCGAGAATTATTCGAATTTTTCTCGCCGTAAAAACTATCCTTGAACTTCAACGTACATTTTAAAAACGAATTAACTGAAATTGGTGCAGAGGTTATTGAGTTATGCGCTTAGCAACACGTTTTGCGATTCATTTTTATATATAAGATTTGGGTAAATTTACGAAAAAAAATAAAGTATGAGCGATTTTAGTGTAACTATACTCCAAAAAGATTACGAGTGTTACAAAGAAAAATGTCAACCATATAGCACAACTTTTCGTCAAACACCCAAATCGTTATCTCTTCTGGTTTCGTCGGGCTAACGAATCAATGTAGCCGACCCGTTTTTTTGCTCTCCTGAACATTTTTGTTGAAAGGAGTTACTATGTTTTGATTTTGAGCAGCCGATTCTTTTTTCATTAGAAAGCTACATTATCTATCACTGAATAACTATATTTAGTACTAGATTTTGCGCTTAAATTGCAAAAGCGCGAACCCTGCGAGATAGACCAAAATAATGTACTACAGTATTGTCCACCTTAAGAAGTCTGCGATGGTATATGTCTATCTCTTAGGGATAACCCACCATAACCATTTCTTCATTGCACCCGTACGATGCCGGGGCGGGTCGCTAGTATTTTATAAAGCCTATTCAATCTGCGTAGCTATTGATGATGATTGAAAACAGGCGTCTTAGCTGGCGCCTTCGTATAGCGTTTTGATTTAAGTATCTCCATCCACGCATATTTCAGCACGCGATTATTTTACAACTGCGACGCTCTGTTTACAAGCTGGCTCGTTTCCATCGATTCAAAGATTTGACAACCTTCATAGCCGACTGGTTAGTACACCCGTTTCAGGATGTAGCCATCTCTGAGGTCCCGGGTTCGAGTCCCAATGGGGGCTGACGTTTGTCTGATGAATTTGTACCTTTCTCATGGTTGTTAATATATATTAATATTTCTATCAAAAGGATTTATATATGTATGTAGATCCTATAACACAAGCCTTACAGAGCTTACTTTAGGCTAAGATAATTGGTGTAAGTGTAAGGAATATTTATATACTAGTTTTCTGCCCGCGGCTTCGCCCGCGTGGAATTCGGGATTGAGTCTGTTGTGGGTTAAGGGTCATAGCTTTTGCCCACGGCTACATATGCGCAGAAGTCGGTTTATGGCGCGAAGGTTTTATCGCGCTTCCCATGGGACTATCCGTTTTTCCGAGATAAAAAATACCGCAAAACCTTGCTCAAGAATCACTCTATCTATTGATGAAAACCGCATGAAAACTGTGCAGTAGTTTTTGAGCGAAGCCTTTATTGCGCATTCCGTGGGATCTCGATTTTTCCGGCATAAAAAGTTTATATTAGGGCCAATTTCAGAGGGAGGGACATTCCTAGAAGTCATTACAGGGACTCATATACTATAGTAAATATATTTTTAACACCTTTGCTCGTAAAGCTGATGTAATTCCACCGGTTTTAAATATGTAAAGCGGGTCATAAAAAACGCGTGTGTTACCAAAGCAAATAGTTAAGTTATAGTCCATACAAATTCTATAACAGTATTATTTGCCATTTCGCACGCTGTTGCTATTCAAATGTCGAACTAATCGCCGCGCGGCGCCAGTCAGTAGTAAAATGGCGGGAAAGTAATAGTGTGCATTCACAGATTGAATTTATTTAACACGTTTGCTGCGTTCAGGAGTTTTAATAAAAGCTAGGTTGTTCACGTTCAAATGGTAAAAACATCGGAATAGGTATTTCTTTCCTACGATAGCAACACACAAAGCCTATGCCTTAAGCACCAGGGGAGTAAACGCTATTTTGCGTTGCGCATGGAATAAGTTAGCTAGGAGCCAATATGACAACACAAAGCAGTGAACGTGTTAATTTTTTTTTTCTGTTTCCTCTTAAACGTTAGTGTTAAAAAACGTCTTACGATATACGTGCGTATTGGTTATAACATTCCAACGGCTCAGGCTGAAATTCCGCCTCGCATGTTATAACCATCATAACGCACTAATATCGTAATGTACTATTGTCTGCGACCATTTTAAAAGACATCGATGCCGGTAGCTATAACACACTTCTGCGCTTAAACAAAATTACAAAACCACGTTAGATTTGGGTACTATTTGGAGAGTTGAGAGCGCCGTCGTAATGTGCCTTTGGAATTCGAATACGAATACAAATCGTGCGCGAAATTATTTTCTACTGCTTACATAAATTTTATAGATTTTTTAATCACTCAAATTCAATGTTGTCTTTAAAAACAAAATTTTAATTAAATTCCGTTTCACGCAGAAAAATTCAAACTCACAACAACAAAAACAAAAAGATTTGCGCCGACGCCATAGGTGAGGAATAAGAACTGGATAATGATAATACATCAATAAATAGCTACGGAACGCAAGGAGTGTAAAATCGGGTGGGGCTGTGCCCCGCACACGGCCGTTGGCTTTAACGTGAAACGTCTATGTTAGGGAATCGCTTTTAAAGTAAAAGATTGAAATAAAAAAAAAACAAGATTGACGGTGTTTTAAGTATTTTAATAAAAAACTCAATGTCACAATAGCGAGCTGACTATATAAGTGAAATATTCACACCACATTTTCGTTTCTAAGACTAATAGTTTTTTAATTATTAAGGTACGATGATATAGACCTTTTCGTTACGGTCCACTTTTTAAACCTGGTACCCGTATGTTTCGGCGCGATTTTAAAGACGTTTCACGTCAAAAACCGGCGATGACCCACACGTGAAACGGAGATTAGAATGTTAATCTCCTATCGAGGGTGACAGCCAAGTATTTGACCTGGTGTTTTTTTATACCAGGATGGTGGCAGACCCACATGTGAAAGGATCTATCAAGGTCACTTCAGCGTTGGATATTCTACTAGTAGAAATAAAAAACGAGTGAGTTGAACCACTCGTTGCACAACGCACGAAATGAAAGTTCAGAAATAGTGGATTCGGTAATTCGTATACGAATCTCACGATTTCGAATGCGGTTTTGTATTGTTTAGAAGTTTTTTCAGAATAAGTTTCATTTTTAGAATAAGTTTCATTAAATTACTTTTTGCTACCTTAATTTATACATTTGTGACGTGTTATATATGCTAAGCAAAGTATTCGAGGCTAGAGGCGCCAGAAACCGAAATACAGATCTATATCTAGTTCGGTAATGGATGCTGATAGTTATGAACGGCTATAGAACTATATATTATTTCTGAAATATGTTTATAATATGTCATAACTAGAATAAGAAAAATGTTTTTGCAAATAAAGATGATTATTATTATTATTATTATATATCTTAATATATATATTTCTTGTGTGCGTGTGTATGTGACTGAACTCCTCCTAAACGACTGGACCAATTTTGATGAAATTTTTTGTGTGTATTCCAGGGGGCTTGAGAATGGTTTAGATTCACAATACGGTCATATAGATATTGTTTTTCAGCTAAATTATTTATTTAAAAACATTTGAGACAACGTGACATTTGAGACATTTGACATTTGAGACATTTGACAGGACAACGTCTGTTGGGCCAGCTAGTATATATATATTATTATTGTTTCAAAAATTGGTCCCCAGGTGTCGGCGGACAAGGCGCAGGCGTACGACACGGTGGTGTTCGCGGGCCCGCCGCCCATGCGCCAGCGCCTGTGGCCGCGCCACTGCGTGCAAGACTCCTGGGGCGCCGAGTTGCACAAGGAGCTCAAGGTGCGCCTCTCCTTGGGAATGCTGCAACGGATCTCTGCTTTTCTGTTTCCGCAAGCTTTTATATTAGCTTCACTTGTTTGTAACTATGTAAAAAAAATCTTGGAGTCTTAATTTGACCCACTTCCCGGTCTCCGATTGAGCTGAAATTTTCCATACACGTGTAAGTCGGATGACAATGCATGGTTATGTGTGTGACGTTATTCTAAATCCAACATGGCGGCATTACGAAGATGGCGGATCAATTATTTTTAATGCACCTCCTACAATATGGGTATCAAATGAAAGGGTTTGCTAAGCTTGGTTTTTTAGTCGGAAAGTAAATTAAAAGTATTTTTTTTTAAAGAACAAAATAAACTTTCACATATAAAAGCTTGTCGTTAAAAGTATTCTATAAGTAAGTAAATCTCGCGACAAGCTTTAATATGTAAACGTTTATTTTGTTCTTTTTAGAGCATTTAATATAAGCTTGTTTTTACTATTATATTTTTACTTTTAATTTTTGCTTATCTTATCCTTGTATACTTACATAGGTATATTATTTAATAAATGGCATCATCAAGTACGACATTTTTTGTTACATCTTATATATGTTTACTAGCTAAAGCTAAATGTGTTTCAAGCAAACTATATTTCCGATTTCGATATGATACCAAAATTATTGACAAATTAAGTATTAAACACTTCGATCATATATTTCTGTAGATACACAATTCCATAGAAAATCAAACAAAATATCGACCCCGCGTCTATACATAGAAGAATAGATGTATATTATAGTACCAATTTTGAAAAAAGTTCTAAAGTGTCATATAATTTAAGCCAATTTAAATCTTAAGTAACGTAATGAAGTATGAAAATAAATCCTTCTTAAGGTCGTTATATATTATCTTCTGGTTTCGATGATATAATGATGCCGTGAAATCAGAAATGAACAAGACATATTTGAAAACAAATATATTGGATAATAAGCCCTTAGTTCGTTGCAATTAACCACAAATTCATTTCATATAATAATGCTCCTACGTTCCATTTGACTCCGAATATTGTGCTCGCGTCTTATCGCATCCTACTTGAACATAGACAGCAGTGGAGATGCTTAGTTTTTTTTTACACGTATCTTAACAGTACGGAAACTTTTTAAAGGAGATAATTTTTTCTTTTATGGAGAATAGGCCCACTACAAAATGTAACGTTTATTAATGAGACATACGTTAAATAATTTCTTATTAACCCTAGATATTATAAGGAACATTAGCTTGTTTTTATCTAATAAACGGGATCAATTAAAACATGAAGATTAAATAACCTAAAAATTCTTAGTGGTTAGTAGCTTTATTTTGACTTGTATTCAAATTACTTTTTACGTAAATGCTATTGAACACTTTTTTTATTCTTGATAAATACAATCAAACAAAAAAAAAAGAAAATCACAACAAATGGTATAGGCGACTCCATCATTCCACTGACCTTTTTCTGAAACATTAGCTCTGTGCTATTTTTTCCTATGAGTGAGCCACTCGAGACAGAAAGAGATAGATGCGATGCGTCACGCATCGTGGCATGGTACGCAAGCGTTTTAAATTGATATTTTAGTAATACATAATATGAATAAAAGTGTTTTACTCTAAGAAATTAAGATAAAGATATACTTATTGGAAGTATGACATTCCATCCTTCCATTGCACTTTACGTGTGTCATTTTTACAAGTATAAACTACGCATTTCGGCATCGCTGACGTTATCAATCGCGCGCGGCCACAGATTGAATGAGAGCGAAACAAGCACATTTACTGTTTGTGCCTTGTTTCGCCGGTGCCACTTTTTAGACGGTAACTGTGTATCTACAGAAATATATGATCGAAGATTAAACACCATATCCTTTATATGTAGATCTGCACGAACACAATATGCATTCGCAATATATACCATAGCCTGTCTCAAGGTGGTGGACGGCGCGGTGAAAGTGTACAAGGGTACAAACCCCGAGGTGGACTCGTACTCTGTGTTCTGGGACAACAAGAAGCTGACGGACACCAGCCTCATCGCGCAGCTGCGCGCGCGCGGCGCCACCGACATCTACATTTGCGGGCTTGCTTACGACGTGTGCGTCGGTAAGTCGACTCTCTAGACTTAGTCAACAGGAACCCCGCAGTTAAACTCTTGCGGTGCCTCCAACTTCTACATGTGTGGGCATGTCTACGAACTGTGCGCCGGTAAGTCGAGCCACCAGACTACGTCAATAAAACCCCGTAGCTACGCTCACGTGATGCCACCAACATGTATATCCGCAGGCTAGACTATGACGAAGTGTCGATAAGTCGAACCCCTAGACTAAGCGATTAGATTATTTGCGAGTCATTTTGATATAAAGTAATTGTAATATTGATAAGCTGTTGCTGTTCTGTATTTTATTTCACATGTTTAATGACATAGACATAACTTTATTTGCAACCTTGACACTAAATATACACCAGAACATTATTAAAAATCCGTAGGTAACATTGTGCCCTAGTAGCAAACAGGACTCGGCTCAGCGTTGTGCTTCACATAGCGCGAAGCGCTGATATTCTGCCGAAACCCTTTGAGAGGGTAAGTAAACCAGACAGCAGACACAGAGAGAAACAGACAAACCTAAGCATACCATATTACATTAATAAATAAAGCGCAATACATGAATGTAGACAGATAATATTAATATATATATACATACATACATACATATACACATACATACATATACACATACAGATACATATTTCCCGATTAGCCATCAGCATACAAATGGAGAGTCAGCATATCTATCAGGCAAACCAGTTCTTTGTTTTTGTAACACATGTTTTTTTAATTTTTTTTTAAACGTAGATTTACACTTCAGTTGCCGTATGGGAGGTGGGATGTTGTTCCAACATTTGGTTGCCTGATAGCGAAAACTTCCCCTAAACGCCGCAGTCTTATGCTGCTGATATGACAGTAGAAATCTAGTTGGTCTTCTCGAATACCCATATTTTGCAGGTAGGCTGAGTTTAGCATACAAATATTCGAGTTGTTGGTTCATTAAAATATCATGAACCAAGCATCCATATGTACCAGTCTCCGTGAGTTTAAGTTTAATATACCTGAGTCATTAAGATATGGTGATATATGAGACCGAAATGGTGTATTATAACAGAAACGATAGCAAGCATTTTGTACCCACTGCAAGATACGAGCATATTTTGACAATAATCTCGGCCCATATACTAAGTCACCATAATTCAACTTAGATAAGACTAGTGATTCAACTACTTTTAACCTGACTTCTTCACTTAAGAGATTGCGGATCTTATAGAGAATCTTTAGACGATAGAAGCAGTTCCGAACCAGTTCAATGAGATGCTTTTCAAAACGCAACCTGTCATCAAAAATAATTCCTAGATTTCTAGCTTCCTTCACCTTTTCGAGATCTTGATCAATAATTCGCGCTTTTGGATTCTGCTCTTCAATCAGTCTTACTTGTTGCTTAGTGCCTATAATTAAAAATTTTGATTTCGATGGATTCAAGACCAGTGCATTTCTCTCCGCCCATTCTGATATACGGATTAGATCTGAATTTAAGTACGCAACTTTAGTAGCAGTTTCTTCAGGGTGAAAGGAAATGAATACCTGTACATCATCCGCATACAGATGGTATTGGGAGTTACGCACATGTTGTGTCATATCAGCAGCATAAATAACAAAAAGCAGAGGACCCAGAATCGAACCCTTTTGAAAATTTATTTATTTATTTCCTATAATAATTATTACAAAATAAAGCTTATAACTATCGAACTCTACACTAAGCTTAGCTTGTATCGTAGAATCCAGACCACGATACCCAAGAATATACAATACACAGCTCGAGCGACCTAAACTAAATAAATAATGTATGTACATTTAATTCTGGCAAATAAATACAAATAGTCAATTAATTTAAAATTAAGAAAAGGAATACAAACTAAAACCATTAGGTGCCCAGGTATATGAAGTGATATTAATCCAAAGTTAAGAATGAATTGTGTATGTGTGTTGTTTGCGTGTGTGATGTGTATGTGTGTTATAGAGTGTATGTAAATGAATTTCTGATTACCTGTCATATTCACAGCACAAGTCATATTGCCAATAACTTTTCAGTTTCCTTATAATCTAGTCCCATAAGCCAAGGCTCTAGTAACTTCCGTACCTGGTGGTTCTCCAGCCCCTTGATATGTATTTTGCTACATACACTGTTATAGAGTCTCGGTAAAAGATATAAAGGGTGACGCTTTGCAAAGGTGGTCCGCGCAGGTAGCACTGGGATTTTATAAAGGCGTTGTGCAATTCGCTTGTCATAATCCGAGGAAGAACGAGCAAGGCTATACATAAAGGTCACTCCTCTCGCTATGAAAAGCTGTCTAAAAAATGACTTTTTTATTTGTGAAAATTGATTGTATTTTACCTACCTCTAATTACAACTAAGCTATTTCTATTAACGTTCTTATAAACATTTCAATAATAGCCATAAACTCGGACAAAAATTAGTAAAAATTAGTTATTTCATGTTCTGTCAAACATAACCCGCCATCAAGCACGAAGAGGATATTATATAATAATAATAATTTAATAATAATAAAATCAATTAGGAGGCTTTGAGAAGGCAGGTGACCGGAGTCTCGTCCATAGTCCGGTTCTCAAAACCACCAAAATCGAAATGCAATAGTCCACAAACGGGCGAGACTTTGGGGAAATAACAAATATTTATAATAGCTTTTATGATTTTTCCCCATTTTTTTATTTATCGGGATATTTAGCGCCCAGAGGCACAAATCGGGACGCGTCCCCAGACCCCTGAAAATCGGGACTCACTAATTAAGACCAATGACGTGGCAGTTATGAGCGCAGTACGTATAAATACGTGGTTGTCGAACAGGGGCGACCATCGCCGACGCGCTAGCGATCGGCTACCGCGCCATACTCATCGACGACGCCAGCCGCGGCGTCGACCTCGCGGACATCGAGCGGACCAAGGCCACCATCGTCAACAGCAGCGGCGTCATCGTGCACTCCCACGAGGTACCCACGACCCCCCACGCCCCCCACGCCCCCCCACGCCTGGCACACTTTGCGTGATACAATAAAGTTTCTAATGCCCAGTTTCTGAATACCTTAGCCAAGCTCTCAATAACTAATGATTCAACAAAGTTATCGAAAAGATAAACGTCTCATAACTGTCAGTGAGTTTCTGAATGCGGGACCGTGCTTTCAACAGCTATGAAACAGTTAAGTAGTTCTAAATTATGTCACTAGATGGGTCTGTTCACTAAATATGAAATAAAAATTGACTTTGTTATATTAATTCATCCATAATTACAATTTAAACATTTATAACATTTTTTTTATCGATATTAAGTATTAAAACACTATTTTATGAAATAATTTTTAACATTTCGATAGTATTGCCTGTATGAATTATACCCGTAAATCGATAAAATAAAAAGATTATAGATGAAAAAAAAATGGCATGCTTTCGCACGGATTTTGAATTCGTTTGTGTTTAATTGTTTTACTTTGTAGTGTCGCAGTACTTTATTTTAACATTTCAAATGAATTTCTTCTTTCTCGTAAGTTTCTGGGTATAGATATTCCAGAAATGAACTCCAGTACTTCTGTATCCGACTTTGAAGAACTACTCGTATTTAATATTGTAGATCTCATTGTCTTTTTTAAATATAATAATTAAAAAGTAGCTGTCACTATTTAATTTCACATAAAATTACCACGTTAATAGCCTTAAGATTTTTGTTTGCCATACATAAACCACAGATACATAAACGTCAAATAAAGTTATGGGACCGATAAACGGCACTAAATGGTCAGCTAGGTTAAGCTAAGTTTAAACGGAGTTTATCTAATTCTACGGTGTTCAGAAACGAATTGTTGGGAGTTATCGAACTGATAGCGTTATTGAACAGATAAACCATTGACAAAATGTACTCAGAAACCGGGCATAAGTCCTGAACTTCGGGATATTCCACGAGCTGATTTAGAATATTCTTTTAAAAAAAAAACTAGGAAATCACACTTTTTTACCGAAACTTCATATGAGCCTACCGGGAAAATGCGTCGTTAACTTTTTCTAAACGTTAATCCTATCCAAGAATCTGCTGATTCTGCCGAAAACCACGATTTTCTAATTCAGACTTCAGAGCCCCCTGGCGGTGAATGAGTCATTATCTTTTTTGCGACCATTACATTTTTTGATCAGCTCGACCAGGAGAACAATATATCCAAAATTTACACCTGGCTCCCGAAAACCACTTGGCCATATAAAACAGTATCAACTACTTTGTTTGTATATAGCTTAAAATCACATTTGCTTCAGTTGCAGTGGCAAGGGTTGGACTGATAATATGTACTTACTTGTTTTTTTAATACTGTCTTTGTCTTTTTGTATTACTTGTTATTTTTACATGACATGTTTGTCTTTTTTTTTTGGTGTGAAAGGAGATGTCCCATATTGGTTTATAGTAACTAACTCGGGTAAATTTGATATATTTGGATAGAAGGCTCTAAAAGAAAGTAATCGCCGTAAGTCATGTTATTTTCAAGACCCCCGATTTTTAATAATTCGTATTCTAGTATAATAAAAAATGAAATATCTTTAATGTAATAATTACACATTGCTTAAAAAAATTATCAAAAAGCCTTTGAAAAATCTAAATACATACATAATTGCTTTAATGAACCGAATATTTCTAATTTTGAGAAGTTTTTAACTAACAAAATATAGGGACTGCTATGTTACTTAATGTATGTTAACCAGAGGCAGAAAAAAATATTAATAAAAAATCAACTGACAAGTCAGGCACCTGCTGTCAATGTCATAACTCAACGGAAAATATCAAACATAGAGTAAGATACCGGTAGTCACAGATTAATAAAAACATCATTAAGGTGTTGCCATAATGAAATATTTCTTATAAACATGTTTTATTTATTTAAAAATAATTGGGGGTGGTAAAAATATTTCTTTTATTTGTTTCATACTTCATATTTTTTCGGCGTTCAATTTAATGTAGTTTGGTGTTTGTTAGTTAACGCTGATCCTCCTTTGTAATACGGTCCATATTGTCCTTGTAATTTTCTTGTTGTGTTGTTTTTATGGTAATGTAATTATGGTATCATGCAGCGGTATATATCTTTGTTGTATTGTTTTTCGCGGCCCTATATGTGGGTAAACCTTGTACATATACAGTGACTTTGTGTGCGTCACAAGAGGTACAGTCGAGTACAAATACAGTTATTTACGAGTTATATACGGGTTTAAAAAAAAGGTTTTTTTTGTAATTTAATGTTTATTTATTGAACATTCAGAATACTTGTCAATCATACTTGACAAATGAAATGATGAATTTTCGGATTCGCTGCTCTCACCAAGGTTAATTATGAATTCTGACTCCATGTCAAAATGTCTATAGTATTCTTCTTCTTTCTTTTGTACATGTCGACAAGTATTGCCCCACATCCCTTCATCAATTTGACTTAAACGTTCATTTGTAAATTTCATTATTTCCGTCACATTTTGGTCGACATTATGCGTAAGCAATATAATTTTTTAAAATTCCCCATACATTTTCTATCGGGCTTAGTTCAGGATGATATGGTGGCAGTCGAAGAACTTTTATGCCTTTTTTAGAATCATAATAAACATTAATTACATCTAAATTTAAAAAATATTTACTTGACTCCTTAAACATTTTCTCCGTGAAGAACTAGACATTTTCGTAACCGACTGTATCCTTAAGAAAAAGCGATAAGAACACGTCTTGCTCGGACGACGACTGACGCGTCACTGCCACACGAATCAGTGTTGCCAACTCTAAAATTTATCGGATGGTGTTGTAATCTAGAATTTAAATACGGTAGAATTACCTTGCTCATTAAGTAGCACGTTCATGATTAGAATTGAAATAAAACTCATATTTTTATTCAGAATCTGATAGTATTATTGTTTCAATATTTTTATACATATCGTCATTATGTTTCTCAATCACTTCTTTACTGGGATTAAAATCAATACAATTTTTTCTATGTCGCTGTAAAAGGTTTCCCTGATGGTTTTCTTTAGTAGTTTATTCCGTCTTTTTGTTTTGATGTCATACAACATGACTGGCCGTGTCAAAATAGAGTAGTGTGTTCAAAACTCAATAAAACTGATCAGCCACGCGCACTTTTTTTTTCGAGCAATGTTTTGTTCAAAAAGTGGCGCAGCGGACCCGGCTTAAGAATTCATACCTGGGCGACGTCGCAAGCGTAAACAGTGTTACCGTTAAATAAATTGCAAAATAACCGAGCCGATTATGAAAATAACAATTTAATCTGTCGAAATTATTTTAGTTAATATACACTTATCAAAGTTATCTATTAGATATTTAAAAAGTAAGATTTTTTTCAAATTTCTATGGGTATTACGGTATTTATGCTACCGTAATGAGTTTGCTACGGTAGATCAAGGTAGATTACAGTGTTTTTACCGTTATTACGGTGCAGTTGGCAACACTGACACTAATGAAAGTTGTTTATTTACAAGCGCACGCACACATAGGGCCGCGCGCATAACTGAGTTGAATAGCGATGTGCCGAGTACGGTTCGACTCGAGTCAGACTCAATTCCTGCTATGGACTCGCCTACTCGAATACCAATTAATTTGATTCGAGTACGCCGGAGTCGATTCCGGTACTCGAGTCAGGAATAATCGGTTCGTACTCGCTAACTCGATTCTATTTACACGAGTCCTACTGACTCGAGTCTATATTCGAGTTTGGTTAAATCGCTTGTACTCGCAAACTGTTAACAAGTTTGAACCTGCAACTTTTTGTTTTGATTTTGTTCTAAAATCGGACTAGTTCTGGACTGGACTAGAATTTCCAGACTCGAATTTCTAGACTCGAGTCTAGAAATATTCGAATACCAAACATAGAATTCGTACTGGACTCGAATCAGGGAATCGAGACTCGAATCGACTCGATCCACCAAAACAGCGACTCGGCACATCACTAAGTTAACTATCTGTAATGTAATAACTTTATCTGTAAGCCGCATTGGTCGCAGGTGGGCGCCATGGTGGAGGGGCGCGATAGGAGGCCGGAGCTCGGCTACAAACTGGCCATGGAACTCAAAAACGCCATGGAAGAAGCCCAGTAAATAAACCACGAATATAACATCGACGGAGGGAGAGCAAAAAATATTTCTTGGTTTTCTCCTTCATTGCAAACTTTGTGTCTCTGTAATGTAACGTTACATTAAGCAGTTGCTAATATTTTTGCGACGTTTAACATAATAATTTAAATTACACAACACACGCATACTTTCTTTTCAGCAGCATTGTTTTTGCCTTTGAAATGCAACATTACAGAAGATTTTTGTTTGTATTGTACAGTCAACGGCTATTTGCAAGCCATCTAAGGTTGAATATCGTTTAGCAATCTGGCACCATAAACTAAGAACGTTTCTATGGCAACGTGTAATCTATGGTTTACGTGTCGCAATTAAAAATAATTTTACATTTCTATTTGCGGGTGCAATTTTCAACCTTAATGCATCGTCAGTGTCTTACGATGTTTCGACAATTAATTTCCTTGAATGTGTACATTCGAAGCGATTGATTTATTTGTCGAAATCATTCATAAAATAGTTTGTTTTTGTTAAACGACCGCATCCAATGAACCTTTTTATTTAGGCTATCCAGATCTCACATTTTGCCACCGTATATAAAGATAATGATATTTATTATCTTGAATAGTTATCATAAAGTAATTACTCAGCTACGCTTGCTAGTAATGTAACATTACAGAATAAAAACAAACAATAAAGAGCTGCAATTCATAATATAACATTGCATTTTGATCGTGACACATTGCAAGAGTCCCATTAATCTAGTCAGGGTCTTCCACGGTAGCGTAAACAAATATTTCCAAAAATGATTGATAAGTCTCATATAAAACTATCGACTAAGTTGATAAAATACTACGTTAAATTGATTGATTGACTCCAGCAATAACTTTAGTAATTCTAATTTTATGAAAGGTGAGCGGTTAAGAAATCATCGAATTCAAACAGTTGAATTATTAGAATTATCGATACTACACAGTTGAATTGAATCATCTATTTTATACAGTTTTATTTAGTGAAATTATCGATATTACACAGTTAAATTACTGGAATCATCGATTTAACACAGTTCAATCACTGGAATCATCGATTTTAAACAGTTCAATTACTGAAATCGACGATTTTATACACTTCAATTATTAATATCGTCCATTTTACTGAGTTCATTTACTGGAAACCTTGATATTACACTGTTCAATTAATAATATCATCCAATTTACACGATTCAATTACTCGTCAACGTTTGACAAAGCTGTGGTTAAATCATATTATGTAAAATAATTTTGTGAACTTCCCAAGTCCTTAATTATACTAGAAATATAATGATGATTATGCAGCAGTCGAATATTTTTATAATTTAATAATTTTAAAAGTTCTTATTTGTACGATTACTGGAATGTTACATTACAGGTGAGCTCAGAGCAAAGAAGTTCCTTAATTCCGCCCTGTACTTAGCCTCTCTTAATGTACTTTATCATATTATGTGTTTAATTAAGTATTTTGTTCATTAACTTGTTAATAACTGATTGTACTATATTTAGTTATATATTTATAGGAAATCATGCCTTAGCATATACACACTAACTTTTGCATTGATAAATATTTTACTATCCAAGTTTAGCTAATCTATGGTTTTCCTCGATCCTTCTTATGACGTTTAACACATGTCAGAATAAGACAAAACATTGATTAACTAAACTTGTATTAGTCTACGTTTATAGATAAAGGAGTAATTAGTTGGATAATGTTTGACGTATTCACGACACGTTTTATAGTTTTTAGTCAATTGGATTTGTTTGTTCTCAAATAACGCAATCTCATTTTGTTTTCATGACATTTAGCACCGGCTAGTAACTTTAAAGTGTTTGTTTTTTATTTATTTAGTTTTGCTTTAGATTCTTGCGTTATAGATTAACTAAAAGTAATCTTACCTTTAATAGAATTACGGCTTTAAATACTGCACCAAGAAAATAGTTAGTGGCCTACAAATATGAATCTTCAAACAAGCTGTTAAAAATTATTTTCGCTTGTCGGTATGTTACATATACAAAATGTATGACGTATTTGTACATTACTATATTGAGTATTGTATGTAATTGTAGTGTCCAATTATATGATATACAAACAAGAGATAGCTTTCGCAGCAGTGTGTCGAAACCGTGCCTTACAAAATTCGGGCAATTGGTGTATTTGTCTATATTCTAATAGGTTATTGGTGTGAATGACACGTCGTTTGTCGCTCCGATTCTATGTTTGGTTGGCGTAACGCTATCTCTTTCCGCCCCGTACTTTCAATATCATATGTTTCTTTCACTAAAAATCTTGTGAAACAACATTGCAACATTAAGCAAAAATTGAAAAAGACGGATTTAATTAAGGCTCAGTTTTTAAACGTTGCGTAGTACGTACTTAAGGTTGTATAAAATGGCACTATCGTGAGAAAGTACAATGCTGTGAATTAATTATTATTAATTATTACGCTTAATTCAAAATAGCCATTGTCATTGCATGCTTATCATATAAAATTAAAATCCAGTGATTGTTGGTCAAAGACCTTACATTTCCAGTCAATCAATAATTTTATTTATATATAAATCGTATTTTACATATAGATGTAGACATTCCTGTTAGGTTATATTCATAATAGTTTGTTTTCAATTGTTTTCGTTTTAATTTATTTGTATTGTTTGTTACTTTGTTATATGTACAGTTAGCAATACGTATAGCTGCATGTTTATTCAACGAAAACCGTCACTAATACCAGAGGCATAAGAGCTCACTGTTAATTTGAAAAATCTGACTTACGTCTTACGTTTTAATTTTTAAAACTAAATTCGCACTCATTTTAACAGCTGAAATTTGGTTTTTTAACGTTTCGCTGAATTACATTAAACTGAAGCAAAATCGTTATGATCCATAGACACAATAATGGAATTGTATGTTTGTTTTCATTGACTGTCTGCAAAATATTGAACTTTTTCTCAGAGCTTTTGGTTCAATTTTGGTTTAAAATATAGCTCTCTCAAAAGAATTAGAGCGATTAAGATTATACGATAATGGACAGCAACCAGCATCTCAAGTCTCAACCTTTCACAAACATTAGACTGAAGTTCGCACGCATCGAATGTGAAACGTTAAGTTAGTGCGATACAGCGTTATATAATCTATGGCTAACGTCAGTGCGACATTTCGTTTGAAATGTAAAGTTGGCACGACTGATCATTGCCTTAGTGCGAGCTAAAGATGTGTAAATCTTTACAGAAACGACTCAGTGAGTCGTTTCTTCCAAGTGATTCACTGATTCAAATCTCTAACAGCGCTTCAAATGAATCATTCGCTCAATTGCATCTCGGTTCCAATCGGCACGCGGCGCTCGCACGTTTTTGAGATAAGTAAATAGTTCAGAGTCGGAGCGCTTCGGATCACGTCGCTCAATTGCATCTCGGTTTCATTCGATACGCGACGCTTACACGATTGACTCAGAGTCACTGATACAAATTAATCAATATCTATATCGGTGTATTTGTATCATATATCAGAATATTTGTATGATTCACTGATGCAAATGATGCAATTGAAGCACTTTACTGATTCGAATCTTTGCACTAATCCGTATACAAAATCTCAACAAAGATACGTTTCTTCCATCATTAGTGCGAGCTAATATCGACGTCAACGTATCGTACGTTTTCCTACAGCACTCTAGGCTAGCATCCGTTCTACTTAATTTTGATTGCACTAGTCATTGCATTTTATTTACGGGGGTATAGTTATAAACTAACCCCAACATGTATGTGTTTACACTATAATTAATTTTAATATTTATCGTTAATCTTAATATAGCAAATATTTGTGTTTCCTACAAATGTAAGCTTTTTGTAAGCGTCTGCCGAGCACTACTTACAAAAAGCATCCCTTAGCGTACTTATTTATTAATGTATTATGAAGTGTTTCAGCAAATTTTCAAGACAAGTTCGAAGACTGGGCTTTAAGTCGTTAATTAACGTTTCCTGAAATGGATTATATTTAATGTGTTTTAGAACAAAATTAACAGGTAAATTAACTTCTATTGAATTTCGGCGAATTCGTTAATCGAGTTATCATTTACTGAAAAATGTGTCGCTCACCATACACAAATGCATAGATGGATATTTTATTTAGTCTACAGACACACAACAATTATTGAGTAATAATCACAAAAAAAAAGAATATTTGCAGAAGAGCAAAAATCGCTGATTTTCAACTATATGTAGCTTGATATTTAGCTTGGTTTATTTGTACAAAAAGGGGAGTTTATTTTCGTTCCCCCTTTTTATTACATTTTCTTTGATGAATAAACAGTTGTCTTGTATTTATTCTGATATATGTACATGTCTGGCCAATATGGCGCAATACAATTCGGTGCTTGTCTTCATTTTGTTTTTTTAATGTGCAACTGTGTTGACTGTAGACGAACAAATTGTTTCTTTTTTTTATACGTTATATTTAGTTATGTATGTAAGTACTATGTCTAATAAAAACCTCGCTTGAATCGATCAAAAAGGCACATTTCCTTTTAGTTCTAGTGGTACAACAGAACGGAATAAATATTAGCCCTGCAATATAACAGTTATTCATCATACAGTTGGCACTAATTTTCGAAATCTTTAGAAATAATTGTCTCCCTCTCGAGTACAGTATAGAGGGAGCACAATTCGAAACTTTTTTATTTGTGTCTGTTATGTATCAGCACGCAGGAATATAAAATTTAAATGCTTTATAAATAATAATTGATAAAAGATTGTGTTAAAGGACAATTATCACTTTCTTAAAGCGATTTACACTTAAAGCAATGCAATGTTTATTATGTAAACCCCAGGTTAAACAAATTCATATTTCAATGTTACAGAGAAAATACGCGTTTCGGAATTATAGGGTCCGAAAGTGTCTGTCAAACTAGGAATGACATTGACAAGATAACTTGACTTCAACAAAGCCTCATTCGCCAGCAATTGTTATATATAGATTTATTTATATACTTCAGTATATAAATAAATCTTCTTAACCTGTGATCACCATATTTTATTAATAATCTGTGCGATGGTATCCTATCATGATAAAACTTGCTAGCGCCCATTCGGAACGATTTACGAGCGTGATTACAGCGATATTGTCGACGCAAAAAATCACGCGCCCCAAATATGTCGTATAAATGTCATACATTTTGACATCATATTATAGATGCGTTCGGTGCTCTAAGTAGTAAAATAGCAGAAAGAAATGACAATGTTGCGTTCAAAAAAACATCATCATCATTATTCATAAATAACTTGCCTATTTTTCGCCAATTTAGGGACCGAAAATGCCATTGTTCTTTGCAATGTTATTAGCATTTAACGAGTACTTCGTGAAGTACAAACACAGAGTTAAGAATAGTATGGAATATACAATTTTGAGAACCGCTCAGTTCAATAGTTAAATGTAAATTTAAAATTGTTAATTACCAGTGATCGAAGTCGAGACATTTGTTATTAGGAAGTATTACATAGACATACCTAAAATCAAATAAAAATAACACTTATTCAATATTAACCTGTACAGCCACATATTAACGTCGTAACAAATTTATGTACAAGCATACAAGAACAAAAAGACTACACCAGTACAGAAATTGTGAATGTTTTTCGAGGCGAACAAGCAAGAAAGAGAAGATCTATTTTAACTTCGGGATTTAAAAGATATGTAGGAACTTGACCTTCATTCGGATGACCCTCCATAATTTTCTTAACCTGTGATCACTATATAATGATTTAATGAAAATAACGTTTGTAATATAAAATCACAATAATGTATTATTTAATTAAAAAATTACCTTCACAAAATCACTGATGATTGATTGGATATTCTCCGATTTAAAATTGACGTACACCGAACACGTGAACTCTCTTGTCAAGATGGCCGCCCCTCCAGTGTTCGGTGTCCTGTCAGAGTCGGTCGGTAATGCCGCTTGGTAACATATCGATACGATGCTCTGTTTCAATCGGAAATTATCGGTATCGACTATCGAATAGTATGATAGATAACGACTTAAAAATCTTGATGCGCCGTCTGATACATACATGATTTTACTTGTTAGATGTTACTTCTTTAAAAAAATATACTGTCTTAAGTAGTTGTAATAAATCAACCACTGGTATTTCTATCGTTTCCCTTTGTTGCTTTACCCTTACCCTGCGATAGGCGAGGACTTATTATTATACGGGTTTTAGGCTGTTATAGACATTCCTCACTCCGACCAATCTAAATCTAATGTAATGTTAACTCCGTTAATAAATTCATCGTAAGTTCTAACACTACCATGCTTATGTAATTTTCTGAATTTGTTGATGAAATGCGAAAGTTTGTTTGGATTGACATTTGTTCCTCTTCCACGTAAAAAACTACTAAATGGATTTAAATGGAACTTACTATACATAAGAATAACATAGACTAGAATTTATAAGTTATAGGTCACGCTAATATAAGCTACTCGAAATGCTAATCCTGCGCAGACGAAGTCGCGTGCACCAGCTTGTTTTAATCATAATTCATGGTGTGTTTATATCGGCTATGACTAAATCCGTTGTTGTACCAATCTTCCAGTTCGCTTTCAAATCCGCTTTGAAACAAGCTCTTGTAGCCGCGGCCTCATTACCTTCAAAAGCCTCTTGTGTTTCGCTGTGTCAAACTCACACAGAATGTCCCATACTGTAAAAGTCTGGACAGTACAGTAAACTATAGGCTTATGGGTTCTATGATTGCACTAATATTTGACTTATTTAGTTTCATAGGCTTTATAATGTTAATTGTAAGTTTGATATGGTATAATCAAAAATCACGGCTACATATGGATATGTCATATATACATATATAGGAGCGTTTTTTGCCACGTAACAATTAGGTACTCACGAATTTACATATCGCATCCCCGGTGCGACACTATCACTTTTGCAAAAAATTAAAAAATGTGTTAAGTATGTATAATTATCCTAGAGCACCCCTTTACTTAATACTTATTTATCTAAAATTAAAGTTAAAAGTTGACGTTTTAGTATAAACAACTCATCTCGCCTATATCTCATAACGTCATTGCTTTCTCCTGAAAACTACATTTTTGCAAAAGTGACAGTATCGCACCGGGGGTGCACATACAGACAAATACACACAAAAATATAATCTGTATCTTGAGGCATATCTATATTAATATATACGCTTGGGGATCAATGAATCAAAATCACAGATTATAATCTTCAACGCGTACCGACAGATATAGTGAAGCAACTTGCTTTGAATTACGTAATTCCATATTGTTACTTTGTTCCTTTTATTGCAGCCAATCAAGGGAAAATGTTAAATTTTTAGATATAAGAAGTTCCATATTGTAATGTCTCTTGAACATGCACTAAATAAAAAGTTTTATGTTACAATGCGGTTTTTTTTATACCTATGAACAAAGCTTATTGTTCCATCTTTCATCATCATAACACAGCTCACCTTAGTTTTTAGAATAGCGGTACGAGTCCTCGTCTTCAGAAGTTTCGTACCCCTATTTTTTTTCAAAGGAGTGTCAAAAGTTCTCAGTATGTTATATAATAACGTAAAATATCTGTGTCGTACAGACTACTTGAAATATAGGTTTCAGTTTCTGGAGACCTCTCATCATCGTGACCTTCGCTCGAGTAATTACCTGACCCTTCACACTTCTGTTCTTTGCTCTGGCTTCGTTTCCAATGTTTTTAATCTGTCCGCTATCCGGCTGTGAAATGTTGATTCTTTTCCTAAGTGAGTGCATTTACAAACAGTAAACAACATGCACAGACGCCTAACCGGAACTTCTGCAGATCATACAAAATATTTGTCCCGTGCGGGAATCGAACCCGGTAGATAGCGATCGACCGCTGCGTAGATTGTGAATTGTGGTTGCTGGTTGATATCGAAATTGGGGCAGTATCTCTACTTAAAAGCAAGCAAATGAATAAATTAATCGTTTACGGCGATAATCACCACTTGACATTTAAATTACTCAGTAGGCAGGGCCTGTAGCCAAAATAACAGTTATGGCATTTGCTTTCATTTCGTTAGAATGAAAGATATGGGAATGATTACGTAATTTGGAATCATTTCTATAGATTCGAACCGAATCAACAAGATACTTTGTCTTAGGGTATACAGAGATAGCGTCACCTTTAGACTGAAAAGGAATAAAATAATCTAATTTGAAAAAATATTTTTATTTACAACCCTTTGAATCTCAAACTTAGCTAAGTTATTGTTATACAATACTTTGTGCATACACTAAAATAATTAATTGGTCACATTTAAAACAAGTCTGCAAAATTTACACCCACAGCCGAAACTGGAAACAGAATGAGTTAACGTGTTGGGACTGAAGTGCTCAAAGGAAACATACGTGGAAGTTTTACAGCTGCACTCGTTAGGTATAGAAATTGTGCAGGCTTATTTTTATGATAGAGACTAGACTCTATACCAGTCATCTGCTTGCCTATTTCTGTAGCAAAATAGCAGTCTTCGTATGTCAACTATTTCGGTAGAAAATAGAAATGACTCGTGAAATTATTCATATTACAGCTTTAGTCTTCACCCCCAGGAAGGATTGGTTTGTCGCAACCTTTCTAAATAATCGCAATTAATACAACAAAAATTCATTTTTATTCCATAAATAAAATATTATTTTTAAAGAATTTTTATCACAATTTTCAATACCAATCAATTTGTATAAATCTATATCTATTACTATATTAAATCTAGAACACACATCTATAACACTATCACAAAATAAATAACAATGTAAATCGACATATGGATTGGAGAACATGAGAATAAGCATTGGAGGAACAGAATCATTAAAATCGTTAATCAATAATTTACAAAAACAAACAATACAAAAAGTAGCAAATAATTAAAATCGTTACTTTTTTAAAAATTACTTAAGTGCGTCGTAGCCGAGTAGTTGATTCGTCCAAAATGTGTATGAAATACAACAACTATGATATTAATATTCGAGTATTTTGTAGGAAGTTGTTTTCAAGTAAAAATATCTGTTTACGACAAAAAAAATATTTATTGCAGCAGCGTTACTACGCCTCAGTGCCGTCAAATTATTATTCTACGGACAATCATTGCATTGCAGACGTCAGTTGGTACAACACCACATATTAGTATTTTTTTATAATAATTAAATATCATCAAGATAACATTTGAGTTTATTTCCTAAATAATAAATTCCATCAAGCCACGAAGGCGTAAACATTGTGTTCGATTTTCTGTATAATTACATTTGATTTAAAAAAAAACTATTTTTTTAAACCAACACGGATAAAGAAAGTCTCGTTGACTACGTGGAAAAGATCCTGAGCATAGTTACTTAGAGTTAGATAAGGTCTTACAAAGCGCCCTCCGTGTGCAGTTGCCAGATCTGCCATCGGACGCGTCCCCGGGTCGTGGATAGGGGAATGCCCCCCAGATATGGGGGGTTCCGGCTTCGGCCGGCGCGGACAAAAACTGGCGAGGCCCCTTTAGAAAGGGGCGGTGGATGGCCGGGTTCAACGCGACGAGCCGCTTCATGTGGCCTCCCATCCCATCCCTCATGTGGCGAAGGGGCGAAGTCCCCCCTCTTTATGAAGAGGGGGTCTCGCTCTCGAGAGCCAAACTCTCCTGGAGAGTCGGCATGGCGGGGAGTGGAAATACTTATCAGCTAAAAGAACTTCAATAACATGGGTCAATACGATATACAGGAACTGTAAAAGGTAAGTGTGGAAAATATTGAAAGTCTTCGGAGTGTAGTGTCACAATTTTAGTGCCCACTTACAACCAAATTAAATAAAAATAAAAGATACCAACTAATGTCCATTCCAATAGTATCTGTACCATGCATTGTCATGTGACAAGTAATCAATTAGAATATGGTTACAGTGGAATATGATAAATCTTAGTTAATTATGTGTCAATAAATGTTAGATCAAAATGTTTTTGGTTTTTTTTCTTTTGTTTACCCTTTGGAATCTAGCAATGTGCTAAAAATAAATTGTATCTAACTAACCATCTTCAAGCTGCTGTTATGGCTGAAATAACTTGTCTACCTAATTTTTGAGCTACAATGTCAACTATGATAACCACAAGCTCTCTACGGCTGCTGTATCCGGCCATCAGAATGTCGAAGGCTCTCACGTAATCGTAAGGGTCGAGTCTACGTAGATAGTTGAATACTATGTATAACAGCTCTTTTAAGTTTTCTTTGACTGTGTCCCATAACTCTCGGAGTGTCAGCAATACTGGAATAAAAAGTTATCTGCTATTGTATATGTTAAGGGTTAAATATGTCACAGCCATTAACTGTATAGATAATATACATAGTAAAATATGTGACAGAATCAGTAAGCATATTATTTTCTAGCATACATTTTGTACAATATAAAGCAATGACATTACAAGGTCACTTACAATGGGAGAATAAGGAGGCACAAAGTTCCCCATTTGAATCAGAAATTATATGTGCAGAAAAACTTATTTGAATAGCCTAATAAATGTGGACATTAAGGAAAAAGCAAGACTGGTAAGCCAGTTGGTGGAGAATGGGGCTAGGAACTGAATGTTAGCAGCTTTTCGAAAGCCTATGTTGAGCTGTGGACATCTTTGGACTAAAATTAATGAACAATGAACACAAACAGTTATAAACAAGCAATAATAAAAATATGTTTATTTAATTAAGAGCCGCAAAGAGGTTTCATCAAATTGGACTGAAACCATTTGTTATTTCTTTTAAGGCAATTCAGGTTAAGCAAATTTACTACAACTGCAAAAGTACATACTGCACACTCCTAGACTAGTGGCACCAGCTAGACCAGCCCCAAGAGCAGCACCAACTCTCCCGCCAGCATACCCTCCAACAATACCACCTGCCATTGCCAGCACTCCGGTCATTATTGCAGTGTCATTATTCCATAACACTCTAACATCAAATGCATCAGCTGAAACAAATATATTTATAGTACAAAATAGAAAACATAAATTAGAATTTATTAATTCTTCACATGAATGCTTCAGACTTTCTATTGATTTTACTTTATTTATTATATAGACTTGACATTGAGACAACTCTTATGAAATGAAATTTGAAAGAATGAAAAGTACTATTGGGAACTAAATATCTACAATATTTTCATTTCCAATCAATGAACCTTGGATTGCACAGAGAAAAAATTATTAGATGTATTAGAGATAGAAAACAAAACATAGTCAATTATTTAAATATAACATAAAAGTAATATTAAACCTAATAATCCTAATGGAGTTGCCTAGTATTGTAAGCTAATGTGTTCCACATCAACCACCTAGTTGTACTTGTTTAGCATTCCTTTAAAGTTCACTGCATAAGCCCAATGATTCTAGATGTTTCCCAATTCTTCGGGTTGTGATGTATTGCACCTCTCTTGTGTAATGTACTGCCCTAGATAAACCCTTCTTTGGATTTCATAACATTTGCATAGCTATTTCATTTGATCTAGCAGAACTGCATTTTGAGCCATAGTAAGAGGCATAATTTAGAAAACATTACAAAAATGGAATGTTAAAATCTGTTTAGGTTGTGTTGTAAAAATGTTTTAAACTGAACAAAAATATATTTCTTTGATAAGTAAAAAAGTATATAAACCTTATGTCAGAATAGGAAATTACATTAGATTTGTGATTGCCATGACTGGTTTTAAATGTTATAACATTCCATTCCCACCAAGGGGCACAAACCTACAAAAATTTTATCAGGGTGGTATTATTTAATAAACTTCAGATTCATCTTTCAATTTCCTTTACCGTAGGACAAAGAGATAAATGTATCTCAATTACACTGGAGCAATTCCCATTATGTCCCAACCTCTCTGGCCTAATAAGACTTTTTTGTGTGATATATTGACAAACAAGCATACTTGCCCAACTAAAGATTAATGGTTTTAGTTGCCTTTAGTACATGTGGTTACTGTAAGATTCCCAGAAATCTGCAACCCCCACTAAAACCACTGTATTTTGCAAACATATGACAAAATTTAAAGTCACTGTACCTAGTAATTTCACTGCCTATTAATATAGGCAGTGCAATTACTAGCAGTACTACTACGTATTACTGTGTTCCGATGTGAAGTTAATCCTTCACACCGGAACACAGTAAAGCGACACAGCTATTTTGCGCTCGAAATGAATAAGACGCAGGAAACCAGCAGACAACACTACTATAGTCTCACTCCGCCCACTCGAAGGGATTGAAAAAACGTAATTTATCAGAAGTAATAATTATAATTCTACTATATTTATTATTAATTATTTTACTGTACTATAATATCACCTCGTATGTAAGAAGTGTAATTAAATTTGCCAACAGTACGTAGAGCAAAAAACTTACATACCTAATTGCAGAACTATTTGCTCAATCCAGTGTGGGTTAAATTGTAATTCATTTGCCACTTCGGGCTGCATTTCTAGGGCCATATTCAGAAAATAATAAAAGGAAATAGAAGAAATGTTAATAGCTTATATGCGTCACAACAAATCAAATTTATTTTTGTTTTGTTGTCGTCAATTTTCTTCCATAGGGACAGTTATTTTTGTTTTGGATTTTGGCAAACTTATTGCTTTACATTTTTTTCTACAATGAAAACTAAGCTATACAGCATCTTCATTAATAGAGAAGTTCTTAAAACGGGCGTGATATTATTATTCATGTAAGCAAGGAACTTACCAGTTATTCAACTTGGAATAAATAAACAAGTATTTTCGTAACGGAAAAGGATTTTTAACATAAAAGCATTTTGTAAACTTGAAAAAAGTATAGATTAGTTCCTAGCGTATAAGCGTATAGCCCAGCCGTGTAATGCATAATGCATCCATATAAATCTTTATAGATATACTTCCAGTAATATTATAGCACTCCGTGTAGTATTAAAACTTTTAGTATTTTGTTTCTGCAGTCGGAGATATCATTTTAATGTTGGGTATATTTTTATAGCAAAATTCTATTTGGCATTTATATTCTCTGCTTCTAGTGTTGTGAGATAAGATATTACATTCTATATTATAAATATTTGTTTTCCCGTGTAAATTGTAAACACACATATAATTAATTGTAAATGTTGTTATTACTTTTCATAAAACTGATATGTTTCTTGCGTCCATTCTTCTTATGAGCTAAAAAAAAATGAATGCGTGATAGGGGAAAAAATTGGACGATTCAAAAGAGCTTTCTATAAAGTCATATTTGAATAAAGTTAATTTTGATTTTGATTTCGTGCACTTGTTATTAAGTAGTAATTTTAATTAGGTTTCATATTTCTTTCTTCAGTAATAATTTTCAGTCATAGGTATACAAGTATGATTTAATAAAATAATAATTTCAAATCTGAAATGTTGACAGTCATAATAGCGTGAATACAGTAACAAGTATTAAAATGAGAGTCAGAGAGATTTCAACACAGTTAAGTTCCAACTAAGCCTAATTCAATTCGAGTTAAACATCACTAATTTCTATATGTAATAGGTACTAACTATTGATCAGTGCCGCACCGGTTACAGCATACTTATTAAAAATCACAAAGTACTTTTTGTATCTCTTTTTTGTATATGGTTACAGCCGGTGATTTATTTATAACTTAATAAATGTACCTACACTATTTTAAAATTAGAAAGATACGTTGTATCTCTTACCTAGTCTATGGTTAGAAATGGAGGTGTAGTGATATCGACGATGATTTAGCAAAGTTCGATTTTAAGAGAAATAAGAGGGTAGAAAAAAATAATTTGACCCAATTATATAAATTAGATGTCGGTTGGAACAATTTAAAATAATACTCAGTCACAAGTCTCCTGCAACTGTCTCCTCAGTTATTTATTCATATTGATTAGTAATTTGATATAAAAATAAAAACTGTGCAATCAATTTGAGGTAAATAAAAACTACAAACGTTAAAATTGTAACTTGACATTAAAAATGAGCTCGTTCGACTATTCAGATTCGGACTCTGAAAGTTACGAGATATGTCGGCGCGGGTCAGACCCTGGGTCCTGCGCACTGCCTTTTGATCCGAGCTCTTTGGAAGAGATAATCCTCTCGATTAGTGATACTTTTGACTTCCGCGTGATCATGAAGGATGAGAGGTCAAAAACGGCACTACTACTGACGGGAGGCCTCGCAGTCGCCGGTGGCCTTGTAGGGCGGCACTATGGTGGCAAACTCGGCGCCGCTGTCGGAGGTGCTATAGGAGGAGCTTGTGGCCTTGGCATTGTTGGTAAGAACACTTTTAATTATGTTTTTATTCGATGATTTGATTGTCGTTTTAAATAAACCACCCTCATTTTCACATTGTATGATATCCTTGAATATAGTAACTGGTGGCAAATTTTACCAATATGGTGAAAATAGATTGTCTTGCTCCAGTTGATACGAACTGAAATGATTTTTGAAAGACACGTGACATTTTCTGGATGATCCAAATCTCTATCTATTTTTAATTAATTCAATGAATAATGTAACAATGAGAACAGGCGCCGGTAATGTAGAAAATATTTTGGATATAGAAAGAAGAAATTGTTTGAGATTTATTTTGAGCTACATAGTCAAAGAGATATGTCTGGTTTGAATTCTATGATGTTAACTCGTCCATCTATGAAAACAAAGTATATATGTAAAAACCTTTTTCACCGACGGATTAATTTTAAGTTATTTTGAAAAATGATGACGAATTAGTTACCGTAAAAATTATATTATATATTAGGTTTGTCAACTAAATGATTCTATTAGATTTGATATATGATCAACAGTTATTATCCATGTGATGTGTCATACACTCAGATGTCAATCTTTAATGTTCCAAAGATGTTTCGAACATTAGATGCAGATCAACATAATAATCCAGGCCGTCATATTTTTCCTTCCTCTCTCTTGCCTTCGACACCGAAACACAGCAATACGAACACTGCTATTTAGCTACAGAAATATGTATGGCGATGGTATCCCAACAAACAACCCTGGTCTAGTATCTCACTGGTAAAAAAATACTAGAATTTGTTTTAGTCTAGTAAGAAAATTCTAGAATTAGTTTTGGTATATTAAGAAAATCCAAGAATTTGTTTGGTCTATTTAGAAAATACTAGACTTTGTTTCGCTCTAGTAAGACCGAAACAAAAACTTGTTGTTACCAAACAAGATGTGCTAAATGCTAGTGATGGATGGATATTTCAACATTTGTTTCAGCAATATCAATGCGTGAAATATGGATCGAAATAAAGTCAAAACTGGCGGAGTTATACGAGATAGTTTTCGACTATTTAGGCGGCATGGGTCTGAATGACTACAAGAAAGCAGCCTTCTTCCTGGCCAAGCACAGCAGTACTACAGAGCTGGCCCAGATCATTCTGAGCACTACCGCTACAATATTAGGCAAAAAAGTATTTTCCACCCTTACAACTACCTAATTTGATTAACATTGATTCAATTGCAGATTATAAATTACAGATTCAATTATAAATTAATTAAGCCTGGAGCTAATGAATAAATAATGTAAAAAAAATATGTGTCAGATTTAAAATTTATTAATTATTTTAGTATATAGAGTTTCAGTGTTTATTTTAATGTAGCATACTGTAACGTTATTATCATATAGTGTAAACTACTAGTTATGCGTTATTGTTTGAGAATTATTTTGAAAAGAGACTGGATAGATAATTAATTTGTAAATGCTATTTTGTGATAATTATGTAAAATTGTGTCTACGGATCGGTACCAAAATGATGACTAATGAAATACGACTTTAAATTGTGTATGTATCTAAAATTTATTTTATTGTGTTATTTTGTAACTTTACTATTTTTATGATTATTTACTATTGACTAAATATCATGACTTATAGACCTATCAATTATATTATATTTGTGCAAGACTTGAATAATGAACTAACAAAAACTTGACAATTTTATTAATAATCACGTATCAATAAATTGAGTTCTACGATTTAATGTTAAGCAAATGATTAATAAAATAAAGAGATATAAGTATGATTAATAATGTTTTTCTTTTTACATATATTTTATAGAACCTTTTACAAGATTAATAACTTTTGAAAGGGGTGAAGGTTTAGATTCTTTAATAAAGAGGAAGGGTTGTAGACGTAATTTTTTTAAGTTTACGTATAAGGGGTTGAAATAGTGGTTGAATGTATGTGTAGAAAGTACGGCATTTTAATGCTAGAAGTTTCTAATTAATGTATTAGGCTTTTTATTAGATATAAATAAAAACCACATACAAAGTTTGTAAAATATTTTACCCTAAACGGCTTAAAAATAGGGGATGCAACCTTTTGTTTGAATAGGCTCAGAAACTACTGGACTGTACTACTGAACTGAGTTGTTTTACTTTGTTTGAACTGAGTATATGGAAAGTTTAATTTTTATAATAAATTTTTCTGCGGAATAATCTGGTAAAAACAGGATGCAATTTGCTATGAGAGAAGAGCACAGGCCAATTTACATCGGGAATGTTTAAGTTTAAATTGACATAACCACACAAAGTTTTAAGTCAGCATCAGTACACAGCAGCTGAGTGTGAATGTGAGGTAGTACAGCCTGAGGGGACCTGAAAAAAATATACACCGAGAAATTCATTAAAATTGGTTTCCATATTTAGAATATATATTCATATATACTAAATATAAGTAGTCGTATAGTAGTATAAGTAGTCGTCAAACTGTCAATAAAATAGATTGGATATATACAACTCCGTTTAGTGGCCGCAAGGTGTTTGCTTTCTTTGTGACTAATTGTTGGTTTCAATTTTATATGTAAGTAATAGTTCACACCTATTCCTAATATATGAATATTTCCACACATACGAAAGCACATTAAAGGCGAATTATTTTTTATGTAAAAAAATGTATTTTGCTTTGATCGTCTTTCTAATGTTAATAAATAATTACATTTCTATTTCAATCAAACAATAGCTTTTTATACAAAGGTTTTTCGGTGTATATGATGTTAAGAATTCTATAGTGATTTTTATCGCTTCATTAGAAATTTGTAATCGAAACATGAACCAAAATGTGTGATATTCATAGGTTAATGTTTCTTGGTTAAATCAAAATATGTCAGAAAGAATACTACCGAAAACACAACTTGCAAGAAAGAACATTATAAAAGATAAAGGCTGGCTGGTCTACATCTCTTTGCCTTGTGTTGTCTGTGTTTCTATTTCATTGGTAATATTGTTCTGTGTATGTCAAGCATGTGTGTGGTTTGGATTAACTTCTCGTTTTTCTCTATCATTATCATTCGCATTAACAGTAACTCTCTTTGGTCTGTGTAGTCATCTGTGATCATTATGCCAGTCACCAAAAACGAAAATAAAAAAAGTCCTAACGAAGCCTTAGATAGGCAACGCATTCTGCAAGTTATAAAGAAAATCAGGGAATGTCGGCACGCGCTACAGGTTTGCTTATAAATTTTCTAGTATATTTACTTAATTTTATTCTAGCTTTCATTTATCCAAAACATTTCATTATGTACTAAATCATCGAATTTGTCGTGATACTTTAACCGGCTTCAAGCAAAATAAGTTTCAGTAAAGCAGGCTTGCGTTGTTGTTTGCAGTAAAATTACATTGTACATTGACTCAAGCCCACCGTTTTACTCAATAATATCATCACTGCTGCGAATTTTAACTTCCTAAGTTTGCAGGTTATAAAAGGTTGTGATGATTTGATATTGATAAAAGATGTACTTAGTGTCTGCAGCTACATTAACGGCAGAGAGTGCTGTTTTCGCAAATTTTTATTTATGCAATAAATTATTTTCATTCATATATTAAGATTATTGTACCTAATTGAAATGTATCTGAACTGAAACCCATTCATTAGTTAATGGTACTTTCCAGACATTGGGTTCACTAGTCATTCACAAGTCTAAACTTTTGATCTGTACACTGAATGCAATATAGCATTATTTTATAATTTCTCATGGTTAAAATAATCAAATCCTCTCTAGAGTCTCAAACTATCCCCATACCAAATGTTTTCATGATCAGTCCAGATATATTAATATGAAAATGCAACAGACAGACAGTGGTACCACATTTATAATATTAGTTGCAGTGAATTTAGATAGTTTCAATTGTATGTTGGACCCAAATGAATATGTTACTTTTTGTGGTAGTTATTGTATTATCTAATTTTATCTCATGTTTATTGACTGAACAGAATATTAATGCAAGTAGTGGTATATCATGTATAAAGTTGTTTAACCACAGAATTAATTATAAATACATGTTAAAGAAATACCTATAACATATGTTGGACAAATATAATATTCTATTTTACAGCTTGAAAGCTTAATTTTGATGGATAAGTTAAAAGAGCTGAAGTCGGGTGGTGAAAAGAAGGAATGTGGGAAGGCTGAGGAAACTACAGAAAGTGCTATGGCATTGAAGATAATGCAAAAGCCTTTGGATGTCAAAAGGCTAATGGAAACCGCTGAGGAAGATGATGATTTAATGTTTCCCCAATGTAACACTGAAATGTTAAATCTGAATGTTGGTGTTAATAACAGTAAGTCACTTTTTAATACCATAGGTCTATTCGCAAATCTATTCTATCTATTCTCCAAAATTAATGTAATATTGTTATAGCACCTTACATACCTCTCATGGTACTTATGTTTGCTGTATTATATTCAAGCTTAGTAATGTTTTGAATTGAATTCCATAGCATTGCTTTTAGTCCCGTTTATAGATTTAGAACCAACATGGTGAATCCATGGAATAATAGGAGCTATGGTCTCTGGTTGAGCTCTGGGAGTCCAATTGCATATCATACCTGAGGTTGTACTGCCAGGCTACCACCATCTTTCATAAATTTAGGCCATACAATGTTTATCATGGTTTTATCCATTTTTTTTTATAGTCTGAACACCATAGTTAGACATGTCAACCTTATGAGCATAAACACTATCACAAATAAATACTAATAAATATATGACACGCTGGCTTAAGGAAGTAACTTTCACTTGCAGCACTGGTGGGATAGGTTATTGGGTTGCTAAATGAGGAAAGAAAGGAAATGAAAACAAATCACAGAACATTGGTTGTAAAGATTCTATTTTCATGAAAAGTTATAGGTCACTAGTTAAGGTTTTAAAGTTTACTATAGCAACATCCAAGGCTGCCTATCTTGCGAGGCCATCTGCAGCCATTACAGAACTACCCCATGTGGGAAAGGATCCTTTAAATTTTAATACACTTATTAGTACATTGGATCATATACAGTAATAAGGTGCTTGGATTGACCTATGTAGATATTAATATATAAATACTTATAATAGATGAAAAATTAAAAAAGTTGAATCATTATTCATTAAAATGTTGGCACATAAATTTCTTTATTCCTCTTAAGTGATAGAGAATAAATCTAAAGATAGTAAGGTAATTTATATTATTTATGAACAACTAAGGAAATACAGTGTGAGCATGGAACTCTCCATATACAAAATTTGATAGCTAAGATCGACATACTCAACAAAAAATCTATAAATTTGACAAATTGTCACAGACTTGTATGGAAACTCTATATAGATTGCTGAACAATTGGGTCCAAATCTCCTTATTTCACTATCTATCAAAACTATTGTATTGTGTTTATGTACAGTAATTGTGAAGTACAATAACAATAAGAATAAGTAATATAATAACTTGAACAGTGAAATGAATTAAAAAGTATAACTTATTTGCTTCCTTATAAATTTGAAGAGCTGGTTTAAAATTATAAAATTTTAATAAAAATTCATTGTAGTCTGCTTTGTAACTTGAACCACTACAAAGGGCAAATTTCAAGATTTGAATGTGGATAAATGCTTTATCATATATTTCATTGTTCCTACTATAGGGGCAGAGATGATTCGGGCCGGTGCTCAGGCTTGCCGAGCTTGGGGTGGCATGTGTCATGCGGGCTATCCGCCGGCTGGGCTTAGAAATAGCGCCTCACAAAACCGAGGCGCTATGGTTCCACGGCCTTCCGAGGCGCCGGGAACCACCCAGCTGCGGATCCGGGTGGGTGACGCGGAGGTCCCGGTGGGGCCGTACATCAAGTACCTGGGCCTCACCCTGGACCGCCGCTGGAGCTTCGAGGAGCATTTCGTGCGGTTGGTCCCCCGAGCCAAAAGGGTGGCGGGCGCATTGCATCGCCTGCTGCCCAATCTCGGGGGACCGAGGGATGGAGTCCGCCGCCTGTACGAGGGCGTCGTGCGATCCGTGGCCATGTATGGGGCTCCCGTGTGGTCGCAAGACTGCGCGAGGTCCCCCCGCTGCAGAGCTCTGCTACGGAGCCTGCAGCGGATAATGGCCATACGGATCGTACGAGGCTACCGTACAATCTCGTACGAGGCGGCGACAGTTCTGGGACGCTCCCCCCCATTCGACATCCTGGCCGACATGTACGCGGCGACGTATGCGTCGCGGCGTGTCGACCGGGGGAGCGATGGGGGAGCGCCCTGGAACCCGCGCACGAAGTGCCTAAGCGGGAGTGGCACCGACGGATTGTGGCGGCCTGGCGTGCGCAGCTCGAATTACGGACCTGCGCGCGCCAGCGGGCCGTCGGTGCCGTACTCCCGCACCTCGAAGCTTGGCTCCACGGGAAGGAGGAGGTCACCTACCGATTGACTCAGATACTCACCGGGCACGGCTGCTTCGGTGAGTATCTGTGTCGAATAGGACGGGAGGGTTCGACACATTGTCACCACTGCGCATCCGACCTTGACTCGGCCCAGCACACGCTGGCGGAGTGCCCCGCGTGGGCCTCCGAGCGCCGAGTCTTGGTCGCAGAGATCGGGCGAGATCTGTCTCCGCCGGCATTGATTGCGGCAATGCTGGCGGACGAGGGAGGTTGGAGGGCTGTGGCCTCCTTCTGTGAAGCAGTAATGCTCCAGAAGGAGGCCGCCGAGCGGGGTCGGGAGATGGCCGATCCCGCTCGAAGGAGGCGGCGCCGGGCTCGGTAGCACAGCTGCGGCGCCGCCGCGGGTCGCCGGCGGGCGCGAGGAAGTCGCGACCGCTACGGCGACCCGGGATGGACCACGCCCCTTCCGTGGCCGGGGGGCGTCGTCGATGGAGGGGACCGGGGGAGGTGGTAGCTTCCCCCGAGGAGGGCTCCCCTCTAGAAAGGGGAGCGGAGGCTGGGGGTTCCCGGAAGTGGCCGTTGTGTTCCCGGGGGCTCCCTACATGCCTGAGGAAGGCCATCCCTGAGGTTTTTAGTGGGTAGGCCTCCCCCTTCTGGGGAGGAGAGCCCCACATAACCCCGGCTCGCCACAGCCGGGGTATGCAATTTAATGCATTTTCCTCAGGGGAACAAAAAAAAAAAAAAAAAAAAAAAAAAAAGGGGGCAGAGATGAATTCCTAATATTGAATAGTTATATTTATCCCCCTATCAATCCCCGGATCTTGAGATTCAAGCCATCGAAGCAAGTGAAACAAAGAACATTGAATTTCTCTATTTCAGATGAAACTAACAAAGCAAACGTGGAAAGTGATGATGAAGGTGGGGAAGAACATGAAGATGATGATGACAGTGACGACGACCCAGATAATTATATAGTCGATATAAGCATGTTCATGAATGGAAAATATTAAACTATTACCTTTTTACTAGAAATTAAAATAGTTTACAGATGTTAGTTTAAAATCAGCATCGCAACACTGGTTAAAATTAAAAAAAAAAAAAACAATATTACTGTCTGATTTACGAAAATTGTCATTGTGATTTGTCGTTTTTGTTAAAATTCATTCTAAAAAAATATCTATAGCTCTTCACTTATGAAATAGTACTTCTTGGTCTTTCGTAAATTGTATAAGTGAAATTATTAATTTAGACTTTTTTTACATATATAATAGGCTGTAAATTTGTGTAGCAACTTTTTTTTTATTTGCTTAGCAATAAGATAGTTTTCTCCTTCTATGGATGATTTTTAATAATATTAATTTAAGCCTAATTTAGGTAATTTTGATCTCATAATTGTAAGTCAAAATAAACAAAAAAGTTTAATTAATAAAATCATATTTATTTCCGTCTAAAACCCGTATTGTTAGTAACAATTTCTATTATAGTTTTTCAGTTAATATATTACCGCTTATTATAGGACCATTTAGTGTCCTTCAAGAGATAAATGGGTGTCCAGTGTAACATTACAGCATTATTTACATCCAATCTCTTTTATTGTCAACTGTTTGTAACGTTGTAGTTACATAAAGTTAAATATTAGTATGAATAATTCACAATTACCTTAAACATAATCCTATTTTATAGCTAATGAAACCTAATATGAAATAATCAAAACAAACAACCAACTTTACTCGTTTACAAAATTATTTGGTTAGTCACGTAAATTGACAGAGACACTTATACCTCTGAATTTAAAAGTCAAAATCAAACAACATTACACTATACCAATGCATTGCGATAATTGCCTGCTGTCTTTTGTTTTGTGACTTGTTTCTGGGACTGCTCTGCGAAGCTGTGACGTGGACGACCGGTATTCGGCCGGGTGTTGCCCATGTCCTTTTTTGGAAGTCTTTCTTATTAGAGCGACACAATATTTTGGCGCGCACGTCTCGTAACATCATTTACGACTTCACGACGTTAGCTTGCCAAATTAATATTATTGTAAGATTTTAATATAAGTTTTTGAAGCGAGAAACTTCAAGAAAGTTTGTGTTAAATTAAATAATAAAATATTATACACTTTGTTTTGGTGTTTGCCCCGTTAATGGGTAAGTGTTGAACTAAAAATATCTAACTGTATCTTAGTGCTGATTATTTTGTGTTATGGTGCTTTATATACTTTTATTCTTATGTTTTAATTACAGCTTGCTTGTGATGCGCTTATAGTAAAGTATACAATTAGTTTATTTGCCAATTTTATATGCTTACTAGCTTTCTGCCCGCGGCTTCGCCCGCGTGGATTTCGGGATTGGGTGTATAGAGGGTTAAGGGTCATAGCTTTTGCCCACGGCTACATATACGCGGAAGTCGGTTTATGGTGCGAAGATTTTATCGCGCTTCCCGTGGGACTATCCGTTTTTCCGAGATAAAAAATGCCGCAAAACTCCTCAAGAATCACTCTATCTATTGATGCAAACCGCATAAAAATCTGTGCAGTAGTTTTTGAGCGAAGCCTTTATTGCGCATCCCGTGGGATCTGTCGATTTTTCCGGGATAAAAAGTAGCCTATGTTACTCGGGGAGAATGTAGCTTTCCAAAGGTGAAAGAATTTTTGAAATCGGTCCAGTAGTTTAAGCGTGAAGAGGTAACAAACAAACAAACAAATAAACAAACAAACAAACACACTTTCGCATTTATAATATTAGTTGGGATAGTTGGGATTGAAATGTAACGTAATTACAGTTTTTTATATACCGCCCTATTTGGTTTAAAAACATTAACTGCCGAAAACTATTAGAATTTGTTTAACTTTACATTAATCTTAACTTATTTGGTAAATATTATTCTTTTGTTTTTTTCATATTGATTGATTTGGTTAATTTTTCATATTAATTACCAATTATTATTATAGAAATTCCTTCCGAATTCTATAAGCCACTTCACCACTACAGTCGGTAGTTCTCTGTTATTTATGCTTCTTTGCGGTGAATACCTAGCAGATTGTTGGAGAACCGTGCTTAATTTGCTGAACTGGTGGATTTCAGGGTTCATGGAACACCATTAAAAAAGAGGCACAAATACAAATACGGCGTCAGACTGCGGCAAGGGCTTGGGGTGCTGCCTCACCCGAAAACACCTGTTCCGTATGCACCACAACCCACTTAGGAAACGGATCTGTTTACCTGGCTGGCAGCAGAACTCGCCTGGAGTGGAGAGCATACAGGGAAGTGCCGAAAGCGGGAAAGCAAGTTAAGCGGGCTTATCTACCCACACCCTAATTTTACTAGCAATAAATTTATTTTTGTGGATGAACGGGTGTTTCTTTACCCCTAAGCACCCGGACGTCACATGTTATGTTAATAACTGTTTGTATTGAGGCATACAAAATTATTGCATATTTATAATTGCAGTGCTCTAACATTTTCTATCTGCTAGATTGCTGACTTGGGGATTTGAGGCGGGGAGCTCTCGGCATTCCCAATACTCATATCTATTCCCCTGGTAGGTGAACACTTAGTCGAACTAGGTCAAACACGCAGAGGAATATTAAACCGCACTTCGTAAATTTGTATTTTCTGTCACTATAGTAGCAAAGGTCTCACACTCTTGTTTACTTTGCAATATTATTGGGAGCGGTGGCAGGGGTGACTTGTATTCTAAATATAAATGTCCTTAAATTATTACATTCCTAGGAAGAAAATCAGGAATGAAAAAATAAAAGAACTGTAGTTAACTATATTCATTGCGAAAATACTGAGGGTAGTCATCGTAAAATTAAAATAAAACGACAGCATATTAACAAAGAATTTAATAAATCTTGTCTTACACTTAGATTTACAATAAAACATTCATATCTTATATACAAGAAAATCATGCAGTGAACGAATTAGTGTCCTTTCGTAAAATACGGCTATTTACATGAATAGCACGATTGTTACACACAAAAATTTTCGCGTTCCTGCACTCCAGATTCGATATCGAAGTTCATAGATAAAACATATTTGGACATACATTAAATGACAATAATTTAAACGTACATAAGGCAACACATTCTGAGACTAATTCACATTATAACAGTATAATAATTATCGAATTGGCGTTAATTTGAAAAGACAGGCAGCATACAAATTCGTCCTTATTAAAATTGAATGTCTAAAATATATTTCATTGATGACGGAAGCTTTCGGTCTTACTGATAGGAGTCCATTTGTTTAGATAGGATCGCCTATATACCGGGCACTTACATTTACAGGAGTCTTGGAAGTTGACAGGTCTACCGTTCCTACAAGAAAGAGAGCAATTGACGCAAACTATGAGAACAAGGATGGGCTTCACTGAGACCAATCTATGCAGGGCCTGCAAGACCGAGGAGGAGAGCATGACACATCTATTGTGCAACTGCGATGCTCTGGCCGGAAGTAGGCAAAGGTTGATAGGGATTGGATACCCAAAACCCAACGACTAGGGTAATGCCACCAAGGGACATAATCAGGCTCTTGAGCACGATTGATTGGACTGACGGTGGTCAAGTAACTGTCTAACGACATTAAGGAGTAGGAACTAATGGGGTAGCACAAAAGACCCATAATGGGTCGAAGTGCGTTGGCACCTCACGGTAGCCACCCCGGCCCCTAAGATAGATAGATGAGAACAAGGAAGTTCCAGACCCAAACAAACCGTGAATAAATCTTGATCATACTAAAAAAGAAAAAATACTAGAGCTCCAATTGTGGGATTAACTTTTGAACATCACAATGGGGTACCAAACAATGCTTTTTTCAAGGTGGCCATAACCTAGTTAGGAAAATGGCAAACGCACATGCTGACCTCGGCCTAGCTGCAACGGTGACAACAGATTACGAAGACAGCGCCATCTAGTTGCCGTTCTTGTTACACCCGCGAATCTCGCGCTCACATAGTGTCAGTGAAGTGTAATGATAGACAACCGCAACCGACTAGATTACAAAGCCTAGTGACAAATTTCTTCAAGATCTTCCTTCTTTCAAAGATCCTGGAGCGGAGTTCAAATGTAGGAAGAGGCCGGAGGCCCATAGAAACACTAAGACCAGCGCCTACGTTACAACTAGGACCACAGGCCGGTGCAAGCATTAGTAGAAGCCGAGGACCAAGGAAGAGGAACTTCTCTCCAGTGAAGAGGAACCTCGAACTGGACTATCACCGAAACTCATTTGGCGTGATCACATGAATGATAATAAGCAGTAGATTCCTCTCCCCCCTGGCTCTGCTAGCGTAGAGTCAGCAAAAGTTGACACCCCCGCAGGGTAGGTAATGTCAGATCCCAAGGCACATATCACCAACAGCAACGACTAGTAATGGTCGTTATTTCAATAACAGATAATATAATGAGTTATTTTCCGTAACGAATAACGCGTTATTTAACAACGGCTTATACTGTTATCCTGCTGTTGCTGTTGACAAAAGAGTCTCATTGTTGTTGCCACTTGAACCGTTGTGTAGGCGCTCGCTCTGTTGCCCGACTGCTTATTCTTACAAAATTAACCTTTCTCACAAGGAAATAAAGTTCCTATTTGTTTATTTCTTATAGTAATTTTACTAATACCAAATTTACAATTTAGTACCTTCGCGCGTATGACAATTAGACTCATTTTGATTTAGTGTGATTTGAAATAACAATTAGGTAAACTGTTGCTGGCTTGCTGGTGCCTAAGCTGTTGTCATTTTTTTGTTACGCATTATTTGCAGTTGTGTGATGGTTGCAATAATTAGAGTCGTGTTTGGATTTGCCGTTGTGTGATCGCGTATGCAAATTAAATTACCTATTAGTTGCAATAATTAGTGTCGTGTACTTTTGAAGTAACTAATAAATAATTAGAGATAGATTAGATTTGTTAATAAAAGGAAATGGAGGAATATTGCATGTAAATAATGTAAATATTGAATGTAAATAACAAATTATGTACAGATCAATGAACTTTTAAATACACCAGAATATTATATTTATGAATAAGTTTTAAGTTATTTAAATTACTGCCTAATATTCTGACAGTCTTAAGCCTGAAAAGTATGAAGGAAAGTTCATTGTTAAGAATAACTAGCTATAATAACAATCGCACTCAACAACATTTGTTAAAACAGCAGGATAACAGACAACGTTTACAATAACAGTTATAGGAAAATAACACAAGTGTTATTCGTTATTACAAAACAGTCGTTACTGCCATTACTAGCAATGCCTATAGAAGTTCATCGCCGAGACCGATGTATGCTGTCGTTATACAACACCGCCACCAGTGCAACTATACGGGTACATAGGACCACCCAATCCCTCTAGCGCCCACTAAGGCGACCAGTATAATGAAGACGGTAGCAAATTGACATTTGGGATAAAACTTGGGTACTTCACTATGAACTTGAGTCTAAGCAAGATTCCATACAATAGTTAAAATTATAACACCGCCCAAATATTTCAAGCAACCGACGAGTAACTCATACCGACAGTTTTCTGTGATAAAAACGATTCGAGTAAATAAATGAGAAATGAAATGATTTGACGACCAAGAAAGAGGAGAAGAAAAGAGTTTTTATTTAAGGTTACAAGTTAATATACAGACCTGAGAATATATTAAGATAATTTTATTTTACTCCCTGCAACGCACCCTAGTTAATGGATAATCACCTATGATAAAGATGCACGAGCTTCGGGGATGCCCCAAAAAGTTATAAGATTAAAAATCACAATAATTTCACATTGGAACACAGTAAGGAACCCAAGCAGACTATTGTAGATAAATCTTGTAAAGACCAGAGATACAAGGGTGGTGTCTCCGTTCCAATACGTTTTGCTCTTGCTCTAAGTACGTTTTATCTTACTCTAAGTGCTCATGGTAAGACCTCAGAAGAGACCATATCAAAAACAAATGTCACGCCATTGAGAGACCATTTTAATTTTATTATTTGCAGCATCGCGACTCCGACCATTATGGGGGTCATCCATAAATTACGTCACACGAATTTCGTGATTGCCCCTCCCCCCGTCCTTGACACAGCTAGTCACATTTGAGTTAGTAGTGTGACGTCACATATTTTGAAAATTTACATTTTATTGAATGATTCGAAACCAGTTTTATTTCCATTTTAATAAAATTAACATCAAATCAATTAGCAAAACAAAAAACGATTACTTATATTAAATAAGTATATGGTCATTTCATGATTTTCATTTTTTTTTCAAAATCACCTTTTAAAATCATTTAGAAAAATGTACCCCTATTTATAGATAGAAGAAGACAGTATTCATTTATTTATTTAAGAGAGTATACAGACTTTGCAATAAAAAATAATATTTACAGCACTTTTCATACTAATAGTAATAATTTAAAGTTTGTGTTTTAACAGTTAGCTTATAATAGATTTTGAAATGTGACGTCACTAAATTTAAGACCCCTCCCACCCCCTTGTCACACTTCGTCAACCACCTCTTTCCCCTTACCGTGTGACGTAATTTATGGATGGCCCCTAGTAAGATGTATAATATTTTTACACTTTTAATCACAGGATACCAATATCTCGTCTATATTACTTACAATAAAATTTACACAAATGTTGAATGTAACGATAACGGCACCGTTACACTAATACTGTCACGAATCGAGATAAAATCGTTTCAACTCATTAATCAATATCACCACCAAAATTTTCCTACGATACCAAAGTAGAATAATATAAAATTAATATATTAAATACGTGAACTCAAAACATTCCCAAACTATTTGTACCTTCTCCGGAACGGTATCGAACAGTCTAATCCAAAGTATCAGTATCGATACGCGCAAATACCGCGTACGGGGTTCTAATAGATAATCACAACAAATATTGATTTGGTATTTAACTAGAATAACCTTAACCAAATGTAAATAGACTTACAACAGTGAATCTATAAGCAATAGTAAAATATGTTTTCTTAAAAAACCTTAAAAATACATTATGTTTGGGTATTTTAGTGTAGCAACCGAATAAATGGATCAATTTAATTAATTTATTAAACTATATAAACCATATATGTATATTAGAACAATAAAGTCAGAACACAACTACTGTATATAACTAGTCAAGTTTCAGTTTTTTAATACGGTAGCGATAAAACAAACCGGTTTAAAACTGCCGCGGTACAGACTATAAAAGAAGCTGTGTCGGGTTATAGAAGTTTTATGAAACGCATACTTAAATTTTCTATTCACTATTGCACTCTTTCTTAAGAAAAGAAAAAGAAACGTTTATGTTCCTTTTACGATGTGTCAATCGAAGAACGATACAAGAATTACTGAATAATCAGTAGTTGAGAGTAAGGTTACACAACCGAAGTTTTTTTTATGAGAAATATATATAATAATAAAATATAGTTAGTTAGTCTGTGGAGATGCACAGATTATACGTAGACGAGGGATTGTTACGAATAACAAAACCAAATTTGAAGTTATTAAAAATACGAGTTAATTATTTATTTGTACATTTGTATTAACGTTCCGTTGGTAACATCGAAGCGGCCGAAAGGGAATAATGGATTCTTTGAAGATTATTATACTAACTTGAATTATTCGATTATTTGACAATCTAGAGACATCTAATCTTATTAGAATTGTCTCGTTCGATCGCTGTCCAGAAAGGAAATTTAATTACTCTTTCACATATAATTTTTGGACAAACAAGTGTTTGTTGAACGCGTGCGTCCGAGTCGAATACGACTCCGATACCAGTTCCATTACTCACCCACGCACGCGTACGGAACAGATATTTACAACACTAGTGCCACACATATCCCATATAAATCAATAAACGGTGCAGCGTGCACTACGCATCACATTAAACTGTCATAGCCTCCCCATTTCACGACATCGACACGTAATAAAAATAAATCGTCCATTATAATTCATAATATTTACACAACTACGGTAATATCTATGATAATATATTAATATTAAATTATATATACGTATATACAATGCAGGTATATATTAATGCGCCGACACTACTTTTTCACTGACGAACGCTCAATCAGTTGGGATAAAATTGCACGAAATGTTGATTTTGAAATATAGCACGGTGGCCACAGTACAAGTTTGTGTGCGCGCTCGGATCCGTTCCGGGCGCGGCGCGGTACCGGTATCTGCGTACCTGTTCCGGCATCACGCCATCCTCGTGTTGCAGGAGCTGTAGAACAGGATGTAGGCGGCGCTCGACTTCACGTCGCTGGCCGATATCTCCGTGACCACGTGGTCGTCGTACTTGTACCACCTGGAACGTATCACTTACGTATTTTGTGCGTACGTGTGCCCGACAACTGAGTACTACCTATACATATTAGGTATTACAATTCGATATTAACATTTGGAAAGTCAACATCTATTGTTATATAAAAAAATAAATCAAATATTATAAGAGAGTTTAAGGCGTTTTTAAACATATAATTCTTTCCAGTAGATAGGGGTTACAATCGCAGTAATATAAGCACTTTTATAGTAAACTAGCTTTCTGCCCGCAGCTTCGCCAGTTTGGATTTGGGGATTATATAGAGGGTCTATAGCCCTCTATAGACTATAGCCCTCCCTAACCCTTAGGGGCATAGCTTTTGCCCACGGCTACATATGCGCGACTCCTAAGGGTCTATGACAACCTGCAAGGGGTTTACGTTAACGAATACAAATTTTAGGAGTCCATGAAATGAAAACAGGGGTCTACGATAATGGATCTGACCATACACGCGGAGATGAGTCTGCTCTTTGCTATACTGGGTACTACTCGTATTTATTATATTTTAATTTAACTTTAATAATATTCTTTTAAAACTGTATGACACGGCATTCCTAATATAGGCATGTTTTCTAAATAAATTTTTACTAATTATATTATGTAATGGAAAGTGACTTCATGAATTATCAATATTGAAGTCATTTTCCAAATTGACGACTCTGTATCTATTTAATACAGGGAAAAAAAACAGCCCTTGCTGAGTTTCTTGCCGGTTCTTCTCAGTACAAGGTCTCCCGCCGTAGATTTGCGAACTGATGGCGTAGCTTTTCGACATTCACAAGTGCTTGTAACAGCCCAGACTGAATAAATGATTTTGAATTTGAATACACTGATCTTTAAATATATTTATAAAAGTACCTATGAAGTAAAAAAATATATATCTTAACAATTTTTTGTAAGTTGTAGGATGTAGGCATTAGGTATCAGGTAAGTAGGTGGTGATTTTTTTTTTGTTACGCTGAGTGAAATGCATTAAATTGCATACCCCGACTGCGGAAAGCCGGTGGTTATGTGGGGTTCACCTCCCCTGAAGGGGGAGGCCTACCCGCTAAACCTCAGCGATGGCCGTCCTTAGGCATTGTAGGGGGCCCTCAGAATGGAGTGTCGCATCTGAGGACCCCGGCCTTTGCTGCTGCCCTGGGTGCGCCCAGGGGAGCCCTTCTCGGGGAGGAGTGATCTTAGGCATTGTAGGGGCCGTCAGAATGGAGTGTCGCATTTGAGGACCCTGGCCTTTGCTGCTGCCCTAGGTGCGCTAGGGGAGCCCTTCTCGGGGAGGAGTGATCTTAGGCATTGTAGGGGGCCGTCAGAATGGAGTGTCGCATTTGAGGACCCGGCCTTTGGTGCTGCCCTAGGTGCGCCAGGGGAGCCCTTCTCGGGGAGGAGTGATCTTAGGCATTGTAGGGGGCCGTCAGAATGGAGTGTCGCATTTGAGGACCCTGGCCTTTGCTGCTGCCCTAGGTGCGCTAGGGGAGCCCTTCTCGGGGAGGAGTGATCTTAGGCATTGTAGGGGCCGTCAGAATGGAGTGTCGCATTTGAGGACCCCGGCCTTTGGTGCTGCCCTAGGTGCGCCAGGGGAGCCCTTCTCGGGGAGGAGTGATCTTAGGCATTGTAAGGGGCCGTCAGAATGGAGTGTCGCATTTGAGGACCCCGGCCTTTGGTGCTGCCCTGGGTGCGCCAGGGGAGCCCTTCTCGGGGAGGAGTGATCTTAGGCATTGTAGGGGGCCGTCAGAATGGAGTGTCGCATTTGAGGACCCTGGCCTTTGCTGCTGCCCTAGGTGCGCTAGGGGAGCCCTTCTCGGGGAGGAGTGATCTTAGGCATTGTAGGGGGCCGTCAGAATGGAGTGTCGCATTTGAGGACCCCGGCCTTTGGTGCTGCCCTGGGTGCGCTAGGGAGCCCTTCTCGGGGAGGAGTGATCTTAGGCATTGTAGGAGGCCGTTAGAATGGAGTGTCGCATTTGAGGACCCCGGCCTTTGGTGCTGCCCTGGGTGCGCTAGGGGAGCCCTTCTCGGGGAGGAGTGATCTTAGGCATTGTAGGAGGCCGTTAGAATGGAGTGTCGCATTTGAGGACCCGGTCTTTGGTGCTGCCCTGGGTGCGCTAGGGGGAGCTCTTCACGGGGAGGACTGATCTTAGGCATTGTAGGGGACCCTCAGAATGGAGTGTCGCGTCTGAGGACCCCGGCCTTTGCTGCCCTGGGTGCGCTAGGGGAGCCCTTCTCGGGAAAGTGATCTTGCCGCCTCCCCCCTCCAACGACATCACCCCGCGGCCATCCGGGGGTGAGGTCCCTCAAGTAGGTGGTCTGCCCAAAACCGAAAAACATAGCAAAGGGTTAGGTTCAAACGATGTACAGGATAATAATAAAAATTGAATCCACTCACTTTCCGTAGACACTGCTCTTGCAATAAGCAGTGTAATGTCCGCCCTCCATGGAGCCGTAATGGTTCGACACTGCGTACAGATTATAAAGGTGGTTAGTCGGACAGTGCAGTGAGAACTGCCTCATATCCAACTCTTCGAGCGGAAAATCTATGTAGGTCTGCTTTTTTCTGTAGGCGTTGGCCATGTACTCCTTGGGGTCGAGGTAGAACCGCTTGAAGTGGATGACCAGCACGGGCGGCAGCCGCGAGATGTCCAGCTTCTTCACGGCGTCCCGCTTCTCTTTGCAGTTGGGGCAGTTCCAGCCGTGTATCGTCTCGCCGTTTAGGTACAGCTTCAGGCAATCCTATGGATAAAAGTCGGGTTTTTATGAGTCTTTACAATAATTTGTTACATGATCGCACACTGGGTGGGTTAAAAAAAATAATTTTATTGACATCTCAACCACTTGGAGGCGAGATGGAGAGAGGTGAGGTAAGGTGAGGTGGAGGCGAGGCGAGGTGAGGTGAGGTGGAGGCGAGGTGAGGTGAGGTGAGGTGAGGTTGGAGGCGAGGTGAGGTGAGGTGAGGTGAAGGCGAGGCGAGGTGAGGGTGAGGTGAGGTGGAGGCGGGTGGGGTGAGGTGGAGGCGAGGTAGGAGGTGAGGTCGAGGCGAGGTGAGGTGAGGTGGCGCGAGATGGAGGCGAGGTGAGGTGGAGGCGAGATGGAAGGTGAGGTTAAGGTGAGGTGGAGGCGCAGGTGAGGTGAGGTGGAGGCGAGGCGAGGTGAGGTGAGGTGAGGCGAGGCGAGTGGTGACGGTGATGGAGGCGAGTGAGGTGAGGTGAGGTGAGGTGGAGCGAGGTGAGGTGAGGTGAGGTGAAGCGAGGCGAGGTGAGGTGAGGTGAGGTGAGGTGAGGTGGAGGCGAGGTGAGGTGAGGTGGAGGCGAGGTGAGGTGAGGTGGAGGCGAGGCGAGGTGAGGTGAGGTGAGGTGGAGGCGAGTGTGGGTGAGGTGGAGGCGAGGCTGAGGTGAGGTGAGGTCGAGGCGAGGTGAGGTGAGGTGGCGGCGAGATGGAGGCGAGGTGAGGTGGAGGCGAGATGGAAGGTGAGGTGAGGTGAGGTGGAGGCGAGGTGAGGTGAGGTGGAGGCGAGGCGAGGTGAGGTGAGGTGGAGGCGAGGCGAGGTGAGGTGAGGTGGAGGCGAGGTGAGGTGAGGTGAGGTGAGGTGGAGGCGAGGTGAGGTGGTGAGGGTGAAGGCGAGGCGAGGTGAGGTGAGGTGAGGTGAGGTGGAGGGCAGGTGGGGTGAGGTGAGAGGCGAGGTGAGGTGAGGTGAGGTCGAGGCGAGGTGAGGTGGGTGGCGGCGAGTGGAGGCGAGGTGAGGTGGAGGCGAGATGGAAGGTGAGGTCAGGTGAGGTGGAGGCGAGGTGAGGTGAGGTGAGGCAGGCGAGGTGAGTGGAGGTGAGGTGGAGGTGAAGGTGAGGTGAGGTGAGGTGAAGGCGAGGCGAGGTGAGGTGAGGTGAGGTGAGGTGGAGCGAGGTGGGGTGAGTGGAGGCGAGGTGAGGTGAGGTGAGGCGAGGCGAGGTGAGGTGAGGTGGCGGCGAGATGGAGGCGAGGTGAGGTGGAGGCGAGATGGAAGGTGAGGTAAGGTGAGGTGGAGGCGAGGTGAGGTGAGGTGGAGGCGAGGCGAGGGTGAGGTGAGGTGGAGGCGAGCGAGGTGAGGTGAGGTGGCGGCGAGATGGAGGCGAGGTGAGGTGGAGGCGAGATGGAGGAGAGGTGAGGTAAGATGAGGTGAAGCGAGGCGAGGTGTGAGGTGAGGTGGAGGCGAGGTGGGTGAGGTGGAGGCGAGAGGTGAGGTGAGGTGAGGTCGAGGCGAAGGTGGAGGTGAGGTGGCGGCGAGATGGAGGCGAGGTGAGGTGGAGGCGAGATGGAAGGTGAGGTAAGGTGATGTGAAGGCGAGGTGAGGTGAGGTGGAGGCGAGGCGAGGTGAGGTGAGGTGGAGCGAGGTAAGGTGAGGTGAGGTGAGGTGGAGGCGAGGTGAGGTGGAGGCGAGGCGAGGTGAGGTGAGTTGGCGTGAGGTGGAGGCGAGATGGAGGAGAGGTGAGGTAAGGTGAGGTGAAGGCGGGCGAGGTGAGGTGGGTGGCGGCGAGATGGAGGAGAGGTGACGGGTAGTGTAAAGGCGAGGCGAGGTGAGGTGAGGTGGAGGCGAGACGAGGTCAGGTGAGGTGAGGTCGGGGCACTCACGGCGAGCGTGCAGCGCGCGGCGCTGGCCGGCAGCTCCAGCGACAGGTTGGAGGTGTCGGGCCGTGTGTGTGAGACGTGAGGTGAGGTGAGGTGAGGTGAGGTCGGGGCACTCACGGCGAGCGTGCAGCGCGCGGCGCTGGCCGGCAGCTCCAGCGACAGGTTGGAGGTGTCGGGCCGTGTGTGTGAGACGTGAGGTGAGGTGAGGTGAGGTCGGGGCACTCACGGCGAGCGTGCAGCGCGCGGCGCTGGCCGGCAGCTCCAGCGACAGGTTGGAGGTGTCGGGCCGTGTGTGTGAGACGTGAGGTGGGTGAGGTGAGGTGAGGTCGGGGCACTCACGGCGAGCGTGCAGCGGCGGCGCTGGCCGGCAGCTCCAGCGACAGGTTGGAGGTGTCGGGCCGTGTGTGTGGAGACGTGAGGTGAGGTGAGGTGAGGTCGGGGCACTCACGGCGAGCGTGCAGCGCGCGGCGCTGGCCGGCAGCTCCAGCGACAGGTTGGAGGTGTCGGGCCGTGGTGTGTGAGACGTGAGGTGAGGTGAGGTGAGGTCGGGGCACTCACGGCGAGCGTGCAGCGCGCGGCGCTGGCCGGCAGCTCCAGCGACAGGTTGGAGGTGTCGGGCCGTGTGTGTGAGACGTGAGGTGAGGTGAGGTGAGGTGAGGTCGGGGCACTCACGGCGAGCGTGCAGCGCGCGGCGCTGGCCGGCAGCTCCAGCGACAGGTTGGAGGTGTCGGGCCGTGTGTGTGAGACGTGAGGTGAGGTGGTGAGGTCGGGGCACTCACGGCGAGCGTGCAGCGCGCGGCGCTGGCGGCAGCTCCAGCGACAGGTTGGAGGTGTGGGCCGTGTGTGTGAGACGTGAGGTGAGGTGAGGGTGAGGTCGGGCACTCACGGCGAGCGTGCAGCGCGCGGCGCTGGCCGGCAGCTCCAGCGACAGGTTGGAGGTGTCGGGCCGTGTGTGTGAGACGTGAGGTGAGGTGAGGTGAGGTCGGGGCACTCACGGCGAGCGTGCAGCGCGCGGCGCTGGCCGGCAGCTCCAGCGACAGGTTGGAGGTGTCGGGCCGTGTGTGTGAGACGTGAGGTGAGGTGAGGTGAGGTCGGGGCACTCACGGCGAGCGTGCAGCGCGCGGCGCTGGCCGGCAGCTCCAGCGACAGGTTGGAGGTGTCGGCCGTGTGTGTGAGACGTGAGGTGAGGTGAGGTGAGGTCGGGGCACTCACGGCGAGCGTGCAGCGCGCGGCGCTGGCCGGCAGCTCCAGCGACAGGTTGGAGGTGTCGGGCCGTGTGTGTGAGACGTGAGGTGAGGTGAGGTGAGGTCGGGGCACTCACGGCGAGCGTGCAGCGCGCGGCGCTGGCCGGCAGCTCCAGCGACAGGTTGGAGGTGTCGGGCCGTGTGTGTGAGACGTGAGGTGAGGTGAGGTGAGGTCGGGGCACTCACGGCGAGCGTGCAGCGCGCGGCGCTGGCCGGCAGCTCCAGCGACAGGTGGAGGTGTCGGGCCGTGTGTGTGAGACGTGAGGTGAGGTGAGGTGAGGTCGGGGCACTCACGGCGAGCGTGCAGCGCGCGGCGCTGGCCGGCAGCTCCAGCGACAGGTTGGAGGTGTCGGGCCGTGTGTGTGAGACGTGAGGTGAGGTGAGGTGAGGTCGGGGCACTCACGGCGAGCGTGCAGCGCGCGGCGCTGGCCGGCAGCTCCAGCGACAGGTTGGAGGTGTCGGGCCGTGTGTGTGAGACGTGAGGTGAGGTGAGGTGAGGTCGGGGCACTCACGGCGAGCGTGCAGCGCGCGGCGCTGGCCGGCAGCTCCAGCGACAGGTTGGAGGTGTCGGGCCGTGTGTGTGAGACGTGAGGTGAGGTGAGGTGAGGTCGGGGCACTCACGGCGAGCGTGCAGCGCGCGGCGCTGGCCGGCAGCTCCAGCGACAGGTTGGAGGTGTCGGGCCGTGTGTGTGAGACGTGAGGTGAGGTGAGGTGAGGTCGGGGCACTCACGGCGAGCGTGCAGCGCGCGGCGCTGGCCGGCAGCTCCAGCGACAGGTTGGAGGTGTCGGGCCGTGTGTGTGTGAGACGTGAGGTGAGGTGAGGTGAGGTGAGGTCGGGGCACTCACGGCGAGCGTGCAGCGCGCGGCGCTGGCCGGCAGCTCCAGCGACAGGTTGGAGGTGTCCGGCCGTGTGTGTGAGACGTGAGGTGAGGTGAGGTGAGGTCGGGGCACTCACGGCGAGCGTGCAGCGCGCGGCGCTGGCCGGCAGCTCCAGCGACAGGTTGGAGGTGTCGGGCCGTGTGTGTGAGACGTGAGGTGAGGTGAGGTGAGGTGAGGTCGGGGCACTCACGGCGAGCGTGCAGCGCGCGGCGCTGGCCGGCAGCTCCAGCGACAGGTTGGAGGTGTCCGGCCGTGTGTGTGAGACGTGAGGTGAGGTGTGAGGTGAGGTCGGGGCACTCACGGCGAGCGTGCAGCGCGCGGCGCTGGCCGGCAGCTCCAGCGACAGGTTGGAGGTGTAGGGCCGTGTGTGTGAGACGTGAGGTGAGGTGAGGTGAGGTCGGGGCACTCACGGCGAGCGTGCAGCGCGCGGCGCTGGCCGGCAGCTCCAGCGACAGGTTGGAGGTGTCGGGCCGTGTGTGTGAGACGTGAGGTGAGGTGAGGTGAGGTCGGGGCACTCACGGCGAGCGTGCAGCGCGCGGCGCTGGCCGGCAGCTCCAGCGACAGGTTGGAGGTGTCGGGCCGTGTGTGTGAGACGTGAGGTGAGGTGAGGTGAGGTCGGGGCACTCACGGCGAGCGTGCAGCGCGCGGCGCTGGCCGGCAGCTCCAGCGACAGGTTGGAGGTGTCGGGCCGTGTGTGTGAGACGTGAGGTGAGGTGAGGTGAGGTCGGGGCACTCACGGCGAGCGTGCAGCGCGCGCGCGCTGGCCGGCAGCTCCAGCGACAGGTTGGAGGTGTCGGGCCGTGTGTGTGAGACGTGAGGTGAGGTGAGGTGAGGTCGGGGCACTCACGGCGAGCGTGCAGCGCGCGGCGCTGGCCGGCAGCTCCAGCGACAGGTTGGAGGTGTCGGGCCGTGTGTGTGAGACGTGAGGTGAGGTGAGGTGAGGTCGGGGCACTCACGGCGAGCGTGCAGCGCGCGGCGCTGGCCGGCAGCTCCAGCGACAGGTTGGAGGTGTCGGGCCGTGTGTGTGAGACGTGAGGTGAGGTGAGGTGAGGTGAGGTCGGGGCACTCACGGCGAGCGTGCAGCGCGCGGCGCTGGCGGGCAGCTCCAGCGACAGGTTGGAGGTGTCGGGCGCGTGTGTGTGAGACGTGAGGTGAGGTGAGGTGAGGTCGGGGCACTCACGGCGAGCGTGCAGCGCGCGGCGCTGGCCGGCAGCTCCAGCGACAGGTTGGAGGTGTCGGGGCGTGTGTGTGAGTGAGACGTGAGGTGAGGTGAGGTGAGGTGAGGTCGGGGCACTCACGGCGAGCGTGCAGCGCGCGGCGCTGGCCGGCAGCTCCAGCGACAGGTTGGAGGTGTCCGGCCGTGTGTGTGTGAGACGTGAGGTGAGGTGAGGTGAGGTCGGGGCACTCACGGCGAGCGTGCAGCGCGCGGCGCTGGCCGGCAGCTCCAGCGACAGGTTGGAGGTGTCGGGCCGTGTGTGTGAGACGTGAGGTGAGGTTGAGGTGAGGTCGGGGCACTCACGGCGAGCGTGCAGCGCGCGGCGCTGGCCGGCAGCTCCAGCGACAGGTTGGAGGTGTCGGGCCGTGTGTGTGAGACGTGAGGTGAGGTGAGGTGAGGTGAGGTCGGGGCACTCACGGCGAGCGTGCAGCGCGCGGCGCTGGCGGCAGCTCCAGCGACAGGTTGGAGGTGTCGGGCCGTGTGTGTGAGACGTGAGGTGAGGTGAGGTGAGGTGAGGTCGGGGCACTCACGGCGAGCGTGCAGCGCGCGGCGCTGGCCGGCAGCCTCCAGCGACAGGTTGGAGGTGTCCGGCCGTGTGTGTGACGTGTGTGAGGTGAGGTGAGGTGAGGTGAGGTCGGGGCACTCACGGCGAGCGTGCAGCGCGCGGCGCTGGCCGGCAGCTCCAGCGACAGGTTGGAGGTGTCGGGCCGTGTGCTGTGTGAGCGTGAGGTGAGGTGAGGTGAGGTGAGGTCGGGGGCACTCACGGCGAGCGTGCAGCGCGCGGCGCTGGCCGGCAGCTCCAGCGACAGGGTTGGAGGGTGTCGGGCCGTGTGTGTGAGACGTGAGGTGAGGTGAGGTGATCGGGGCACTCGGGGCACTCACGCGAGCGTGCAGCGCGCGGCGCTGGCCGGCAGCTCCAGCGACAGGTTGGAGGTGTCGGGCCGTGTGTGTGAGACGTGAGGTGAGGTGAGGTGAGGTGAGGTCGGGGCACTCACGGCGAGCGTGCAGCGCGCGGCGCTGGCCGCAGCTCCAGCGACAGGTTGGAGGTGTCGGGCCGTGTGTGTGAGACGTGAGGTGAGGTGAGGTGAGGTGAGGTCGGGGCACTCACGGCGAGCGTGCAGCGCGCGGCGCTGGCCGGCAGCTCCAGCGACAGGTTGGAGGTGTCGGGCCGTGTGTGTGAGACGTGAGGTGAGGTGAGGTGAGGTCGGGGCACTCACGGCGAGCGTGCAGCGCGCGGCGCTGGCCGGCAGCTCCAGCGACAGGTTGGAGGTGTCGGGCCGTGTGTGTGAGACGTGAGGTGAGGTGAGGTGAGGTGAGGTCGGGGCACTCACGGCGAGCGTGCAGCGCGCGCGCTGGCGCGCGGCAGCTCCAGCGACAGGTTGGAGGTGTCCGGCCGTGTGTGTGAGACGTGAGGTGAGGTGAGGTGAGGTCGGGGCACTCACGGCGAGCGTGCAGCGCGCGGCGCTGGCCGGCAGCTCCCAGCGACAGGTTGGAGGTGTCGGGCCGTGTGTGTGAGACGTGAGGTGAGGTGAGGTGAGGTCGGGGGCACTCACGGCGAGCGTGCAGCGCGCGGCGCTGGCCGGCAGCTCCAGCGACAGGTTGGAGGTGTCGGGCCGTGTGTGTGAGACGTGAGGTGAGGTGAGGTGAGGTGAGGTCGGGGCACTCACGGCGAGCGTGCAGCGCGCGGCGCTGGCCGGCAGCTCCAGCGACAGGTTGGAGGTGTCGGGCCGTGTGTGTGAGACGTGAGGTGAGGTGAGGTGAGGTGAGGTCGGGGCACTCACGGCGAGCGTGCAGCGCGCGGCGCTGGCCGGCAGCTCCAGCGACAGGTTGGAGGTGTCCGGGGCCGTGTGTGTGAGACGTGAGGTGAGGTGAGGTGAGGTCGGGGCACTCACGGCGAGCGTGCAGCGCGCGGCGCTGGCCGGCAGCTCCAGCGACAGGTTGGAGTGTCGGGGCCGTGTGTGTGAGACGTGAGGTGAGGTGAGGTGAGGTTGAGGTCGGGGCACTCACGGCGAGCGTGCAGCGCGCGGCGCTGGCCGGCAGCTCCAGCGACAGGTTGGAGGTGTCGGGCCGTGTGTGTGAGACGTGAGGTGAGGTGAGGTGAGGTCGGGGCACTCACGGCGAGCGTGCAGCGCGCGGCGCTGGCCGGCAGCTCCAGCGACAGGTTGGAGTGTCGGGCCGTGTGTGTGAGACGTGAGGTGAGGTGAGGTGAGGTCGGGGCACTCACGGCGAGCGTGCAGCGCGCGGCGCTGGCCGGCAGCTCCAGCGACAGGTTGGAGGTGTCGGGCCGTGTGTGTGAGACGTGAGGTGAGGTGAGTGAGGTGAGGTCGGGGCACTCACGGCGAGCGTGCAGCGCGCGGCGCTGGCCGGCAGCTCCAGCGACAGGTTGGAGGTGTCGGGCCGTGTGTGTGAGACGTGAGGTGAGGTGAGGTGAGGTTGAGGTCGGGGCACTCACGGCGAGCGTGCAGCGCGCGGCGCTGGCCGGCAGCTCCAGCGACAGGTTGGAGGTGTCGGGCCGTGTTGTGTGAGACGTGAGGTGAGGTGAGGTGAGGTGAGGTCGGGGGCACTCACGGCGGAGCGTGCAGCGCGCGGCGCTGGCCGGCAGCTCCAGCGACAGGTTGGAGGTGTCGGGCCGTGTGTGTGAGACGTGAGGTGAGGTGAGGTGAGGTGAGGTCGGGGCACTCACGGCGAGCGTGCAGCGCGCGGCGCTGGCCGGCAGCTCCAGCGACAGGTTGGAGGTGTCGGGCCGTGTGTGTGAGACGTGAGGTGAGGTGAGGTGAGGTGAGGTCGGGGGCACTCACGGCGAGCGTGCAGCGCGCGGCGCTGGCGCGGCAGCTCCAGCGACAGGTTGGAGGTGTCGGGCCGTGTGTGTGAGACGTGAGGTGAGGTGAGGTGAGGTGAGGTCGGGGCACTCACGGCGAGCGTGCAGCGCGCGGCGCTGGCCGGGCAGCTCCAGCGACAGGTTTGGAGGTGTCGGGCCGTGTGTGTGAGACGTGAGGTGAGGTGAGGTGAGGTCGGGGCACTCACGGCGAGCGTGCAGCGCGCGGCGCTGGCCGGCAGCTCCAGCGACAGGTTGGAGAAGGACTCGTACGTGTGGCTGGGGTGCGCGCACACGCAGCAGCGCACCGTGGACTTGATCTGCCCGTAGAACAGCCGCAGCACCAGGCTCTCCTTGCACTTGGTGTACTCCTGCCACGCTCGCTCCGACGGCGGCAAGCTCTCCTGCGCTCCACAAGGAAATCTTTTAGGACCTGGCTTACTACCTAGGGGCGATCACCCCACACCCTTTTGGTATTTCGAGAACGCAATGGATTGGTTGTTGTCTTTAAAAGTAGAATCCAAAAATGTTTAGCTATGTACATAATTAAAATAGGTTTTTTGGTACCATCGTACAGGTATGAGTCTTTCTTGACCTTAGTGACATTAACAATAAAGTGGACGAAAGCGTTTTTTAATAAATAGTTAATATCGTAAACTTTTTTAATTAGGGATGACTGAGAGTGTTATAAACGTAAGAGTAGACAAATATAATCACAAAGCTTCGAACTGCTAAGCTGTCGGGAGTTACACGTGTTATTGTGAGTTAACCATAAAAGATAGGGATATTTTTATATAATTTTAAGGAGAACATTTCCGTCATGCATGATTTCTGTGTAGCTTTAACCATTAAGGTTGCACATGCGACGAGAGCTTAAAAAATGGAGTAACTTTATCCGATTTCCCAACATTTCCCTTCACTGCTCTACTCCTATTGATTGTAGCGTGATGAAAAGTATACTATAACCAGCTCAGGAGTATGAAAAATAATTGTACCAAGTTTCGTTAAAATCCGTCGAGTACTTTTTGTTTATATAACGGTTATACAGACAGACATACAGACAAAAATTTTACTGATTGCATTTTTAGCATCAGTATCGATCCCTAATCACCCCCTGACAGTTATCTATACTAATATAATAAAGCTGAAGAGTTTGTTTGTTTGTTTGTTTGAACGCGCTAATCTCCGAAACTACTGGTGCGATTTGAATAATTCTTTTTTTTGTTGGATAGTCCATTTATCGAGGAAGGCTATAGGCTAAATAACATTACGCTTGACCAATAGGAGCAAAGACAGAGCGGTAAATGTGTAAAAAACGGGGAAAATTATCATTTTTGAAGGCTTTCTTTGCGTGCGCTGCGAAAACGGTTCAAGATACACAAAAAATATGTATCAAAGAATTATTCCTCTATACATGATCTAAAAAAAAGTCCGCGACGGCATATGTCTATCTTTTAAGGTTAGTCACAATGACCGTTTTTATGGTACCAAATTTGGATATGTCGCGTTGTCAAGATCGGGTAACAGCTGAGGTGCGCAAAATAACTATTCCACGCGGACGAAGTCGCGGGCACAGCTAGTTTCATATATACGAGTAGAATTGATCTCTCTACAGATTTATGATAGATGATTTTATAAAAAGGTATTTTGAATCGTCCAAAAAGGACGTATTTATTAGCTGATAAGAAGAATGGACGCATGAAACTTATTAGCTTTATCAAAAGTAATAAGTAATGTCAAAGTAATAACAACATTTACAATAAATTATGTCGTTACCATACAACGTACATATGTGTTTACAATTTATACGAGAAAACAAATATTTACAGTTTAGAATGTAATGTCTTCAAATCAATACCAAGCATTGGCATAATTTAAATAGTCATTGACTTTGTTATAGCCCTTAACTCGTGTGTGTCAGTGACACTGTGATAATAAGGTGAACAGTGTGGCGGTCTGACCAGTGGCGGATTTGCCCTAATGATCTGGAGGGTTGGGGCGGCCAATCGAGCGTGGGTGAAAAGGCTTCCTACATGGTCTGAAGCCTAGGGCGGCCAAGACCGCAAATCTGTTGCAGGGTCTGACTCACGGTGAGGTATTTTTGTGTGTGTGTCATCTACAGTGCATCGGTGAGGCTGTGACGGACACAATGTATGAGTGTGACGAACCTTGTGCTGCGGCTGGCTGATGCAGAACTGCAGGTCGAGGTGCAGCCAGTCCATGAGGATGGTGAGGAACTCGTGCGAGTCCTGCTGCTCGCAGCCGCGAAACGCGCGCTGGTGCTTGCCCACCTCGTTCTGGAACATTACATTATTATGCTATGACGAATTTCAACTAACAATAGGAAAGAAATTTAGGATTCAGTTAAGATATAATTCCTCTCGTAAGCAACTTTTTAAAGAACCGATCATTCTATCTTTACCATGATGTTATTTTTTTTTTGTGCTGGCAATTCTAAGCACCCTTACGTCAATTTAACAGCTGTGTATTAATACTGTTAAAATAAATTGTATTTACGTTTTATCGATAAGAATAAATAAGTCATAATAATCAAGTCTTAATGTTTGCTAGACCATACAAAGTGTACATTATAAGATTTATATGATTGAAATTTGGCATCGGTTCAGCTGTCAAACATTTTAAATTGTGATTTTGTTTTTGTTCAAATCATAATTGAAGTATTTTACACGGATTATCCGTGCTATAATATAATGCATTTTTACACCATTCAATCTTCACGAAAAGTGAAACACGTCCATTATCACACCTTGGCTCGGTTGTGTTTCTCTTTACATGACTTGAAGTGGAAGTAAAGCTGAGACCAAGCAACACCTATAGCCTGTGGCATAGCACTTACCTACACTATACCAACTTTTGCTTACTGATTAACTAAAATATTTGCTCATCAAATTAAATTGGAGTTTACAACAAGACAATTCCAGTAAAAGTGTTATTGGTTTTTTGTTGTTAACTGTAATAGCAGAGCAAATATTAAACAAATTCCAGTAATATTGTTGATTCATTTTAGTTAATACTAATATCAGAGAGATATTATTTAAATAAATTGTAACTTATTAACTAATTTCATTATAATTCTTGTGTACTTCTCATCTGACTATTTTCTTTGTGTCTCTGTACATTTAGGTGTTACTTTCTCTGATTTTGATTATACATTTAGAAAAGAGTCTTTGAAAATATGATTGTTTTTTTAAATATGTTTGTGACTACGTTTATTTCAAATAGCTAAACAAATTATAAATGTTGTTACGCCGGTGGCTTAGTAAAACTTCAAAAGTGATTTTCTGTGACTTAGAAACGTTTTCAGCCGGCTGAAACGTCGTTTCAGGCCACATACTAAAAAATCTAAATTACACCCAAGTTACAGTAGATTTCAGGCGCCTGAAACATGTTTTCAGTACGTTTCAGGCTACCCTCTATCCAACGCCGCAATAACCTGAAAACCCGTTTTCAGGCGTTTTCAGGACCCCTTATGAGCCATTAAGCCTACTTCAGTAAAAGGACATAAATTTCAATAGGAGTGAAAGAGATAGCAATAGTAGAAAGAGACAGATATAGTTGGAACATTCGAGAAGTATTAGAATGAGAAAACATCATTAGAAAGAGATAGACAAACTCAGAATATTCGAGAAAGATAGTACGGGAATATTCGAGTATTGTGTGACAAGGATAGCACAAGGAAGAGACAGTTATACTCGAAACGTCTCGAACGCGCGACGTATTAGACTACACATTCGAGTGTGTCCGCGAATGTTCTGGCAAGAGTGGCAAGTGCCTTAGGGGACTATATAAGGCTGTGTCCGGCCGCCGGGAGGAGTATTGTTTTGCGATACAGTGCGAAAACATCTAAGAAGTGATATTGGAGAACTAAGAAGCGACTTTCAGTGCTTTCAGTGAAGTGATTAGTGACTGTTAGTGTACTAATTAATAAAAGTTCAGTGTTTTGGTAGACCGCCGTTTGATTTACTGACCCCGGCTCGTAACAATGTTATCCAAACACAATGCCGTTTATTGTTAACCAATTTTCAAGAAACCTAATTAATAATGAATAACTTCTTACACGCAACCAAAATATTTCTAAGGTATCTGAAATTAAATTCTAAAAATTCTTGGAAACAAAATAAATCATTACTACTACTACATATAATCGTTGATTGCGTGAAACACAATACGCAGTCACATTACAGAAAAGGACAAAATAAATGCCATTTTTTGATACAGTGGATCTAGGTCAGAATCAGTAGTTACAACGTAACGCTATAAAAAAATTGTATCGCATAAAAAATACCTAAAGAATTCAGGCCCTGTATTTTGAGAACACAATTTGGATATATTGCTATCGTTGTCGCGTCACGTCTCACTCTAACATACATATAGACAGTCAAGTTAGAGCGAGACGTGTGGCTAAACGACGACGATAAATCATATGTTCGATTATAACGACACGTGCGTTGTACTCATTTCCGATTTTGAAGTGTTGATGATGGTGATGAAAAGTGGACATACGATAAAAACGTACAAAAAGCCTCGAGGTCAAAGGTCGGTCAGGCTTCACCTACTGTGGCAAGATTTTTTTTTTTTATTCCATACGGTGGCAGACGAGCAAATGGCCCACCTGATGGTAAGTGGTAACCATCGCTCATGGACATCTGCAATGCCAGGGGCACAGCTGAGCCGCTGCCTACCTGGAGAGAAATACTCTTTTTAAGCCTCGTTTGAAGTTAGACATATCGTAGCGCTCAGGAAACATCGCAGCTGGGAGCTCATTCCAGAGTTTGCATGTACGCGGAAGGAATTAAGAACTTAGCTTGCAACAGGGGGATGGTGTGATTGAAAAGGCAGGTTTAGTCTTCGATCATATATTTCTGTAGATACACAATTACCGTCTAAAAAGTGGCACCGGCGAAACAAGGCACAAACAGTAAATGTGCCTTGTTTCGCTCTCATTTATTCGGTGGCCGCGCGCGATTGATAACGTCAGCGATGCCGAAATGCGTAGTTTATACTTGTAAAAATGACACATGTAAAGTAGCGATGGGCGATAACTACTAAAAGTAATCGAATTAGTCGATTGTTCAGTTTAGTCGATAAAAGTCGATAACAATCGACGCCGCTCCGTTGTTATCTACTAACGGCGTGCGCCCGTGCCGTGCAGCGGACAAGAACTGACTGAATAACTAAAGTAACTAAACTGTAGCGCACACACCGCACGCAATGGGCGATTGCTGCAAAAGTGATCGACTGAATTGAAAATTGTACCACTGCGCTGTGCGCGTTCGATTGTCGATTTAGTAGTTCATCGCCATTACTATTGATTCTCGTATTACTAATTTCGTATACTACTAAATAAGTAATTTAAATACTAAGATGGTGCGCTCAGCGCTGTGTTGTGTAGTGTACTGCGGCAGGCGTGCGCTACGCTACTGCTTACTTTACGTTAACCACTGTGATGATTGATTTGATGTCCTTACCTCATCGATTGAGGGAACGTCGCAGTTTATGTTGATGAGTAAGTAGAGTTTCTAAATTTCTATCTAAAAATAAAATACCAAAATAAGAACAAAGTAAAACAACTTGTAATATTCAAATCAATCAGTAATTAGCTAATAACGTACTTATGCTTTTATAATCTATCTTATTGATGTAATAGGAACTTAAGTAGAAAGGTATTGTCCAATGCAAAGTTAGTACAACTTGGTAATAAGTAAAACAACATTAAAACGCTCTTCTCAAATCAACTAGCCAATAAACAAAACAAAAAAATAATAAATCGTAAAATCCAGAAAAAAGAAAATAAAACAAACAATAATTCAAACAAAGAAACAACAAACAAAGAAATAAAATAAGCAATATTCTTACAATTAATCTAAGAAACAACCAAGAAATCATAATACAATAGAAGCGCACCGTCTTGATTTTATTATATCTTTAAATATCAGTTTGAATTATTAATAATGTAAGTACCTATATGAGAAAACCAAATGTTAAAGTAATATAGTAATACTTTAAGTAATACACCATCCGCATGCCCTCCGTTTGCCATTCCATACGCAATCAGAAAGTAGTTTAGTAATTCAGTAGTAGTAAAATATACGCAAAAATTCCTCATGCGTCGCACAACTACTAATTCTATACTACTAACTCAATACATACTATGTATTGAGGATCGCAATCCCAGTTAGTAGTATAGAATTAGTAGTTCGTCGATTGTTATTCGAATAATCATGATGAGGAACTACTAAATCGACAATCGAATGCGCAGTGATACAATTTTCGATTTAGTCGATTGCTTTTTTTGCAACAATCGCCCATCGCTAATGTAAAGTGCAAAAGAAGGATGGAATGTCATACTTCCAATAAGTGTATCTTTATCTTAATTTATTAGCGCATTTTTTATGAGTAAATACTTTTATTCATATTATGTATTACTAAAATATCAATTTAAAACGCTTGCGTACCATGCGTAACAAATCGCATCTATCTCTTTCTGTCTCGAGTGGCTCACTCATAGGAAAAAATAGCACAGAGCTAATGTTTCAGAAAAAGGTCAGTGGAATGATGGAGTCGCCTATACCATTTTTTGTGATTTTCTTTTTTTTTTTTTAGTTTTCCGCTTTCTTTGTTTGTAAGGCTCGGCAAAATAAAGGTTGAGAAACCCTGTCTTAATAAAGTCTGTACTTTCCTTAGCACCTAATTCTACATACTTCTTGGATTATGTTTAAAATTTAAAAAGTTTCCTTACTGTTAAGATAAGTGTAAAAAAAAACTAAGCATCTCCACTGCTGTCTATGTTCAAGTAGGATGCGATAAGACGCGAGCACAATATTCGGAGTCAAATGGAACGTAGGAGCATTATTATATGAAATGAATTTGTGCTTAATTGCAACGGCTTATTATCCAATATATTTGTTTTCAAATATGCATCATTATATCATCGAAACCAGAAGATAATATGTAACGACCTTAACAAAGATTTATTTTCATACTTCATTACGTTACTTAAGATTTAAATTGGCTTAAATTATATGACACTTTTGAACTTTTTTCAAAATTGGTACTATAATATACATCTATTCTTCTATGTATAGACGCGGGGTCGATATTTTGTTTGATTTTCTATGGAATTGTGTATCTACAGAAATATATGATCGAAGGGTTTAGTTGTGAGTTTATACCGCCGGGCAGAACAATCTATTCGAATCTCTACTCTCAACAACCAATGCCATCATAACAAGGAGATTAGTGGAAGCGGCCGGAATCGACCAATGGAAAAGGTTTGGTTTATAATCACGAATCACTAAATACCTTACATAATATAATATTTGAACTCTTTCTTCAGAATTCCTTGGACAGTGTCAGGTCAATGTCTACTAAAACCACGTGGTACATTTATTTTATTTGCAGTCACAAAATTTCTACAGCAACGGAATCCTGTCAGTATATTCTGCGATACCGGTATTGCGATTGAAAATAAAGAAGACTCACCCTGAGTTCCTTGGCGGCGATGAAGCGGTACTGGCCGGACCAGAGCGCGCGCACCACGGCCGCCAGCTCCGACGCTATGGCGCCGCGCGTACTGTGCGACCTGACGCGGATAACTATACTTAACAATACACCACAGTGGTGGCGAAGAGGTACGCCACTTCGGCGACAGAAATCCAATGCTGAACATAGATCTGTTCTAATGATCTCCTAGTCTCCTAAGGATCTAGTCGGTGGCGCTGTGGTCTCGGTACTTTTTTTACATACATACATACACTCACGCCTTTTTCCCACGGGGGTAGGCAGAGATTACGTCCTTCCACTTGCTACGGTCCTTACATATCTCTTTCGCTTCATCTACTTTCATAACATTCCTCATACATGCTCGACGATTGCGGGTACTTCTGACCTGGCCTTTTTTGAGGACACTTTCGATTTGTTCGAAATATGTTCGCCTAGGTCTTCCTCGTCCCGTGTCCCCACTCACTCCAGCTTCATAAATCATTTTGGTCAGTCTACTTTCATCCATCCGTTCCACATGCCCAAACCACCCAAGCATACTACTTGCTACTTTTTTTTTAAGAGGGGAAATGCACCTTAAGCACCATGACACCGCACTGGCTAGGAGCGGCCGTGTGTGGGGCTCTCCGGTCTGAGTAAGCACATGGCGGGGTGCGCTTTCGCAATTCTATCGCCATGTGCTCCGGGGCCGGCTCGACCTAGGACTGGTCGAGCCACCGCCAAAGCGTGGTCTCGGTACTGGCTGAATCGGATAATTCGGGAGGCCCAAGGTCGATCCTGCCAGGTACCAACGAGTTACATTTATCTGTCGCTCCTATGGTGAAGGAAAACAGCGTGAGGCAAACTGCCTCTATACAAGCCTTTTAAGAGTTTAGTTGGTAGGTCACGCGGTCGGACCGCTCTGGCCGCGTGGAGTCCGACATAACCTCCGTGACATTTGCCTTTGGTGAGGTATCCTGGGCACGTTTCGTGTTCTTTGTGACGGATTCTCAGCCTTCCTCTTCTGAGGAAAAAAAAGGCAACCTGCATACACCTGCGAAGAAATTCAAGGGTGTATGTACTCAACCAATCCGTACTGGGCCAGCGTGGTTGACTAATGTCTAATAGGCCTAACTTAATTGGGGTAGGCTCGTGCCGCTCGGTTAGTACGTATAAGTGCTATTATGATGAAGGTTTTCCACACCCGTCCGTCCTGTGCTGTAGGCATCCAACTAGGGTGCGCACGGGTGACTACCTTCGTAACTAATAGGTTATTTGTGAAATACGCATACTCCATACTTACCCACGGGTTGGATAAGATTGACAAAACAGTGACGCTGACAAAAGTAAATCGTGCTCGCTAACACTTACTGCGACCTCCACTTAAGTCCTTCACTAACACTTACGTCGATCGAATTTGCCGACCCATTGCTTTTCCCAGAATATGCCTGCCTTGCGAGTAAAGTACTCTGCCAGCTGCCATTTAAGAAGACCATTTATTTTGGCTAAGACGGTGACTCGTTAATTTTCCGAGGATAGCATTATTGCTGATTCGATAACGCAAACGAGCAAAACTGACTTTGAGACTACTAATTAGACCCATTGTAATGAACAGGTAAGTCGTCTGGTGGCAAATCTGCAGTGTCCCAGTTACTTTTTCCACCTTTCCAAGTTATGTTATGCAAACTCCTCCAAAATCTAGGCGTCTGGTTTATGAAGTGAACCAAATAGGTATGTTTTTAGTAGCTGGGACAACACTGCCTACTAAAAAGCAGTGGACCAACTATAATTCCATCTATAGTTACATTTATAAACTTCACTGTAAACGAAAATGAATTATATTTAACGCTGGGAAATGCTTTAGCTTAGTTATTTTTGGGTATTGGGGTCAACAAATGCCATGAGACAACGTAATGCTCCTTCAGAAATTCCCATAACCATGTCAACGCCAGTTGACCTTGAGCGAGCCCATCAAATAGAACTCAACCGCATACTGATAGGATCATATATACATACATATATGTTACACCTTGTTCCCGATGGGGTAGGTAGAGACCACCCCGCTCCACTTGCTACGATCCTAGCACACTTCTCTTGCTTCCTCCACTTTAGGATAGGATAGGATCAGCTCACATTAATTTCCCAAAACGCTGCAGCATAAGTCTAAGGTAGGGCAGTGATGGATCCGCGGGTCGCCAGTGGGCGCCCGCGGAGGACCACGCCCCTTCCGCAGCCGGGGGGCGTTGTCGGTGGTGGAGATGGGGGAGGTATTGAGCCTCTCCCGAGGAGGGCTCCCCTGTATCGGCGGGGGAGCGGAGGCTGGGGGTTCCCGGAAGTAGCTTGGTATTCCCGGGGGCTCCCTACATGCCTGAGGAAGGCCATCCCTGAGGTTTTTAGTGGGTAGGCCTCCCTCTTCTGGAGGAATGCCCGCCATCCAATGAAGACTGAATAGCCAATAGTGTTAAAGCATTGAGCAAAGTGCAGTAGGTCTACTTAATTAAAAAAATATCTAAATAACAGAGTTGAATCAATATATTAATTCTCGTTTTCCCTTTCGGGAAGAAAATTCAAATAAGTAGGTACCTGTTAACGTGCTCCAAATACTGTCCGTTGCAGAAGTACGTGACTAGAATGGCGGTGTTGTTGAGGCATTGCACGATTGAGTTCATGTAGCATGTGTTACCCAGGTTCTTCAGGCCGGTCAGCCCGCGGCCCTGCAGGGTTTACAAATAGCACACGTCAGAACTTCACGTTGCACAAAGTCATAATTTTTTCTTTATTTATGCAGGTTTATCTCTTTTTTTATAATATTAATATAAGAGCGCGTCATATAAATTGATTGATGCCTTTGACTGCGACAGTGAGAAGAATTTTAAGCGAAACAATTAACCTTTTTTTACTGTCTTTGTGGACACGGTATTTAACGTTCTTGATCATTTGTTTGTTTTTACTCTTAATCAAAGGTTTAATCACCATATATTTTGATCACCATAACGCCAAATGTAATAGGGAGCGTGGTGGTAAACTCCATGATGTTATTAATCAGAAGAAACTGAATCCGCATTTACTTGGCCCAAGGATCAAAAAAAAAAACAGGATTTTTGCAATTGTACTTGTCGCCAGCTATTTAGACTAACAAGGTAGAAAAAGAAATATTACATTCCGGGTAAAATAACAAGTGACTACTAACAATTCTATTGATACTGGACTGTTAGTTCACAAAGACAGTAAACGAACATTTATCAAGATACTTATTAAAGCTTAGGGAACTTAACAAAATAATCTTTGGCTTCTAAACGATAAAGTCAATTTTACAGTGCAAAATTTTTCAAACTGAAAACAATAAAAAACCACAGTGGCTTACCCTCCTGAAAAGCCAGACGATGTGGTTCTGCGAGTACTTGAGCCGGACCTTGACCTTGAGCACCATATTAGCCGCGTCCAGAGGGATGCATCGCTGTTCGTATCGGAGAATCTTTACAGTTACCTCTCGACTTCGACGAGTGCCTTTCTTTGAGTGTACACTTGTTTCATAAAAGCAGATCTTCACAAGTTAAGCCTTTGTTAAGTCTCTACGATTTTTTATTTCAAATGAAAAAAAAAATCGTTTTGTCACGCACTTCTTACCTGGTATACAACATTAATACCGTAATAAACTATCTACAATATATTTTTATGTTTAGATATTTCCAATACTCATCACAATTTAAAATTCTTAGATAATAAAGGCTTTGAAAGTTATTTTAAAAAATATTTACTTCAACTCGATCTAAAAAGGCACCGGCGACTTATATTTAGACAGCGGGAACACAAGTATCAACAACGCAATTAAATACAGCAAGAAAATTGTCGATACCACGCTCGCTAAAGTCTGTAGCATAACAACAATAAGCTGTCAGGTGTTGAGTTTACAGTTCAAATTTGTGTGTAGCTCAGCTCTGTTATTATTGCGCTTGGTAATTTAGAACTTCCTACTGTCAACGATTACAGTATGGCTACATTCGCGGTTTCTACGCGTCGCTTGATCACGGGACGTAGTACCATCACGACAGTCGAAGCTAGACTGACTAGACGGAGCGGGTGGTACACCCTATGTAAGTGGTGGTTGGGTGGCGCCCGCCACAAATCTGTTTATTATCCATCGCTGCGTGGCAAGGCGATGATTCAATCGACCCTTCGCCGCCGCGGCAATGCTTGCTACGGGTGGAGGATACGTGCACACGTCGCGAGTTCACAATACTTCGTTTGTTGCCCGACAAATAATGTAATTATTGCTAAACCCTGTTAATCTGACGGCGTACTATCTAAAGCGGTTGGAATATTTGATTTATATTTAACTAGCGACCCGCCCCGGCTTCGCACGGGTGCAATGAAAACAATGCAATAAACATATACCATCGCGGTCTTTTCTGTTGAACTTTTTCAGGTGGACAGTACTGTAGTACATTATTTTGGTCTATCTCGTAGGGTTCAGTCAGCGTTTTTGCAATACAAGCGCAAAAAAATGTGCTTATTTACGACATCACATCACATAAGAAACCTCTAAATTTATCAGTGTTTCTCTACTATATAAACCTCCCTTAACAATCACTCTATCTATTAAAAAAAACCGCATCAAAATCCGTTCATCACAGCTCATATACGTCCCCACCGAGGGGCTCGAGCCTACCCTAACTAGGTAAGGGCGATTAGGCCTTAGTCAACCACGCTGGCCCAGTGCGGGTTGGTTGACTACGTACACCTTTGAATCGCTTCGCAGATGTACGCAGGTTTCCTCACGATGTTTTCCTTCACCGTAGGAGCGTCTGATAAATGTACATATGAAATCCGGAACGAACAACACATTGGTACACGGTGGGGATTAGATCGCGGGCCTCCCGATTCTATGCGGCGCACAGACCAGTGCCGAGACCACAGCGCCACCGACGTCAAAACAAAATCCGTTGCGTAGTTTTAAAGATCTAACCATATATAGGGACACTGTCCCTGGGACAGACAGACGGCGGATAGCGATTGTGTTTTACGGCCGTTTTCAATAACCTATCTAAGATCAAAGATAAATTGCTATCTCCGATTAGCAGTAAGCTGTTATCTATCTGTAGTCTGCGTTTCACAATCATAGATACGAGCTATCTATCTTTGTCTAACTAAGGATAGCTTTATGCCCTCTCGTCTATCCAAGCCCTGTAGAACGTTTTGTTCGTTGCTACCATAAAGCTTTAGTACGTTTAAAACATATGTTCAATTTATTGATGTATTTTATATTTAAATATTATGTTGTAAAGTGCATACAATGTTACTATAATTGAAAAATAAATCTTAGATCGTCGTTTTCACTTTATTTGCTGGTGTTCTTTATAAAAATCATAGAACGAAACGTTTATAAATGACAAGTGATGTCATTCGAACATTACTGACAGATAATTTGTTGCCGCCAATTTGTGTGTATTACATGTTTTTGATATTAAATATAAGCAAAAGTGGAAAAAATGAGTTCTGTAAGTATCTGGATTTACGATACTTTGTAATTTAAGTTATAATGTTATTATAGTTAATTTTTTCGAAGCCTATCTGTGTTTTAATCCACCGATATTGACAGATAGCCAAATGTCGTCACAAGAGATAGCTCCGCCTATCGGAGAGTAAGTTGAAACTTTTTTGAAATGCAGTTACGTCAGATTTGTATGAGCGTGCCTATCTCTAGTAAGCTATCCGTCCTCCCGACGATGGATAGGTAACTTCGGTAGGCGACGCTATCCATCAGTAGGTTATTGAAACGCAAGTTAGGGCATAAGGATAGATTTTACTATCTTTAGTAGCAAAGACAAAGGATAGATAGGTTATTGAAAACGGCCGTTAGTAATGTAGTGATGACTGATAGTTTGTTTTGATTTGTTTAAAACGGATTAAACAAACTGGGGGTGTAATAGTGTGTCATTTCGTTCTTTACGTATCCATTAGTTAGGTCAAAACATATATATCCGCTAGTGTAAATCCAAATAATAAATTGTACATCAAAAATACATGCTACTTATTTGCATATATCCGATTTACTATTACGCGTTTTATTTAAAAAGTTCGACTCGAGCGGAACTCTTTTAACATACATTGAATCAATGATGTTATATTCAACTAGCTTTCCGCCCGCAGCTTCGCCCTCGTTATATTCGAATTTCCCACAGGAAGGATATGTTTTAACAATACTGCCATACAACCTTTCACCCCCTCCTTTCAACCTTTTACAACCCTTTTCTGCTTTAAAAGGTAGCCTCTGTCCTTTCTCAGCCTCTAGACTATCTGTGTACCAAATTTCAATTAAATCGGTTCAGTGGTTTTAACAATATTTTCATACAACCTATTATCCCTCCTTTCAACCTTTTACAACCTTTTTTATATAAAAAAGTAGCTTGTGTCCTTTCTCGGGCTCTAGACTATCTGTGTACCAAATTTCATTTAAATCGGTTCAGTGGTTTTAACAATATTTTCATACAACCTATTATCACTCCTTTTAACCTTTTACAACCCTTTACAACCTTTTTTGCATGAAAAAGTAGCCTATGTCCTTTCTCAGGCTCTAGACTATCTGTGTACCAAATTTAATTTAAATCGGTTCAGTAGTTTTGGCGTGAAAGCGGAACAGACAAGACAGAGTTACATTCGCATTTATAATATTAGTATGGATAGGTTAAGGATTTGTAATATTTAGATGTAATATTATAACAATTGCTGGTGGTCCTACTTACAATAAATAAATAAAAATACAAAAAAATTGCTAGAAATTAAATAAGTCTTATGCGTCTCGTAATAGAGAAGATTTGCAAATGCAAATGTGGCATGTTGATGTGTAGCGGACTATACACAAAAATTTTAAATAAAAATGTACAAGAGCGCAGTTATCTCTAGAATATGTCTCGTGTGGACAATCAAGTTTATAATAAAGCTATCATAGTAACCCGTCTATTAGTACTCGGGAAACAGTTCGATAGATCCATTTCGTTTGTGATGGTGGTCAAAGAAATAACTGTCTCGTAAACTCCTAGGGCGGGCGGTAACGAGCGAAGGGAGAAGCGAGCGGGTACGGTGACGTCAAACAACATATAAGAACGGGTACAAATTAGCGGACTTTTGATGACGTCACCAAATACAAAAAGGGACAGTGTACCGTGTCAAATGCCCTTTAAAGTTATGTCCTGATAAATGTTGAAGTATCTAGAATTTAATTTTAACTGATGTGATGACTATTTAACTGATTAATAATAAAGTACTCACTTAAGATTGATTTGGCATTGACATTCAATTTTATTTATTACTAGCTGTGCCAGCGACTTCGTCCGCGTGGAAAATAGTTATTTTGAGCATCATATTTATTTTTGCAAACAATCTGATCTAGACAACGCGATATATCCAAATTTGATTACCATAAAAACGATTCTAGTGAGTTAACATTAAAAGATAGACATATACTGTCGCGGACATTTTTTTTAGATCATTTTAAGAGGAATAATTTTTTCATACATATTTTTTTGATATCTAGAATCGTTTTCGCAGCGCACGCAACGGAAGCCCTCAAAGATGAATAATTTTCCCCGTTTTTTCCACATTTTCCATTATTTCTTCGCACCTATTAGTCGCAGCGTGATGTTATGTAGCCTAAAGCATAAATATTTTTTCAATTCGAACCAGGAGTTCCAGAGATTAGCGCGTTCAAACAAACAAACTCTTCAGCTTTATAATATTAGTATAGATTTCTCCAGATTTTAACAAGATTTTGTGATAATAATAAAAGAATCTTGATTTGACTAACAAATTTTATGTCGTACCGATTAATACTGAAACAAAGTCCTCAATAATGTAGGGTGTCCGGCCTTTCTACCCAAATGTCCGGCCAAATTGGCTGGTCTGTCCGGCTATTAGGTTTGGCAAACCTGGCAACCCTACCCACGCACTATCTGGATCTTAGTGCATGACAGATATTTACAGGAAAAGCAAATGACTGAAATCCAAGCTGCCAAGATGAAATCCTGAAACCTAGCATACCAGTTAGTGACCTGACACATTCAGACATGGCCAAAATCCGATGAAAATATAATCTGTGTCATTATATCTTTAAACTAGCGACCCGCCCTGGCTTCGCACGGGTGCAGTGCTGATACTGAATACACTACAGAAAAACTGTGAACGTTGCATATAATCGTTTGCAATGTACGCGGACAAAATGCAATTATTTACGATATCACATTAGGAACCTAAAAATATCAATATTTCTTAACACCGCATCGAAATCCGTTGCGTAGTTTTAAAGATCTAAGCATAGATAGGGACAGACAGACAGACGGCGGATAGCGACTTTGTTTTTTTTCTTTTTTTATGGGATAGGGCAGCAAACGAGCAAACGGATCACCTGATGATAAGCGATAACCGTTACCCATAGACACCCGCAACACCAGAGGAGTCACAGATGCGTTGCCGGCCTTTTAAAAGGGAATAAGCGGGGAAGGGGGGGTTGGGCCTCCGGTACCCTCACTCACTCGGCGAAACACAGCTCAAGCGCTATTTCACGCCGGTTTTCTGTGAGGCCGTGGTATCACTCCGGTCGAGCCGGCCCAATTCGTGCCGAAGCATGGCTCTCCCACGGTAAAACTTATATCCCACGGTAAAACACGGTTATACTATGTAGTGATGACGAAGAGGTGAGGATTTTGAGATTTCTTAACCTACAATTTTTTCATATGACTGTTGTTTCGGCCAACATCAGCAGTCCAAGACTGCGGGCGTAGGGGGGTGCTGGACTATAGCCTAAACCGTATAATTTTATGACTGTATAATAGCCACCACTATGCGGAGTTTCTTTTACTTGGAGTACGGTCAGAGCGTCAATCAAAATAAACTCCAAATTTCATAGTTATTCACAGATATCATTATTCTATCATCAGTAGAGATCGGATAATCGGATGCATATTACCTAAAGTTAGTTTAAGACAAAGTATGGAAACGGCTTTTTATTGTTTTGTTAAATAAAAATCCCGGGATTGCGGAATTGGATAGCCGGATGTTTATTTATTTACCTAATTTAGTTTTTGACAAAGTAAGAAACTGTCTATTTATTTTATTTCCATAAATAAAAATCCCGGAATTCACACTCATTAAATCGGAAGTTAACTCAGAGTGAGATACTAGACCATACTTACGCCCGGGCACCATTTCTGTTTTTTTTTCAATTATTTAATTGATTTTAGTCAAACTATCTCACTACTTTCGTATAACACTCTTCATGTAATAAATCGTACATTCATAAATCGCACGGGGAACTGAACTAAACTTCATGTACCTAAATATGCATAGTTGTATAAATGAACCCGGAGTCTCGGTCTTTTCAAAATAAATACCACGTGCTAATTTAGTAATTTTCAAACAATATCACTACGTTAAATTTGCAGTCTCGTATTTTTCCCGGGATTTTTATTTAACAAAATGTATTTTAAAAAGCCGCTTCCATAATTTGTGAGCCAACAATTAACTTTAGGTAAATATGCATCCGATTATCCGATCTCTAATCATCAGCTGTTTGGTTTCTCTTGGATAGGTCTTAATTATCTAACAAATAAGCATTGGAGATTGCAACATCGCCGTTTATTCGCTTGTCTTTCTGCTCGGGAAACTCACGATATGACTAAATCAGCACTGTTCCATTACCGGAAGATGCGACATCATTAGGACTTGCATCATTAGGACTTGCACATTCACCTTGTGAACAACAGTTGATTTTTTCGCGTCCGTATTTCAAACTGGATACAGTTCAGTTTGGGTTTGAAACCACAATCAAATCTTATATAAAAACGTTTAAATTTGGTCCTTCATACTCAGAAACCCTTGAGAGGGGAAATGCACCTTATGCACCGTGACACTGCGCTGGCTAGGCGCGGCCGTTTGCGGGGCACTCCGGTCTGAGCGGACCGGCCTACCCACTAAACCCCCCCCCCCCCGAGTTCTCTAGGCCCATGCGGGGCACATGGCGGGGTGCGCTTTCGCGATTCTACCGCCACGAAATACTCAGAAACCCTACAACCCAAGGACCAAAATCGACCGATAGCTGGTCTATATTACCAACTTGTGACAGAACACTGTAAAACCAAAACAAATCAGATCCAGTTCCGCCTCATGATAAAGTCCGGCGTCACTTTGGCTTTCCACGCCTCTTTAAGCGCATACGCCTGCTTTATGGGCCAGCGCTGTATCGCGATCGCATTCATAGAAATTAGGTATAAGGCTGAGTTTAGTCGGTAGATCTGTCCAACATAATGACCACTTGCATGTGACGTTTCGTACTTCTTGTGAGGGTTCTCAGCCTTTCTCTCCTGTAGAATAGGCTATTTGACAATGCGAAAAATAAAGTGTCAATTACTGTTAACAGTATAAATTAAGAGTTAAAAAATGATTATTTATTAAAGTACGTTGAAAATAATGATTATTTTTTTTTAAAATCCGTAAATAAAAATTGCATTTTTTAAACGTTTGTCACGTGACACAAAACGCTCCTGATTGGTCGAATTTATCATGACGTCACTTGCTTGTAAACTTTGTTTGCCTACTTGTGTTGCGCCTAGTTGTGGTAGATTATCTCCGTTATATTAAGATTTTCTTTATTATGCATTGTTTTTTTTTGTTTATTTGCACTATTTTACAAGTACTTTCAACCATGGAGAAATAATTCTGACTTTTATGCTTCGGAGCCTTCGATCATATATTTCGATTATATATCAGAATATATGATCGAAGTTCGGAGCTAAAAAATGTAAAAACAGCAAAGATCGGGAAGTACCAGCATCACACATTCTTTTAATGCGATCTGCCTGGCAATGAAATTTAAAAGGCAGAACTTTATCTTTTAAAATTATTTTCTGACTGAAACCCATTTTGTACTGATAGTATTTTGCCATGTCATTTTCCATCTGTAACGAACAAACAAGTTTTAGTCGGGATCTTTTAGTGCACTGCTTATTGAAATCATAGGACTCTGTAGCTACAAATTTTAACAAATATTATGGAAAACAGCGGAAATATTCGAAGTGAGTTGCAAAAGACATTCTGTTAAAAACATTAGAGGTATTATAACCTCAAATCAATAACGAAAATATTAACATTCTGAATGTAATTAATTATTACAAAATATAAATATTATGTTTACTTACATCGAAATGGTCTTCACAAAAGAAAATATTTGTACTATTCGCTATGTCATTATGATCCCTCCGAGAAAGTAGCAACCACTTTCGGCGCACTTCGATATTCGTTAGAACACTGACAAATAGTATTTCCGGAGTTTTTAACGACGTATTTGTACATTTTGGAACTGCACACCATTTGTAACTCATTTTGTTACATAAATCACTGATAAAAAGTAAATCCAATCGCACTTTCGTTTTTTGTTTACAACAAACAAATATATATGCCAGTTGTCACAGATCAGAATACAGGCAAGTGACGTCACCGACCTCATTGCAGCGCCATATTGTCAAAGTAGCGTTTTGGCACACTATTTAAATATTGAATTTTTAATTCGATGTTTTTCAGCGAATATATACCAGAATTAAAAATAACAACTTTTACTGGGTTCCTTAGACTCTACTGCATAATATAAAATAGATTTTAAAAACCTGTCAAATAGCCTATTGTGTGAGGATTTCGACGATGAATATACAGTGTGTTACAGTCGGGTCAATTTTAAATAGGCACATTTGACATTTGTTCATAGTGAGGTGACCTGCTTAAACACTCCGATTATGGTGAAATAATCGATATTTACTTCAGACATATGTGAACTTTTTTATAAGATAGAGGGGGCAAACGAGCAAATGGATCGAAGGATCGAACAGACGTGTTGTCGGCCTTTAAAATGGGAATACTCTCTTTTTTATAGGTACTGTAATAATATATTGTACGAGTTTAATTGCCTTATAAAATTTTAACATTGTTGAAGATGTTGATTATTGTTTAATTTTCATCATAAAACAAAAGAATAACATATTTTTATTTAATAAAAAATTGACTATTAATTCATGGTGAAAAATCCTTTCACAAGAAATCACTGCATTCATTCGATTTTTTGTGGAACAGCACTAACGTTTAGACTTCACTGAACGCAACATTGTAACAACGCTTATTTGTGCATTTCAAAACTAAAAAAATATTGAATATTTTATGCCCGCCATCACAAGGTTAGTTGACGAATTTTAATGAAATGTCAAATGTGGCCTATTAAATTGACCCAACTTTAGGGATCGGACCGATACTTTACCAAGTGTTGTATGTTAAGTTTTATCGACAAAAACCTATACAAATGGGGGTCGCATCCCTCACCCCCATGAATGAGAGCTATCTTAAAATTTTATTTCTTGTATTTTAAGGAGTTTATTAAATCTTGCTGTTTTACGATTTTATTTGGTCTACATACACAAAAGTGGCCTTATTTCAAAGTTAATGAGCTGTGCTAGCATTTAACAATAAATTTGTTAAGAAATTCTTTACAATAACAAACAAAATCCTTTGATTTAGACAGAAAACTGGGTAAAATTAACTATTTTTTTTTTAGTTATTGGGCTCTACCTAAAATTCCGGGCCTTTGACATATCATTTTTTTTGTTCTAATTTATTGGCAATGAGTTGAGCTTGTAAATAAACCTAAAATAAGTACCGCTAAACAGGCAAATAGTTAAGAAACGGGTCTAACAAAACAAGTCATAATTGACAAAAAAAAACCCTATTCATAAGAAGGTAATATTTCTATTGTGTGTGAGAGAGAGAGGTACTTTTGTGTATGTAGACCAAATAAAATCGTAAAACAGCGAGATTTAATAAACTTCTTAAAATACGAGAAATAAAATTTTAAAATAGCTCTCATTCATAGGGGTGAGGGATGCGACCCCCATTTGTATAGGTTTTTGTCGATAAAACTTAACATACAACACGTTGGTAAAGTATCGGAAGTCCGATCCCTAACACACTGTATAGAAAATTTGATATCTAGAATACGAACACAGAATTTGTATAAAGTTCAAAGTCGCGTATTTCTTCTTTTGAAATTGAAATCCTCACACGCCAAGTTAAAGTACAGGGGCTGCCTCTAGTGGTTCTACTGGAGCCTTTTTGCCAGGAGAGAAAGGCTGAGAATCCCCACAAGGAATATGAAAGGGGGCGTTCATAAATTACGTGAGGTGTTTTATGAAATTTTCTATTTGAAGCATACAATCTGGATTAATTTGACTAAAATAGTTTTTTTTTGTTTTAATAAAAAAAAATGCGTTATATTTGCCGAGACCCCCCCCCCCCCTTTCCAACGTAAGATTAGGTGAGATTTGACTCGACCGCCTCCCCCCTTGAAACATCTCAAGAAAAAGGAGCAAAATTACAAATTAATACAGTTACAAAATATAACAGTTTTGCAAACGTTACACGCCAATATGAATTGCGTATGCTGCACCGAGCCACCGCCCGCCCGACGGCGGCAGGCGGCGATCGATTGACGCCCAAACGTGAACACGCGAAACATTGAACTTGAAACACCACACCTGACGTCGGAGGTGGACTGGAAAATTTGTGCCACCTTACAAGACCACCCCGCACATAAAATACTGCGTATTTTGTTGGTGTGTATAGGCTCCGTGCGAAAACAAGTGCCGCAGGCAATAAAATACTTTCTCGATATGTCGCGTATATTTTCAAGTTAGAACATGTCTTGACCGAAACATTCGTTCGATAGGGTTACAAGTTGTGTTGGAGAATGTGATGATTCTAATTAAGTAAATAATGCACCAACATAACAATAATAACAATTGTGTAGATTGAGATTAATTTTGCTTAAATGGCCTCCACACGTTAGATCTCCCAGCGCCCATGTTAAGATTAGTGATGTGCCGGATATCCGTATCCGTATCCGCGGATATCCGAGGCAGAAGAAAGATCCGTGTCCGTTACTTTTTGGCGGATCTTTTACGGATCTATTTAGTAGTCTTCTTTAAAGAATAATTCAAATTCTTGTGGACGTTTTCTTTGTAAATGATTTTTAAGGAAGTTGAGCGTTTACCCTTACGAGAATACTTTCCATCAAAAGTTTCACACTTTGCACATTCATCATTTATAATCACAAAATAATTCCATATTACACTACTAAACTTCTTTGTAGACATTTTTTTTAATCATGTACCAATACACAAAACACAAGCGTTATCTATGCTGCCTAGTGTCATATTAAAAAAAATTACCCGCCGCACAATGCAAGTCGAAACATGTTTCAACTCAAGATTGCGCGCACCGACACCGATTGTGTAAGAAAGTTAAGATCCGTATCCGTATTTGCGGATCTTGACACCAAATCCGTATTCCGTTCTGTATCCGCGGATCTAAATTTTTGACGATCCGGCACATCACTAGTTAAGATAGATCACCTTTACAAAATATTATCTGTAACCACTTCTGCCGACAGACATCCGCAAGCAGATCTGGGTCATGCGATCATGGAAGAGTAACTCAATTACATGTTTACAAGATTTTATTTAACTTGCAATATATGTATGTTTGTATGTTCGGGTCAAATTTTACAACTCAATATTAAGGCGTTTAGTTTAGATGACAATGCATGATTAACTGTGCGACGTCATTCTAAATCTAAGATGGCGGCGTACTCAAGATGGCGGACTAATTATTTTTAATGCACTCATTTTTAATGCAAAAAGAAAAAAAATAACTTAAACTATAACTTTTACTGTTAACTTATAAATAACGCCATTTCAAATTTAACACATTTGACACAATTTATATATATATATATATATATATATATATATATATATATATATATATATATATATATACAGGGTGGGCCATATGAGTGTTGGCGATTTAATTCTTCAATTTCTCGGAAACGCCGGACGCGGGGCGGCGGAGGGTATGTTGTTAGCTGCGTCGCTTCCTGGAAATTTAGTCGCCATGGAGCCGTACACGGGAGCGCAACGTGCATTTTGTGTCCGAGCATATTACGAAAACAATAAATCAGTGATTACTGCACGACGTTTGTATCGACATGAACACGGTTTACGCGATTTAAGTGGAGTTCCAAGCGCCAATGTGATACGGAAATGGATCAGAATGTTTGAAACAACTGGCTCAACAATATCAATTACGGCTCGTGGTCGCGCAGTTTCTGCAAGATCAGCCGACATTGTGGAGCGTGTTCGTGTTTCAGTTCAGCGAAATCCGCAACAGTCAACACGTAAGAGAAGTCAGTCTTTAGATATCAAAAGAACGACATTGCGTCGAATTTTGAAGCGTGATTTGCATTTGAAGGCGTATAAAATTCAGATAGTCCAAGAATTAAAGCCAAATGATGCAATAACCGACTTAACTTTGTCAGATTGATGCTCGAGCGGTTCAACAATTTCAACAATGTGATGTTTAGTGATGAGGCCAATTTTCACCTTAATGGCCATGTGAACAAACAAAATTGTCGGTTCTGGTCCGAGACTAATCCCCGGCGCTTGCATGAACGTCCACTTCACAGCCCTAAACTTGTTGTGTGGGCTGGGATAACGTCAACCGGTATTATTGGGCCATACTTTTTTGAGGACGAAAGAGGGCAAGCAATGACGGTGAGAGCTAACAATTATTGCAACATGATAAGAGACTTTTTGGTGCCAGCTTTGCAAGAACTTCAAGGCAATACCTCGAGGATGTGGTTTCAACAGGATGGGGCCACATGTCATACGGCTAGGGCATCCATAGGGCTGCTGAAAAATGTTTTCCCCGGAAAACTCATATCACAAAGGGGGGATATTGAATGGCCACCACGTAGCCCCGATCTTTCTCCTTGCGATTTTTTTCTATGGGGCTACCTCAAATCGGTAGTCTACGAGAATAATCCGACCAATTTAGAGCAGCTGAAGAGGAACATTGTTCAGGAAAGTAACAAAATACCGAGAACAACTTTTCAACGAGTTTTCCAAAATTTGCGACTTCGGTTCCAAGAGTGTCAAGCAGCCGACGGAAGTCACTTGGACAATATTATTTTTAAGTCTTAAAAATTCCTATTTTTCTACTTTTTAAAAATACAAATACATTTTTGTTATGTTTCGTAGTTTTTTTTTTATTGAATATTGAAACCACCAACACCTTTATGGCCCACCCTGTATATATATATATATATATATATATGTTATAAAAGCTTGTCGGGAGATTTGAATACTCGTTTTTACTTTCTTACTTTTAAAATGTTAATTGCAACTAAATATTTTTCATGTAATATAAATACTGTTCGTGCTTTATGACTTTGTTGTACAAAAAAATAGTCCAATAAATCTGGCTCTGGAATGGCCATTATCATATTTGCCGCGTACCAATGCCATCTCAATAATCGCGATGGATTTCCTATTCCCGCGCCGGGCGTCATTTCCTCGCCGCGCCCTCCGTCCGCCCCCAGCGTGAAACATTTATTGGTACTGGCTTGGCTGTTACAAGATGATTTATTGGCGGGTCAAATAAGGTGGCTATTTACAAGTTTCTTGAAACGTTCTCAGCTGTATACGAATGTACCACCAATTTTTTATTCTTGTATATTGACAAACAAGCAGACCAGCTACCTGATGGCAAGTGGTTTTTTTTTTTGGACGGATCTATGATGAAGCCTCAGGTGGCTATGTTCAGCTTTGCAATGAGTGTATTTGTGGAAGGCGCACGAACAGCAGGTTCGACGCCTTGCCTGCTAACGACTGTTAGGGTCGAAAGAAAGGAGTCGACGCAACTTGAGCGCGCCGTAATGTGACTCGGACGCTCAAGATCGCAGAATCTATATAATATATGTTTGACGTGAGATGTGTGGCCTGGGTCGTGGTGTGTGAACGATAGAAATGGTAAGTGGTTACAGCCGCCTATAATACATTAGAAATTACGAGGAGTATGACAATAATATCTGGTCAGCCTCAAATGTCAACCTCTCCAGTATGAGTCAGCAATGAGATCCGTTATTCAACATCTTAAGAATGGCAAAATTAACAATTCCAATAAAAACGATAACATTAGGAGACGGCGGCTTTTATATCTTCTATACTGTAATATGATATGACGTACAGGTAAGTCAGTGACTCTCGTGTCACTCCTCTTCATAAGAAAGGTTCCAGGAAGAAGTGTACAAACAAAATAATGTAACATCATGAACGACTGACTGAAGGTATATTTGTGTGCAGAAAAAAATTCGCGAGACAGATTTCTAAAAGAAAAAAGAAGCCCGTGTACAAATTGTCATTGTTTCGTCAAATCGTTGAGGTAGCCCGAGAGTTTAATATACATATGATTTCTCTAAGGCATTTGACATAAAGAAGTAACCAACATTGTAGAAAACACTATGGTTATGTACCCATTTCCCAGGTACACCACAATATGTCATAATACCACAACATGGGGAGCACTACAAGAGGTGAACATTCATCCCGGACGCATGATCTTTTCTCAGATAGCTTCCATTCAAGTTCCAAGTGTGCTACAGGGATGTTGAATATCACCCTTTCTTAACTAAATATACTGAATGTGTAATGCGTTTCATATTTTAAAACTAGAGGGATGGTGTTTGGTGGGTACTAAATTGCAATTTTGCGATGTCATTTTATTTAAGAGTAACACTGTGATGTACGGTGTTTTGTGAGGTAAGTATATTGGGTTAAAGATAAACCACGCAAGACCAAGATGATCATCGCTTACCGCTTCAATGACTATTTCCCTGCAGTGACCCAGCATTGCGAAATAGTTCAAACCTTGGAACTTTAATCTCAAACAAGGGCGTTTGTATAGTTGAAGTTGTCATTTAACTTGACCATCGCCATAACCAAAACTGAAATTTAAAAGTTGACGTAAGTGGAAGTATCGAACAATTATTTCTTCATACGGCAGAGAAGTGGACGGTGCGCCATTTGGATAGGGAAAAGATGCTCTGTACATAAGGTAGAAGAGAATCCACTGAATATCGTGGGCGGATTCTACATCCGTACTCCGGGAGCTCGATATCACACACACACACACACACAGCATCTGTCAGCCGTAATAGTCTCGTATACTACATTTTGGACATGGCTTTAAATGGAGCAACGACTCCATAGCGCGTTTAATCTTACCATAAGGGTAGGCCATGAAAATCCGCAATATCTTCCAGCAGGATTCTGCCAACAGGGAGAAATGACTGTACGTCGTGCTGAAAGCTGTATCTACTTATGCCACCGACATAGACACCTCAACCATAACATCAAGAGAAAATGGTTTGTGTGGTTCCTGTGAGATTCGCATCAAATCGCCAACCCCCATAAAAACTACAACGCATAATACAAATATTGCTCTTTTTCGTAGGGAAAGTTATATAGGTTAATTAAATCAAAGCGACAAAGAGCTATGGCAGTTTCACATACATCGTTTTATTCAAAAATAAAGTAAGCGTCTATGAATGAAATATACCTTGTTTAAAAGAGCATGTATTGCTGATTAATAAGAAAATAAAATCGTAATTTAAGGAGTCCAGGTTTTTGAGCAACAACAACAAAAACGCAACAGATTTGTATTCAGTGCTAAGTAAGCTCTGTGGCGAAACGATAGCCACGCCCCCTAGTTAAGATCATTGATGATTTTAACTAGGGGGAAGTTAAGCAACTTGAGATGTGGATCCAACTTGGATAGGGTGACCACCGAATACGTGAACTCCTTCCTTGGTGCATAATAAAATAGAAAGAGAGACAAGGCTGTTGAGTGAAGAACATGAAACATCAGTGGTCAAAATCTATCTGATGCCATTTTGTATCTTTCTCATCGTATCACTCGAGCGTTGGCGCAAGGGAGCTGAGTGATGAAAAATAAAAACGAAACGTCAAACGTTGTATTTTTTTGGTCTCTCTGGATAAGAGTCTCTTAGCCAGCGCATTTTCATGTTGATTGCCAAAAAAGGTTTTTAAACTGAATTTCATTTAAATAATCAAAAATCTATATAAACATAAATGCACTAAACCAAAAATTACATTAGCTGTAATCATAAACAATTTAAACCTCATATTTTACAGCAAACATTCATGATTTTAATATTGCAAAAAAGAATTATTTAGTCTGGCAACCTTGTACCAAAACATTGTCATGCCGGAAAATTAATTTACTTAATAACTATTTTTAATTAATTACTTTTTAACCTGGCCTTACCTAAATGTGACAAAATCATCAAAAATAGTTTATGAATATTTTATAATCATTGGTTGTTTTGAGTTCTTACGATTCTTTCAAAAATAGTGAATAAAAATCTGCCATAGCTCTTTCAACTTGTCGACATTTCAATTGAATCTTGAATTATTGTATAAAATAGTATATTCCATGAGTAATTAAAAATATAATGCCGTTAACAGTCGTCTCATTTAGCATGACTATTAGAATGGATAAGTGGCCGGCAGCGTTACAAGTGCGCCGACGTCAAAACCACGTCAAAAGGGTGGGATCGCGACCGTTCGTCAAGGATGTTGCGCCCTTGCTACTCAGCCTTAATTTAAATCAATTAAGACGACGAAAACCCGTATCCTCGAAGCCCATAGTCAATTACGAATTATGCTTGTATATCCAGCATATTACATGGTACTTTGTAAATAAGTAAAGATAATTTTGAACAACTATATAGTTATTTATCGACGTCATCTATTTAGGGTGTCAAAGTTCATCGGTGTTAGCCGCTAATGGCCCGCACGTGGGTGCGTCACATTGCCGAACCCAGCGCACGTTGCACGCGGGCGGACGCGCCGCGTGAGCGCGCTTCGTCCGGCTTCGGTTCGCCGACGTATAGATAGATAGATAGATAAATCTTTATTTGGTCGGACATACACACACACACACACAAAATATAAATACAGTTATAACGGACAGAATTAAAAGTAAATATAGCACAGTAAGTATAAAATACCTGTAGTGTTAGAATATCAGCGACATTACATAAATGAAAAACAAAATACAGGACAGTTCGTGTACCGTGCTACAATATTGTGTGTGTGTGCTGCAGCAACACAAAAAGGCCATAGCTCAGCGTCAATATTTGCTCATAATCTATGAGCAAATATGGCTGATTTTCAGCAACATATATATTTGTAGGATTAGCAATAAATCGTTTGTAGACAACATCGATTTATTATATGCTATTATCCTTTTTTACGAGGTGGAAGCTGCTCCGTAGCAGTCAATAGCAAATCAACAGGCGTGTGTGCGACTCACTCGGCGGGAAGCAGGGCATACCCACTAAATCAACTCGATATCCATTCTGTGCTCAATTAGGGCGATCTAGGTACTGGAAGTCGCAATTTCCCCAGATTACCCTTGGACAACCCAGCCGGCCGAATCGGACATTAACGCGTGTATACGTTATTATCCTAGCAGGTAATGCAACAAGCATTTTTTTTTCTCAGAAAAGAGGCTGAGAATCCTCACAAGAAGCACAAAACGTGCACAGGAGTCTACGCCGGCCAGAGCGGTCTGTCCAGCGTGACCTACCGACTAAACTCAGCCTTAGCCCGGGCATTAAGGGCCCTACGGCTTGAATGGATGAGGGAGCAACAAGCAAATTCCTTAACAAATTTGTTTCACCCCCCACGACACGGCAATCTAGAACTTCCGTGCCAGTAGACGCGTGCTCACTTTGCCTCGACCATAACGGCTCGAAACGGCGCCGTGTCCGTTAGCAGTCAATGCGCAGAACCTTCAGTTATCGTGCCTTCCTCAATACACTCAAGGTATAGCTGAGCCTTGCCATCTGCTGCATCTGCATAGGTCCATCCAAAAAAAAAAAACCGTAACAAATTTTGGTCGAATTCCTTTTTTTGGGTGCATCATGCACATACTGCAGAGATTTAACTCCAAAGAAATGCTAAAAGAATGACCAATATATGGAGTCTCTTAGGAATGTATAAAATTTTAAAGAGGTTACATCTTAATCGCGCAAATTGTGCTGCAACTCGTGTGATGATAATAAATAACACTTTAACGCACACAGACACAAAATAAAACCATTGCCTAAGTAATAAAATCATCTCTTTCAGGCAACCTTGGGAAAGAAATAAACTAAAAGGATATTCAAAACAGAAGAAAGGTGCAGAAATTAAGGTAAAGAATATTTGTGTGCTAAAGCAAAGCAAAGGAATGGAATATGCGATGTATCAGCCCTGTATCAACGGGGGAGCGGAGGCTGGGGGATCCCGGAAGTCGTTAACGTTCCCGGGGACTCTCTATATGCCTGAGGAAGGCCATCGCTGAGGTTTTTAGTGGGTAGGCCTCCCCCTCACATAACAGCCGGCTCTCCGCAGCCGGGGTATGCAATTTAATGCATTTTCCACAACAGAACAAAAAAAAGGCGTTCTTTAAAAACGAAAAAGTATGTATGGTAGTGTGTGTAAAAAATTATGATTTTTGAAATGTTTTTTTAATGTCCGTGCGCTTGCTTTATTGCGTACTGCACGATTTCCAAGGAAATGTGTGGTTAATTAGTAGTGCATGCGTAGGTCGGGGTGCATTAATCCCCGCGGTCGTGAGTGAGGAATGCGGCGAGGGCACAAGGCCGGCAGCCCTAGCGGTGCTAAGCCGCCCCCGCCCCATACGACAGCCAGTGACCACTCGCACGCTCGCGGCGCCGATCAAGCTGTGGCTTTCGCAAACACCAAAATATTTTTATACGCGCACTTTCCTATTCCCAAAATATACCTGTCTATTAGACAAACAATACACAGATTTTTTTTCATATCTGTAAATTTTTTTTTTTTTATGTTGGCAGACAGAGAGATCCAAAAATCTCTATTATTGGTGGAGATGGGCCGAATACGGACTTTGCCGAATACGAATATTCGGCCGAACTTTCGGTTCAGGCTCTTACCGAACCGAATATTCGGTTCCCGCGAACCGGTATAAACAGGTTTATACAGGTTCACCCTCAGCCATTTTTAGCCGAGGCATTGAGAAACGGTGATGATGAGAGTACTGACGAAGACGATGACAATAATAGGGTGGCTCAGACTGTTTCAAATTCTACTCATGTAGATTTTTGAAGCTGTTTTGAAGAAGTTGCCTCAACAAAGCTACTAGCGATATCGACCGGTAATTCAAAAAGTCCTCCTGTTCCAACTGAGCTGGACAAATATTTACAGGAGAACCTTCTACAGCGAGATAAAAGTCCTTTGGTGGACAAAAAATAAAATAAAATATCCCTTAATGTCAAACATAGCTAAAATATACTTGGCAGCGCCTAGGTCTTCAGTGTGTAGTGACGACTTTTCTCGGAAGCTGGGAATGTTTATGAAAAAAACGTAACCGTTTCATGCCTGATCGCGCCGAAAGTTTGGTTTTTCGCCACCATAATCTACCTCTTATAAATTATAAATAAATAGGACTTAACTTTTGGGAACTTTTTCAATTTAAATACTTTTCGATCTAATAAAAAGAGATTGTTTTATTTTAGTGAAAGAAGAAACACCACTTTTTATTTAATTTATTTCTTTATTGATAGAAGACTGTTACTCGTAATTTAGATCATATGTTTAAAACTGATGTTGAGTTTAAAACTCTAGAATGATTATTAATTTAATAGTTACTTACGTTACCTATCGTTCTTAATCCTAATGTTCCTATCATTTAGAGCATGCAAATGCTTAAAGCTGGTTAATGATTAATAAATCTGACTTAAAACAATTTTGGTTTTTCTTACTTAAACTACGGTTTATTGCAAAATATTTATTATATATATTATACTAGCTTTTGCCCGCGACTTCGTTCGCGTGGACTTCAGGTTCGTCCCGTCTAGTCTAGTAAGTAATAAGTAAGAAATACGGTAACTAAGCACTGCAGAGCCCTAATCATAGGCCTATAGGTAGCTACTGCAGTATGCTCCTATAAACTACATTTAACGATCTTTTTCCTTTTGTGGGTTATTCCTAAGAGATAAACATATACCATCACGGACTTTTTTGTAGGCCTTTTTAAGTTGTACAATACAGTAAATTGTTTTGATCTATCTTGTAGGATTCAGCCAGCGTTTGCAATGTAAGCGCAAAAAAAAAAAGTGTTTTTTTTTTACGACCTCATAGAAACCTCAAAAATTGTAGCCTATGTGTTATTCTGATGTATAAGCTATATTGTGGTAAAGTTTCATTCAAATCCATTCAGTAGTTTTTTCGTGAAAGAGTAACAAACATCCATTCTTACAAACTTTCGCCTTTATAATAGTAATATAGGATTTACATTTTGACGTATATTTATCCCTTTCTGTTAGTTGCTTACTGAGAATGCTGGTATAGGATGTCAATCCGACAAATTACGAAACAACCTACACTCGTTATTTACTTTGTTTATTCGGTAATTATTCGGCAATGTTACCGAACTATTCGGCCGAATACGAACACTTAAAAAGTTGCCGAATATGCCGAATACCGAATATTTACCGAATATTCGGCCCATCTCTAATTATTAGAAAGAGATAGCGACTAATTCCGTATGTCAAATTTCGTAATTTTTATTATAACTAGCTGTGCCCACGACTTCGTCCGCGTGGAATGGTGATTTTTGGTAGCATTTTTAATTATTCTTCAAATAAGACACATTTCATAAAATTTTTACATATATACCAAATTAAAAAAAAAGTAGCCTATGCCTTCCTCACGGTTCATATTATAGGGCAGCAAACGAGCGAACGGATCACCTGATGGTAAGCGATAACCGTTGCCCATGGACACCCGCAACACCAGAGGAGTCACTGATGCGTTGCCGGCCTTTTAAAAGGGAATAAGGGGGGAAGGGGGGGTGGGGCCTCCGATACGCCGGGTACGCCGGTTTTCTGTGAGGCCGTGGTATCACTCCGAGCCGGCCCAATTCGTGCTGAAGCATGGCTCTCCCACGGTGAAAAACATATTATTATTCGTTAACTAATAATATAAGTGTAGATTAACCTCAAAATAATTCAAATTAACAAAGACGCTGTTCAATTATCGTTTAGAAGCCACAGATTATTAAACGTAACACGCACGGCTAAATAGAGAAACAAGCGTATAGCACTCACCACTTCTCCCCACACCGGCTGGAAGTCCCTCTGATGCAGGTCCGACGATGGCGCCACCTTGACTGCAGGCTTGGTGCTTCGGTCGAACGTTGGCACGCACATCTCCTCTTCGTCCGATGGTATCTACAAGGAAGTGGACACTGGTAAGGTAAACATTAAGTTTATCAGAATAAAATATATCGAGACTAGGCTAGGCTCGTCGACGATCCCGTACTCACAGGCGGTATCGAGCCTCTAAGTCTTAGGAGAGACGTTGCCTCCTTATGTGTGTTCTACCGCCTGTATAATGGGTTGTGTTCTGAAGAATTGTTCGACATGATGCCCACGGCCACTTTCTATCATCGCACCGCTCGCCATCGACAGGGAGTTCATGCCCACACACTGAAGCCTGTGGCACTTGGTTGTGATGGGATGACTCGGGTTGTTAAAAGAAAGGCACCAATAGTCGCTTAATATGTATGTTTAATAGTAGGTATAAATTAAAGGCACACTGTAACAATAAATCACATTACAAAATTAACACAATTACAGCTTATACGAAATACTTTAAATATATTGAGCTACTTACATAAGTGCCTTCGTAACGTTATATAATATAAATTTATTATTACTCTGAGAGTTGTAATTATGTATATTAATATTTATTTTGTGATTTTGTTCAATTTCATATGATATGCACAGCAAATAATGGTTCGAGTGATGTCAAAATTGTCAATAAGCTCACGCTTGACGTACACCTTTTAAAATGATCAAGGCAGCCAGCCAGGAGGCAAGGAGTAAAATATAGCGCCTTGTTACAAGCCTAAATGGTACAGTGCGGTTCCAAAGGAATTTTCTCGCGCGTACACTTCGTATGTGGAATGAGCTTCCTGCCGAGGTTTTCCCGGAGCGCTACAGTATGGGGTTCTTCAAAAGGGGAGTATATAGGTTTTTTTGACTTTTGACCCCTGACCCCTGGTGTTGCAAGTGTCCATAGGCTACGGTAACCGCTTACCATCAGGCGGGCCGTAGGCCTGTTTGCCACCATCGTGGTATAAAAAAAATATATAACTGCCAGTTATATATTTTTTTTAGTCTGCGTGAGAAATCACGCCTTTATAGTAAGGCAAGTGAACCGATATTTGGGAGGTCCAACCCAGAGATGCAGGCAGTAGTTTACATGCAGACGAATTTGGGTTTTACATTTTGCTTCTGCTTTCGACATGACCTTTAAAATTACTCCCGAAATGTATAGTGGATAACTTTCACAGCAACGACACGGGATTAGTTTCTCTGCGAGAATTCTCAAATCGAGAATTCCAGAGAAATATTGCCTTACTCAAGACAAGAAAAAAAGTGGTCGAAAAACGAGAAATTAAGTCAAAAAATTTTTAAACTTAATACGAAACCAACTATTAGATAATGCTTTAAATGACCTCGTATTTTTGAAAGCTTATTACCTAAATAATAAAAATACCTAGTGGGCTAGCTTTTGGAGCAGTTTCCTCTTTAAATTGTGATTATAATTAGTCTAATTATTTATTAGATTCTTAAGCATACTCACGTAACAAAAAAATCTATATATAACAAAATATTGAAAAGTTGGACTAAAATAAGTTACCTGTACCTTATTGTTATTCATTGTAATTATGAAGCTAGTCTGATTGTTTGATTTTTATACCTAATTCAAAAACTGTCGTTTCAATTATACATTTTAATAGAAAAGTTTGTAGTACAGACAGAGACTAAAGTAAATTATATAGTATGTAATGTAAGGTACTAAATTATATTGTGGTGACATGATGGCATTGTTTTTATAAGATTTTATTTGTTTTTCCCAAATATGAAGACTATTTAGTAAAATTGTGTGTAGAAATAATGACAAAAGATCTCGCTAGATTTTATTTCGTTTAATAAAATTGTTATATACTTACTTAAGGCAATGTCAATTGGAACTAATAATAAATGTTGTTGATTGATAAAAGTTGTTGAATATTGCATAAAATGCGTAGTTTTATTGTTAAAACACACATATTTTTAAAAATTTCCATATATCTCGACAACCCGAGTATTCTCGAGAAATAGTGGTCGAGAATTCTCGTGCTCGGAGAAAAAAAAGCTCGAGAATTGAGAAAAACTACACGGGATGTGTGCATAGAATCTGAGGAGTTCCTGGAGTCGACTGCTTACTGTGAATACGTCATCGGCCAAAGTGTGATGATATTATGAACAAGGCAGTAATCTGATGAACCGAAAATAGCCAACGCCATCTCGCAACAATTTATCTGCGTGGTTGTATAGTTTCCGCAGGCTTCATGGCTCTCTATGTCTGGGATACGGGTGGGTTGTACCACCAATTGACAGACCATAAGCCATATTGAAGACAGTTTTCCCTGGATAGTCAGTGGCCCGGGACTTTAACCAATCCTTGATGAAAAATGAAGTCCCCCAGAATCAGCGCCTACCCAAATGAGTACTGGCCTAGAGTTCGGTCAATCGCGTATCAGACGTGCTTTAAACCGCTCTTAATCGGGTCTTAAAAGCAACTTCTTTCAAAACCAGTGTAGCAGTACTTAATTTGAATAGCCTCATTAAGAAGTAATGCAAAAGGATCGGAAGTCTAAATGTGAACAGACTACCTGTTTAAAAAGTAAGTAGAACTTTGGCGTCGAATCGGATGTGCAGTACTTTGGGCAATACACGTTACTTTACCTTTTTTTTTTTTTTTTTTTTTTTTATTTAAAATAGGTTTGCGTTTGTCCACAATCACACCTGATGGTAAGTGACGATGAGGACTAGGATGGAACACGCTTACCTAGCAAATGCCTATTCACTCGTGACTTGAAGACCGTAAGATTATATTGTTCCGGGAACACAGACGTCGGCAAAGAGTTCCACATCTTAGCTGTTCGTATTAAAAACGAAGACTGGAACCGTTTTGTACGTGTAAGAGGATAGTCCACCACGTTAGGATGGTAGTTAAGCCTACGTCTGGTTGACTGGTGGTGGAAAGGAGCGGGTGGAATTAATGCATGTAATTCCAACGCACACTCTCCGAAATGCAACCTATAGAAAAACCGAAAGGCAAGCAACTCTTCGACGGTGTTCTAGACTATGAAGACGTGAGTTTATAAGTATTTCGTCGTCGATAAGTTTTCTAGCTCGCCTTTCAACTGAGTCCAAGGCAGCCAACTGATAGCGGGCAGAACCGTCCCAAAGATGGCAGCAGTACTCCATGCAGGAACGAACTTGGGCTTGATATAGGTTGAGCATCTGTTCTGCAGTGAAGTAGCGCCTAACTTTGGATAAAATGCAAGCTTACCTTTGGAATGTTGGGCGAAGAATGGGACCTCGGGATCCCGGAGCTCGGGCTGTCCGGTGGCTGCATGTAGGCGTCGCCATCGTCCTCCTAGGACAAGGGAGAATTATAATTCCTTATATTTTTGTTATACATTGCGGTTTAATATTGAGGTTTTTCAAATCGTTATTTTAACCTGTGTGTGGAGTAGTGATGTGCTGGATCGTCAAAAATCTAGATCCGCGGATACAGATCTGAATACGGATATTTGGTGGCAAGATCAACTTTCTTACACAATCGGTGTCGCTGCGGGCGATCTTGAGTTGAAACTTGCATTTCGCGGCGGGTCTTTTTTCGTTTTGTTTTATTTTAATGTGACACTGGGCAGCATAGATGGTATTGGTACACGATTTTAAAAAAATGTCTACAAATAAGTTTAGTAGTATAATATGGAAATATTTTGTGATAATTAATTATGAATGTGCAAAATGTAAAACAATTGAAAAAAACGTGTTTTATAACACGGATAGGATTCTTTCTTCTGTCCAGCTGTGTGGAGCTGTGTCGAGCATGTGGAGCTGCGTCGAGCTGTGTTGAGCTGTATGGAGCTATGTCGAGCTATGTCCAGCTGTGTAGAGCTGTGTCGGGTATGTGGAGCTGCGTCGAGTTGTGTGGATCTGTGGAGCATGTGGAGCATGTGGAGCTGTGTCGAGCTGTGTCGAGCTGTATGGAGCAGTGTCCAACTATGTGAAGCTGTGTCGGGCATGTGGAGCTGCGTCGAGCTGTGTTGAGCTGTATGGAGCTATGTCGAGCTATGTCCAGCTGTGTAGAGCTGTGTCGGGCATGTGGAGCTGCGTCGAGTTGTGTGGATCTGTGGAGCATGTGGAGCATGTGGAGCTGTGTCGAGCTGTATGGAGCAGTGTCCAACTGTGTGGAGCTGTGTCGGGCATGTGGAGCTGCGTCAAGCTGTGTTGAGCTGTATGGAGCTATGTCGAGCTGTGTCCAGCTGTGTAGAGCTGTGTCGGGTATGTGGAGCTGCGTCGAGTTGTGTGGATCTGTGGAGCATGTGGAGCATGTGGAGCTGTGTCGAGCTGTGTCGAGCTGTATGGAGCAGTGTCCAACTGTGTGGAGCTGTGTCGGGCATGTGGAGCTGCGTCGAGCTGTGTTGAGCTGTATGGAGCTATGTCGAGCTATGTCCAGCTGTGTAGAGCTGTGTCGGGTATGTGGAGCTGCGTCGAGTTGTGTGGATCTGTGGAGCATGTGGAGCATGTGGAGCTGTGTCGAGCTGTGTCGAGTTGTATGGAGCAGTGTCCAACTGTGTGGAGCTGTGTCGGGCATGTGGAGCTGCGTCGAGCTGTGTTGAGCTGTATGGAGCTATGTCGAGCTATGTCCAGCTGTGTAGAGCTGTGTCGGGTATGTGGAGCTGCGTCGAGTTGTGTGGATCTGTGGAGCATGTGGAGCATGTGGAGCTGTGTCGAGCTGTGTGGAGCTGTATGGAGCAGTGTCCAACTGTGTGGAGCTGTGTCGGGCATGTGGAGCTGCGTCGAGCTGTGTTGAGCTGTATGGAGCTATGTCGAGCTATGTCCAGCTGTGTAGAGCTGTGTCGGGTATGTGGAGCTGCGTCGAGTTGTGTGGATCTGTGGAGCATGTGGAGCATGTGGAGCTGTGTCGAGCTGTGTCGAGCTGTATGGAGCAGTGTCCAACTGTGTGGAGCTGTGTCGGGCATGTGGAGCTGTGTCGAGCTGTGTGGAGCTATGTCGAGCTGTGTCGAGCTGTATCATGCTGTGTCGAGCAGTGTGGAGCTGGGTCGAGCTGTCTGGAGCTGTGTGGATCTGTGGAGCATGTGGAGCTGTGTCGGGCTATGTTCAGCTATGTCGAGCAGTGTGGAGCTATGTCGAGCTGTGTGGAGCTATGTCGAGCTGTGTCGAGCTGTATCATGCTGTGTCGAGCTGTATGGAGCAGTGTCCAACTGTGTGGAGCTGTGTCGGGCATGTGGAGCTGTGTCGAGCTGTGTGGAGCTGTGTCGAGCTGTGTGGAGCTGTGTCGAGCTGTGTCGAGCTGTATGATGCTGTGTCGAGCAGTGTGGAGCTGTGTCGAGCTGTCTGGAGCTGTGTGGATCTGTGGAGCATGTGGAGCTGTATTGAGCTGTGTCGGGCTATGTTCAGCTGTGTCGAGCAGTGTGGAGCTATGTCGAGCTGTGTGGAGCTATGTCGAGCTGTGTCGAGCTGTATCATGCTGTGTCGAGCAGTGTGGAGCTGAGTCGAGTTGTCTGGAGCAGTGTCGAGCTGTGTGGAGCTATGTCGAGCTGTGTGGAGCTATGTCGAGCTGTGTCGAGCTGTATCATGCTGTGTCGAGCAGTGTGGAGCTGGGTCGAGCTGTCTGGAGCTGTGTGGATCTGTGGAGCATGTGGAGCTGTGTCGGGCTATGTTCAGCTATGTCGAGCAGTGTGGAGCTATGTCGAGCTGTGTGGAGCTATGTCGAGCTGTGTCGAGCTGTATCATGCTGTGTCGAGCAGTGTGGAGCTGAGTCGAGTTGTCTGGAGCAGTGTCGAGCTGTGTGGAGCTATGTCGAGCTGTGTGGAGCTATGTCGAGCTGTGTCGAGCTGAATCATGCTGTGTCGAGCAGTGTGGAGCTGGGTCGAGCTGTCTGGAGCTGTGTGGATCAGTGGAGCATGTGGAGCTGTGTCGGGCTATGTTCAGCTATGTCGAGCAGTGTGGAGCTATGTCGAGCTGTGTGGAGCTATGTCGAGCTGTGTCGAGCTGTATCATGCTGTGTCGAGCAGTGTGGAGCTGGGTCGAGCTGTCTGGAGCTGTGTGGATCTGTGGAGCATGTGGAGCTGTGTCGGGCTATGTTCAGCTATGTCGAGCAGTGTGGAGCTATGTCGAGCTGTGTGGAGCTATGTCGAGCTGTGTCGAGCTGTATCATGCTGTGTCGAGCAGTGTGGAGCTGAGTCGAGTTGTCTGGAGCAGTGTCGAGCTGTGTGGAGCTATGTCGAGCTGTGTGGAGCTATGTCGAGCTGTGTCGAGCTGTATCATGCTGTGTCGAGCAGTGTGGAGCTGGGTCGAGCTGTCTGGAGCTGTGTGGATCTGTGGAGCATGTGGAGCTGTGTCGGGCTATGTTCAGCTATGTCGAGCAGTGTGGAGCTATGTCGAGCTGTGTGGAGCTATGTCGAGCTGTGTCGAGCTGTATCATGCTGTGTCGAGCAGTGTGGAGCTGGGTCGAGCTGTCTGGAGCTGTGTGGATCAGTGGAGCATGTGGAGCTGTGTCGGGCTATGTTCAGCTATGTCGAGCAGTGTGGAGCTATGTCGAGCTGTGTGGAGCTATGTCGAGCTGTGTCGAGCTGTATCATGCTGTGTCGAGCAGTGTGGAGCTGAGTCGAGTTGTCTGGAGCAGTGTCGAGCTGTGTGGAGCTATGTCGAGCTGTGTGGAGCTATGTCGAGCTGTGTCGAGCTGTATCATGCTGTGTCGAGCAGTGTGGAGCTGGGTCGAGCTGTCTGGAGCTGTGTGGATCTGTGGAGCATGTGGAGCTGTGTCGGGCTATGTTCAGCTATGTCGAGCAGTGTGGAGCTATGTCGAGCTGTGTGGAGCTATGTCGAGCTGTGTCGAGCTGTATCATGCTGTGTCGAGCAGTGTGGAGCTGGGTCGAGCTGTCTGGAGCTGTGTGGATCAGTGGAGCATGTGGAGCTGTGTCGGGCTATGTTCAGCTATGTCGAGCAGTGTGGAGCTGTGTCGAGCTGTGTGGTGCTATGTCGAGCTGTGTCGAGCTGTATCATGCTGTGTCGAGCAGTGTGGAGCTGTGTCGAGCTGTCTGGAGCTGTGTCGAGCTGTGTGGAGCTATGTCGAGCTGTGTGAGCTATGTCGAGCTGTGTCGAGCTGTATCATGCTGTGTCGAGCAGTGTGGAGCTGGGTCGAGCTGTCTGGAGCTGTGTGGATCTGTGGAGCATGTGGAGCTGTGTCGGGCTATGTTCAGCTATGTCGAGCTGTGTGGAGCTGTGTGGAGCAGTGTGGAGCTATGTCGAGCTGTGTGGAGCTGTGTGGAGCAGTGTGGAGCTATGTCGAGCTGTGTGGAGCTGTGTGGAGCTGCTTGGTGCGGCGTGCAGGTGTGTGAAGCTGCTTCGTGCGCACTGACCTTGCGGCCGCGCGCGGCCAGCTTCCTGCGGCGCGCGTCCTCGTAGAGCTCGCGGCGGCGGTCGAGCTGCCGCTTCTGACGCTCGACGGCCGCGATTCTGAGCCGTTTCGCTTCGACATCGCGATGGGTCGCCGCCTGTTCGTTTAGGAGGCGTTCCGCTGTAAGCAAAGCAACTTTATTGATAACTAGCTATGAAGTTTTATTCGAAAAGATTATGGTCTCCGTGTGGTAATCAACAGACATACTGTCGCAGAATTATTTTAGACTTTTAAAGAGAAAACTATTCGTAACGAATAGAAACCTTCATTTCCAGTTATATCGTCAGGCATTGTGATTGTGATCCGGTTTAAAGCCGGACTGAACAGGGCTCAGGATGGAGTCCAAGTATATAAATTAGGGAAATTGCTTATGAAAACAAGCCTCGAAAATTTTGGAAGATAAGGAAGGATGGAAACTGGCTGGGGAAGTTAGATTTTAAGTCTTAGGAAATGGAAGAACTGAGATTTTTCGTACAAACTATTTATTAGATTTGCTTGCCGTGGATGTTGTCGCAACCAATAGCATTGACCCCGATTTATTTTATGAATTTCTGTTGAAATTACAACAATAAACTATTCCGATCTATCTCCGATCTCCGACTTAGATACAATAAAACTGTATATTTAACATTTTTATACTGTTATTTAAAGCGAAGACGTCGGTGTTTCTCGTTGGTAAAGTTTAAAGTGTAGCTGACAATATTACCGCATCTTGAACGTGACACACGTGCACACTCCACTCACCCTGTATATCAGCCTCGTGGGAGATGTCAGTGAGCCTGGCGGCCTCCTCCCTCTCCTTGCGCTGGTACTCCTCCAAACGTTCGCGGAGACTCTGGTTCTCTTGTTCCTACAGACAAACAGACATAGATTCATCTTTAGTTTGAAATAATGATACATTTATCTACTATATAAAAATAAGTCGGGTTTTCCTTCCTAACGCTATAACTCCAGGAGACGAATTTTAGAAACAATAGAAAACCAATTCGCATTCGAAATCGTGAGATTCGTATACGAATTATCGAATTCAATATTTCTGAATTTTCATTTCGTGCGTTGTGCAACGAGTGGTTCAACCCACTCGTTTTTGATTTCTACTAGTAGAATATCCAACGCTGAAGTGACGTTGACAGTGATCCGTTTCACGTGTGGGTCGTCGCCGGTATTTTGTTTTTGTTGTTGTGATTTTGAATTTTTCTGCGTAAAACGGAATTTAATTAAGAATTTGTTTTTAATGACAACACTGAATTCGAGTGATTCAAAAAATTTAAAAATTGCAAGCAGTAGAAAATATCTTCGCGCACGATTTGTATTCGTATTCCAAATTCACGTTGCAGAACGCACGAACCGATTTCTACGGTTTTGCATTCGTTGGAAAGGTTTTGGGCTCCTGAGGTTTATTGCAAAGAAAATTCAGGAAAAATTTCCTTATCTATAAAATAAGTAGGAATAAAAAACTGCCACTTTACAAATCTTTTTGACAGGACGAAGTCTGTTAGGTCCGCTAGTCAGATATAGAATTGACACTTACCCCCTTATTCCAAAACGTGGACTAAATATAGTACCAGGTTTAGTGCTATGTTTAACCATGAACACAAATAAATTGTATTACAAAACGAAGACTATCGTTAGTCCACGGATCATCTATGGTACTAAAGTTAAACCTCTGTGACCCCTAGTTTATCTTTGGTACTAACCTCAAAATTTAGCAAGTATTGTGATTTCGCAGCAATCTTTTTAGTGTTAAATTAAATAAATCGTTAAAGATGAACATGAACGCAATTGATATCATAGATTTAGAAGATCTGGAAGTCTTGATGATTCAAGAATTTATCGGGGGTGCCGTTTGAAGCAAAGTTTTGAGGCAGGTGCATTTTCCAATGTACTTTTAGGCGATAGTGGTTACCCTGGTTATCTGATATGTGTATTGTATCAGGTAAATATATTACTGAATATTTATTTACCTGGAATTATTTATATCTTTTAAAGACCAGATGGAACATGAAGTAGATAAGAGAATTACAAGCGTATGGAAGAGATACTGGTCATTAAAAGATATTTTGAAGAGTACCACGGCAATACAAAAATGGTCAATATATGCATCTTTCCAATATTGACATAAGGATGTCAAACCTGGGCCCTAACACAAAAAAACTACAACAAGTATGGAGCAGAGTTTGTTGGACTTTAAAAGGAAGGACAAAAAAAGGACTACAGAGCTTAGGAAGACTACCAAACTAGATGTCATCTTGGAAAAGGTCAAGGAATTGGAGTGGAAATTATATATGGACCAGGAATATCATTGAATGTACTCCCAGACTGAATGTGAAAAGGAAAGCAGGAAGACCACACAGAAAGCTGTTAGATGGTCTGCAAGAATTTGCCGGCCCCCTATGCGCTAAGATCCCAGGGACAGAAAAAGCTGGAAATTGTTAGATGAGGTTTATGTATCCAGAAGGGACACTGACAAGAGAACTGATGTGTTAATGTGTTTTGAATAGTATATGTTAAGTTAGTTATAAAAGCTTATTATTATACTGTTGAATATTCAATAGCAGTATGTGAGATTAATTAGCATATATATTTATCAATCAGGTTTGACAAATATGTCATTAGTAAAATTAAATAAAGAAAGCTATAATTATATAAAATACCTTTTATTTACAAAAACACAAAACAGCATTACAATTAAATTAAAAAACTATATTATTCTTGAGATCAGTTTAAACAATCACAGATTGCTGTCAAATCATCTAGTTAATACTATCATATACTGAATAATTATAAGGTAGGCAGGCCGATAGTTACAATCTGAAAATAAGTTCCATATTAGTATATTTTATTATAATTGTTTGTATAAAGGTGATAGGATCTAACCATACATATTTAAAATAGGTTCTGCAGCACTTAGTTTGTAATATTTGATTACTTCACTGTCAAAGTCGTTTACATTCATGACAAAGTCGTGAGGAGCAATTGCCATGATCTGTTAGTCTTCAGGAGAAGGCGATGGGGGCTTACTACCACCTCCCGTTAAATAATTTTCTTTATTGTGGTGGGACAAATTGACTTTGGCTGCTAACTTCATTCTCTTCCAAGCCAACTTAATCTACAGTTCCCAGTTTCCTAGTTATTTCTTTAAATCTATTTAAGGAAATGAATACACTTGTTATATCACCCTCACAACAAACATGGTAAAAGAAATAATCTTTTCATTGGATGCAAACAATCAAAACTTACTTATCGGCAACATTTTCCCACTCTTTCTTTTTTAAAACATTTATATTAGTTTTAGTCGACTTATCTTCTAATATATTAATAATAGCATGAAACTTTTAAATATTTGGAGGTACGTAAACTGCAATTACAATCAGGACTAACCTTTTCTTTTGAACTCCAATTTATTATACCCCTTTTTATCTTTTGTTGTTCCATTTTTTTTTGTAATTTATTATACTAATTTATTTTACAGAAATTATTACAATGAAGTTAAGGCTCACAACAATTAAATTGTAATCACATCAAACTAAAACGACGATACAAAATATTTTCTGCAATTTGAAATATTGCGCGCCGCATTCCATTTTTTCGTACATACGTCCATTGAATCAAAAATCTCAGTTATACTATTTTACAATAGTGGAACCTCTTGTGCTATATAAACGTTATATTTTGATGTTATATTACAATAACCTTTACTTTTATATCAAACAATTTCTATTTTGAACTCTGTACTTAAATATAAAAATAAATATTATCATTTTAAACATAACAAATATTTTGTGAAATGGAACGTTACGTCAAATAAGAATGAATGATTCAATGATATAATGACATTTGGCTGTTTTTATCTATGATTACGATTAAACCAGGGACGATCCTTAGTACTAAATAGTTCTTGATTGGTTCGAGATTTGTAATAAGAATGCAATTTAGTCCGAGGTTTAACTTTAATACCGATTAAACCTAGACTTAGTAGTTCTGGTTTAAACCTGGTTCTTGGAAAGTTTTTGTAATAAGAGGGTTAGTCTGCTTTTGCGGTTCAAAATTTCAAATAATTAATAAAATACAACACACTGAAGTTCCTTTAATATTGCGCGAGGTACAATTGCGAAAGATAAGAATGAAATGAAAAATCGGGTAGGGCTGTGCCGGGGCATACGGCCGTTCGTTTTAACGTGAAACGTCTATGTTAGGGAATCGCTTTTAAAGTAAAGATTGAAATAAAAACAAGATTGACGGTGTTTTAAGTATTTTAATAATAAACTCAATGTCACAACAGCGAGCTGACTATATAAGTGAAATATTCACACCACATTTTTGTTTCTAAGACTAATAGTTTTTTTAATTATTAAGGTACGATGATATAGACCTTTTCCTTACGGTCCACTTTTTAAACCTGGCACTCGTATGTTTCGGCGCGATTTTAAAGACGTTTCACGTCAAAAATTCGAAGGGCAGAAGTAATCTCAATGAGCGAAATGCGAAGTGAGTAGAAAGAAATACATATATTGATAGACCACACAACGATACGAACAACAATGACAAAACAATACAATAATGATACGTACCGCTTAGGGGATCGTTCAAATTGTTAAAATATACCAGTTACCTTTTACAGTATACCGAACCGAGCACGAGAAATGGAGAAGTGCGAGATGAGAAAAGAGAATCTGAGTATTTAAAAAACCCAGAATAAGATCTCTCTGCCTATTTAAAAGGAGACACGACCAAATAATAGAAAAACATCACGACATGTGTTATAATATCCACGTTTGGATCCACAATACGAGGGTCAAACTGAAAGTTCTTAGAACTGGCCACTTATAAACAATATAATAAAAAAGTAATTCTAAAATTTGAAAATAGAACTCTTTGCCAATATTACTGAGTATATATTTCATTCATTTGTCATTTGTTTTACGATTTGGCGGCAAATTGAAAATTGCCTGTGTCACGTCAACATGAATTTAACGCGAGAAAATTTTCGTGCAATGATTTTTTATGACTTTCGATGTCATTTAAGTCAACAAGAAAGTTGTGATAGACTACGATTGGCCTTTCACGATGAAGCCCCATCTCGTGCGACTGTTTACAACTGGTTTAATGAGTTTAAACGTGGTCGCACTAATCTCACTGATGCTTTACGTGAGGGACGGCCTTCTACGGCGACGACTGAAGATAACATCTGTGTTGTGCGGCGTATGATAGAGACTGATAAAAGAGTGACCTATCAGCAGATTCGGACAAGCTTAGGCATCGGTATGAGTCAAGTGCAGAAAATCCTCCACGAACATTTAGCGGTCAGGAAGCTTTGCGCCCGGTGGATACCTCATAATTTGACTGAGGCTCAAAAACTCCATCGTGTGGATTGGTGCCGTAAAATGATTGAAAGATTTAACGGAGGTGACTCAAATGCTGTGTTCGACATACTAACAGGTGACGAAAGCTGGATTTACTGTTATGATCCTGAAACCAAAAGACAATCTGCTCAGTGGGTGTTTCCTTTCTAGGAGTTGCCAACTAAAGTGAAGAGAGATCGAAGTGCGGGAAAAAAAATGGTGGCCTCGTTCTTTGGAAGGATAGGTCATTTCGCAACATTGTGTTAGAGGATCAAAAACAGTTTCTGCAGAATGGTACACTACCAATTGTTTGCCACTTGTCTTGGAAAAAGTTCGTGAGAAACGACCTCGCAGTAGGATCCTCCTTCACCACGACAACGCCTCGTCACACACCGCCAAGCGAACGATCGACTATTTGGCGACATCAAACGTTGAATTACTGGGTCACCCGCCGTATAGCCCCGACCTCGCGCCTTGTGATTTTTTATTTATTTCCAAAAATTAAAGAAAAACTTAAAGGAAAGCGGTTTATGAATGCAGGCCCCCAAGTGGTTTTTGACCCCAAAAAAGTAGGAAAAGTAGGATTTTTTTAACAAAAAGTAGGACTTTTTTACTGAAAAGTAGGACCTAATTTGACATAAAATCAATATTTTTGTGCTGAAACAATGAAATGACATAAACCGACCAAGTGCAAGTCAGACTCGCGCACGGAGGGTTTCGTACCTTTATCTATACAACATTTTAAAAAAATTGAGTTATTTACAATGTTATTTTAATATCATGAACTTCTTATTATTTTTCGTATTATCTATAAGTAAAAAATTATTATCTAAAAAACTATTATATGTTATAAGAGTTCCATTTTTTGTATTCGGACGGAACCCTAAAAACTAAATAATAAATACTCAATAGTCTATCAAATAGTATAGGAATAAGGAAATACCGTAAAACGTTAATGAAGGATTTAAAAAATGTTAAATAGTGTTTAGCCATTACTAATATTATCAAATGCGAAAGTAACTCTGTCTGTCTGTCCGGCTTTCACGCCGAAACTACTGAACCGATTTTGATGAAATTTGGCACAAATATAGTTTGAACCCCGGAAATGGACATAGGATACTTTTTACCGCGATAAAATATCTCTTTCCCGCGATAAACTGCGACGGCAACAGCCAAACCATTTTCGATGTAATTTAGTATGGGGATGTTTTAAGGCCTTTGTCCTATTTTAACACCTTTTAAATCCTGGTTCTTTAATGCATTTTTAATTCTTTCATTTGCTTTGTCTACTAGTGTCTTGTAAGTATCCATCTCTGTCGCAGCTTCATCCTCTTTCTTTCCTAGAGTTTTTTCTTTCAATATCACTTCTTTAGTTTTTCTACTTTTCTTTTCAAATTCAGCTTTCTCTCTTGCCAAATCTTCTTTTTCTTTCAATTTATTCTGTTTTTCTTCTTCCTTTTGTTTTTTTATTTCTGCTTCCACTCTCTTTTCTTCTTCTTTTCTCTCTACGTAAGATCTGTAGGCTCTAGCACCTTTATCAATGAATTTTTTTGTGATATGGACTACAGTCGGGCCAATTTAATAGGCCACATTTGACATTTGTTCATAGTGAGGTGACCTGCTTAAACACTCCGATTATGGTGAAAAAATCGATATTTACTTCAAACATATGTGAATCGAATACAGTTATTATGGAAAAGTACTTTTTTTATAAGATCCCTGTCTTATGAAAAAGTACTTTTCCACAATAACTGTAATAGGCAAACGAGCAAATGGATTACTTGATAGTAAGTGATTATCGCTGCCCGCAACAACAGACGTGTTGCCGGCCTTTTAAATGTGAATACGCTCTTTTTTATAGGTACTGTATTAATATATTTTACGAGTTTAATTGCCTTAAAATTTTTTAATACCAATTATTTCTCTGTTAAAGAAGTTATTATTGTTTTTTTTTATTATAAAACAAAAGAATAACATGTTTTATTTTAATAAAAATTTGACTCAAAAAAAATCAAAATCAAAATCAAAATAATCTTTATTCAACATAGACTTTACAGGCATTTACTGACGTCAACAGACAAAACAAAAAAACAAAGCTTAAAAAAAGAAAACTAAAACCTTGTCCGTACGTACGAATAAGGAAAAAAAAGAAAAAAATAAAAAGATTGACTCGACACCTGTTAGGAAATTGGGAGAGCCTTCTCGAGAAGAACAGGCAAGAAACTCTGAAGGTCTATTTTTTATCTCCTCTTTACAATGTTAATAATTACAATGATATAATACAATATAGTATAAGATACAATCATACCTAATACGATTACAGTCGTATGTATGTTTACATACAAAAATAATACAATAAACTAACTGACTGACTATTAATTCATGGTGAATAATGCCTTCACAAGTAATCATTGCATTCATTCGATTTTTTGAGGGACATCACTTACGTATAGACTTCACTGAACGCAACATTGTAACAACGGTCATTTGTGCATTTCCAAACTAAAAAAAATATTGAATATTTTAAGTCCGCCATTACAAGGTTAGTTGAGGAATTTTAATGAAATGTCAAATGTGGCCTATTAAATTGACCCGACTGTAAGTGACATTTATTGTCAAACTTTTTTAAGCCAACCTTTGTAGATTGCAAAGCACTGATCGAGGCTGCTGAAAGAGAAGTTCTTGTACTAGTTAAAAAGTTTGAAGTTAGAGAAAATCCTCGTTCTACATCAGCATTACCGTGCGGAATAACCAAAACTGCTTTTACTAATTTATTTAGTTCAGGATACTTTTCTTGGCCAAGATATTTTTTTAAAGCAAAGATTTCACTATAGTATTGATCAATCCTCTTTTGTAATAATCCTCAATTTCATAACTATACCAGTCTTGTGGAATATTTTCACACTGAAGAACTTTCCATTCATCACTTACTATATCTACATTTAGGGATTCTTTTAATTCGACACTGGCTACAAGGTTCTTCACAGATGCAAGAGTCCAAGATTCACACCTGGGCCTTCAGACATCGTGCTTCTCGGATTGTACCATTGGTTGGTACTTTTTCCAACAACTTCAAAGTTACACACCTCAAAAATTTACGCATACCCACAATCAAACTTGACTGTTGTTCTGCCTTCAGTTTACCAACTAATTTCCTAGTGTTTTCTCCAATATCTATATCTTTGTCAGGGAGTTCAATTTCAAAATTTGGGAATTTCAGGCTCTTCAAATCTTCAATGCTCATTTCTTTTAAATGTTTTATTCTGAAAAAACGTCCAAGCAATTTCTTAATAACACTGACCATTTGATCAAACAGGGTGGATAAGAGGTTCTTCCTTTTGGAAAAGTTTTAGAAATGGTTGCAATAGATTCGATACAGTAATCAGAAAATGGATCATGGACAGAGTTGTGTGGGGGATTTTAAAGAATTTTATTATTCGGTTGTAACATCCATTTTCAGTTATTTTCTTATCTCTTACAGGAAGAGTTTTCATAAAATATTTTTCAGCCACTGACCACTGGGCTCAGCAATCTTTCCAAAGCAGGTTTCCTAAAGTAAGCCATCTGCTTGGCACATGTTTTAGAAACTTTTGATTTTTAAAACCGAGTTCATCTTGTAGTTCTTTTAGTTCTACGACCCTGACAGGGGAAAGTTTGAAAAAATAGTGTAAGTCTACTATATCGTCTCCAAATTCATGTAGAGCTTTGGAAAAAGCATTGTGGACGGAATGTAGTTTACAAAACCCGATATTGAGAAGAGGAGGTAGGTCCTGAGATTTCTTCACTTCAGTCACCATTTGGAAAACTGCTTTGTTTACATTGAGCCCATCACTGCCTAATGCAATAAATCTGCTAGTGGGATTTGAGCATCATTAATTGTTTGAATAATTTTTTCCGAGATAGTGTTGGCTTTTGCCTGTCCCAATAGATGTGTGTCAAGATGATGGACGACAACTTCTTTTTTAATGCTGGACCAGTATCTTATTTTCAGATCGAGCTGTTTTTTTACTTCTCTATTGGTCAACTCATCAAAAGAAATGGAATATGGAGATGAGGACTTTATTATATCAGACAATAAGGCCTCATGAAAATAGGGTCCAGTTGCTTCTGTTATCATGTAAGATAATGTTGAGTGGGACATAGAAAACCTGGAAGCTATAGTGCTGTCAGGGAACATTTCTTTAAACAACTTTGGAGTATCATATGAATAATCACTACTAACTGACTTGAGGCTCCACAAGAGCTCTGCCTTTAAGACTTCTTCTTTTGCTGTCCAACAGGAAATAGTATTATTGCTTCATTTAAGGTTTTGGTTTGACTTACTAAAATCATTTGTGTTCCAGCTAACACGTCTATAGCAAATGAAGAGTGGACTTTAGTTTCTGAGTGAGTTAGCAACCGACTCAGCCCACGGCTATCACATCTCACAACCTTCTTACATAAACGACAAAATATTTCATATCTTGATCGTTTTACACACCACTGTTCAATAATTTGGCCGTTTGAGTCCTTCTTCTTTAACCATTCATCTTTAAATGATGTTTTGTTAGGCATGTTCACTGCACTACACTCTACATAAAAAATTACGTTTCTTCAAAAACATTCAACTATCACCAATTACCTAAGTACAGAAAAAAAAAACTGAAAACACTTACAGTTAAGACTAACAATTATCTAAATTAGAACATGTCTGCAACTATTTCCTAACAATGTGAACATCAATTGAAGATCTCAAAAAACGCATGAATTAGTAGGCCTAATATAATTTTGGGTAAACTATTAATATATCCTGAACCTGGAAAGAAAATGCTGCCACAATCTGGGTTAAAGCAGGCAGGAGCATGGATTTCCCCTCAGTTTACTTCATTAGGAAATCTAAGAGACATGTCAAAATAGTAAGCACTGATAATAATCACTATTTTTATTTTGTAACACAATGTATTGCCATGTCTTTGAAAAAAATTGTTTTCACAGTTGATTAGATATAATACTATTGGAACTTATAAATTGATAAAAATCATTTATTTAAAGTACAATATTAAATTTATTTTTTTTACAATACATATAGATATACACATAAATATTATAAAAAACTTAAACCTGTGTGCCGCCGGCAGCGGGGCAGAGCCCATTATTATTATTTTATTATAATACTTTATTGCATACAGAAGGTTACATTAATACATTTAATCAATTATTTTATTCCCATAAAAAGAAAAGGATCTTAGTCAGTCAATTTTTAGGAAAAAAACAACTTCTCATTGGGAAATATTGACATAATTATGTAAAAATTAATAATAAGTGTAATAAATTATCACAAATTCAACTCAATTTTTAGAAAAAGTAGGAAAGTAGGACAAATGTGTAAAAAGTAGGACTTTTCCTACTTTCCTACTAAAAAGTAGGAAAAGTAGGAAAAGTAGGATGACTTGGAGGCCTGTGAATGCTGAAGAAGCGGTGGCTGCATATCGCGATGCCATTGAAGAGACCCCTAAGGACGAGTGGGCAAAATGCTTTTCCCAGTGGTTCCATCGCATGCAGCGTTGTATTGACGTGAATGGACAATATTTTGAAAAGATATAATAAAACTAATAACTGGCTAATGACTATCAGTTTTTGATTTTCTAAGAACTTTCAGTTTGACCCTCGTAGGATAAGAAAATGTGTAGAAAATAAAAGCGGACATTACGAATATGAACTTAAAACGTAGTGTAATAAATGCTATTTATAAGTAAGATTTATCTTGCTTTCTAGTGCCAAGGCATAAATAAAACATTAGTACTGAATTTTTATCGAGATATATAGTAAGAGTAATTACTAATAAACATCTGCCCCACCGAATCCGGGACCTGAAGATGGCGATATTTGGAAACCGGCGCATTAACCAGGATAAATAACTCACCATATCGTATTGTTTGTTTTCGAGCTGCATGAGCTGCGATATGATCTCCTGTTCTCGCAGCATGTACTCCGCCCGCAGTTCCTCCTGCTCCGTTATCTCTTTCTGCTGGTTGATGTTCTCCCATTCCTGTTTGAACGTTTTATTTATTAATGACTGCGACAGGTTGTGTCATGTACACCGCATCAAAATGAGTCACAGAACAATTCATTGTTAGAACAAATCGTTACAATTATATTGTACCATTGGCCGGCCTTGATGCGCTCCATCTCCAGCGTGAGCGAGGTCTCGGCCAGCTGCTGCTGCTGCTGCTGCTGCACGCGCTGCACGTACCTGCTCGGCCTTGATGCGCTCCATCTCCAGCGTGAGCGAGGTCTCGGCCAGCTGCTGCTGCTGCTGCTGCAGCGCGCTGCACGTACCTGCTCGGCCTTGATGCGCTCCATCTCCAGCGTGAGCGAGGTCTCGGCCAGCTGCTGCTGCTGCTGCTGCTGCTGCAGCGCGCTGCACGTACCTGCTCGGCCTTGATGCGCTCCATCTCCAGCGTGAGCGAGGTCTCGGCCAGCTGCTGCTGCTGCTGCTGCTGCACGCGCTGCACGTACCTGCTCGGCCTTGATGCGCTCCATCTCCAGCGTGAGCGAGGTCTCGGCCAGCTGCTGCTGCTGCTGCTGCTGCAGCGCGCTGCACGTACCTGCTCGGCCTTGATGCGCTCCATCTCCAGCGTGAGCGAGGTCTCGGCCAGCTGCTGCTGCTGCTGCTGCTGCACGCGCTGCACGTACCTGCTCGGCCTTGATGCGCTCCATCTCCAGCGTGAGCGAGGTCTCGGCCAGCTGCTGCTGCTGCTGCTGCTGCACGCGCTGCACGTACCTGCTCGGCCTTGATGCGCTCCATCTCCAGCGTGAGCGAGGTCTCGGCCAGCTGCTGCTGCTGCTGCTGCTGCACGCGCTGCACGTACCTGCTCGGCCTTGATGCGCTCCATCTCCAGCGTGAGCGAGGTCTCGGCCAGCTGCTGCTGCTGCTGCTGCTGCACGCGCTGCACGTACCTGCTCGGCCTTGATGCGCTCCATCTCCAGCGTGAGCGAGGTCTCGGCCAGCTGCTGCTGCTGCTGCTGCTGCACGCGCTGCACGTACCTGCTCGGCCTTGATGCGCTCCATCTCCAGCGTGAGCGAGGTCTCGGCCAGCTGCTGCTGCTGCTGCTGCTGCACGCGCTGCACGTACCTGCTCGGCCTTGATGCGCTCCATCTCCAGCGTGAGCGAGGTCTCGGCCAGCTGCTGCTGCTGCTGCTGCTGCACGCGCTGCACGTACCTGCTCGGCCTTGATGCGCTCCATCTCCAGCGTGAGCGAGGTCTCGGCCAGCTGCTGCTGCTGCTGCTGCTGCACGCGCTGCACGTACTGCTCGGCCTTGATGCGCTCCATCTCCAGCGTGAGCGAGGTCTCGGCCAGCTGCTGCTGCTGCTGCTGCTGCACGCGCTGCACGTACCTGCTCGGCCTTGATGCGCTCCATCTCCAGCGTGAGCGAGGTCTCGGCCAGCTGCTGCTGCTGCTGCTGCTGCAGCGCGCTGCACGTACCTGCTCGGCCTTGATGCGCTCCATCTCCAGCGTGAGCGAGGTCTCGGCCAGCTGCTGCTGCTGCTGCTGCTGCACGCGCTGCACGTACCTGCTCGGCCTTGATGCGCTCCATCTCCAGCGTGAGCGAGGTCTCGGCCAGCTGCTGCTGCTGCTCCAGCACGCGCTGCATGCTGCGCGCGCGCTCCGCATACGTCTGCACCGCCGCTGCCTGGCAACATTACCTCCCACTTTATTTGGGTTATGAATACACACAAACTCCCACGTACGTGCGTATACACAAACATTACAGACCCAGATGCTGTTGGCATGCCCATTGAGGGTTTTTTCTTATTGTGTATTTGCTTGATTCAGAGCAGTTCAACATTTGTAATATAATTAAGTCAAACCAAATTATATAACTACTGAACCTAAATTGTAATAAACACGACATCAAAGCTGTAGTAAAAAAGCCTGTGGTAAGGTTTTTTCCTTGAAGTCCAATTCCACAATTTCGTCCAACTCCTCCCAATGAACCTCATCTAGACAGATCAAGATTCTTGTATAATGTTGATTCCCAATAAATATTTATATATAAAACAAAATTCATGAACGAACTAAACGAACAATGCTACGAATCGTTTCCGAATGCCATTATAATCCCCAACTAAAATTATTAGACATTTTGATAAATAACATACATACGAGGGCTGCTACATCTGTATCCGGAATAGAAAAATTAAACAAACGTATATGGCTAAATATGGGTTTATTGTTTTTCAAAGAATTCTCCGCGATGATCGATACACTTTTGCATACGTTGAAACCAATTTTTATAGCATTTTTTCCACTCTGATTGCGGTATCTCTGAAACGAGCTGTTTGAACGCGTCGACGGCATCTTCACGGGTCGAAAATCAATGACCACGTAATTTATTCTTTACATTTGGGAATAAATAGAAATCATTAGGTGCCAAGTCTGGGCTATACGGTGGATGACCCATCAATTCAATTTTTTGACCCTCCAAAAATGTATTTGTTTCGCGTGATGTGTGACAGCTGGCATTGTCGTGGTGTAGAATGATTCTGGGTCGCTTGTTGTTTTTACGTATTTCTTCAAATACTTCCGGCAAACAAATATTCGTGTACCACTCCGAATTGACCATTTTACGATTCTCCAGTGGTATTGTAGCCATTTGCTTTAAAGTGCTTTTTGCACGAGTCACTTTGGTAGGGTTCGGCTCATTTTGAAACACCCAAACTGTAGATTGTTGCTTAGTTTCGAGATCGTACGCATAGATCCAAGATTCATCACCTGTGTATGTTATAAACAGATTTTGAGTCACCTCCGATAAAAAAATTTAACATATTCTTGCACCATTCGACGCGTGCTTCTTTTTGATGCTGAGTTAAGTTGTGTGGTATCCAACGCGAACAATTTTTTTTACGAACTAATATCTCAACTCAATAACTCAACTCATGTAATATTTTATTAATGCTTGTCATACATATGCCCAGAGTAGCCTCTATCTCGCAATACGTAACATGACGGTCTTGCATAATTAGTTTTCGTACAGCTTCAATGTTTTGTGGCACAACGACTGATTTCGGGCGACCTTCCTTAACTTCGTCCGTGAGCTTACTCCGTCCACGATTGAACTCACTAAACCAGTGATACACAGTGGTTTTTGATGGAGCTTCAACACCAAAAGTTGAAGTTAATTGATCTACGCACTGTTGTTGCGTTAAACCACGTCGAAAATAGTAATAAATCATAGCACGAATATTTTCACGTGTGAGTTCCATCATTTCAGCGATATGACATTTTAAACCCATCGGAAACAAAACACTAGCGTACATATTGTAACTGTATTGATTGAGATCTCATGTAAAGCATATAAACGCAGACTCCAAATGCATATAAATAAATTAGCGAGAACGCTCATTAACACAAATGAAAGTATATTCCGTTTGAAGAGAACAAGACTAGCTTCCATTTGAAGTTATACTTATTGTATGGGTTGGTACATCACTGGATGTGCTAAAACCTTAAAATTCAATAGACTCAACAGATTTAATAAAAGCTAAGAGGCTGATTGTAAATAGATAAAAAAAAACATATTGTAACGTTGCATATTAAACATTTTTTCCAAGTGTAGGCACATCATAGACAAAATACACAGATGCATATCCAAAACTAGCCGAGCGTAGTCCACAGATTATTAACAACAAATTATTTGCACTGCCGGTTACAAAAATATTGTTTTAGAATTAAACGTATATATTATAACTTAAAAAGACAAATTTTAGGAAGGATTGATTTATTTGTGGCGGATCGACATAGTTTCGACATCATCCAAGTTTCATTTAAAGACAGACAGCGCCATCTGTATCCTATTATACATAGGAAAAAATGTTTAATATGCAACGTTACAATAAGGAAAAAAAAAATAGCGGCCAGTATTTCAAAAAAAGAACGAATTTTACCATGGAGGTCATGTATTGCGTTTAAAAATGTTGAAATCCCAGATTCCGGATACTTAAGTAGCAGCCCTCGTATGTATGGCAATTAAAAAGAAGCCTAATATAGATGACAAGGTCTTTAAAAAAGTAAATAAAACTGTTTAATAATATTACTAGCAATAAGATATAATTCATTCATTAAAGGGAATCAGTAATTGCATCAAGTCGATTATCGAAAATATATTTATACATATATGTAATTGGACGGAATTAACCAGAGGTTCCCAAACTTTTTTGTATCCTAGACCTTTTGCCATGTTTTTTAGCTTTGCGTAGCCCCCTACTTATCTGATATTGAATGCCAACATCCTACAACTTACAAAACTTTATAAACATATATAATATTTTTTTATACTTCGTAAATACTTTTACAAATAACGTATAAGTCTATATATTAAATAGGTACTATCAGTATATGTTGAGATCCATAATCGCGGTCCCCCATTTTCATTTCATGGACCCCCCTTTTTTTTGCGCTGACGTAGACCCCATGCAAGTTGTCATAAGACCCGTGGGGGTCGATATAGACCCCTTTTGGGAATAACTGCTCTAAACGTTCCCGACGCTTTGTCCACTTCTCTAAGACAGCACTTTTGCCTTCAACAATTTAAGGTTATAATTCCAAACAATAAATTTGGTTTGGAGAATATAACTGTAAAACATGACTAGGATACTTCCCTCTATATTAGAAAAGATCTAAAAGCATATAACTATGATAGCTTATGCATTAAATAGTCGGAACCATCATGTTTAAGTACATAAAATAACAAAAATAATATAAAATTAGTCTCAAAGTATTCACTTTTTTAATCTATACGTAAAACAAGAGCGAAACATAGGCCGCCATGTCGTGACGTCATAAGGTACTGTAAACTTATGCGTGTCAATGTCATTATGAATCATAGTACGTATAAAGCCGCAAAACAATAAAAGAAGAAGTTTGTAGGCTGCTTTTTAAATGTAAGAGAACGTTAAAAATACGTAAGTTAAATTGAAATCGCACGTGACTCACACTATGGAAAGCAGTTTTGTAAAAGGAGATAGTACGAATTTACCAAAAATAAATGCATTAATGGTCGGAAAATTCTTTGCTGCAAATCCCGACTTTTGTTCTGCCGAGTTACGGAGTATTAAAAACATCGATGTCAGTATTACTTTTTTTATTATTATTCCTTTATTAGTTGTTTATATATAAAAGATAATAACTCATTTTTAAATTATGAATATAATAATACATAGCATCAATCATAGAGCTTTGTTTATTATTTACATGCGTATTGACGTCATCGCTACAGAGTAACAACTCGTGCGGCGCCTTCGTCTAATTATTATTGAAAATATTAAATTTTAATGCAATTTTTATAGTACTAAACGAGTGTAATAAAATTTTTATATTTTTTAGTATATGGTTTACTGACACGCAAGGATCAAATGAAGATTCTTTTCAAAAAAAGAGATTAATTCCCTATCGAGTGGTTAATACATCAGATTCAAGGTCGCCATCTCTGAGATCCAGGGTTCGATCGCGGTGTGGGCAGATGTTTGTGCGCTGAGGCGTACATTTGGACCTTAAGTCACAGTTAATATATCTCTATTCATAATATGTCTATCCGTTACCCTAGATCCCGTAACACAAGCCTTACAGAGCTCTGACTGGTGTATATGTAAGAAATATTTATTTATTATTTATGAACAATTAAACTATTTCCGTTCGTTATTGGAATCGAACGAGAGTCGTAGAACAGATGAAACGAAATTTTGTTCCACTTAGAAATAGACTGGACCTCCTCCTGTTCTTCCTAAATTCCTATGTGTTCTAACGTCTATGCTTACGGTGGAACAGAAGATACATTTATTTATTTTCTAATTAAGCCATACAGTCTTTAAGGCTAAGTCGACTTACAAATATTTGCCTTAATGAAAAAAAAAAGGTATTTACATTAATGTATAATATAACTAAGGGTTCTGTAACTAAAAGGGGCTGTAAATGCGGAACTGAAAATGTTATGGAAGAAAAAGAAAAGATTTTCCTTGGGACAGTTGGTTTCAGACATAAGTTCCTCACGTAATGATTCGTTCCTAGAACATTCCAACAATAAATGATAGATATCTTCGTGGCGGTCACACACAGTGCAATTAGAATTGCGAACTTTTCGCATTAGGTGTAGAAATCCATTAAGTGGTGATAGGACCGAACCCTGAAAATTTATGAAAGGTCTCGCTTACTGAAATTTTCATTACAAAACCATGGAACTTTAGAAGGCTTATGAATAGAGATCGGATAATCGGATGCATATTTACCTAAAGTTAGTTTAAGACAAAGTATGGAAACGGCTTTTTATTGTTTTGTTAAATAAAAATCCCGGGATTGCGGAATTGGATAGCCGGATGTTTATTTATTTACCTAATTTAGTTTTTGACAAAGTATGGAACTGTCTTTCTATTTTATTTCCATAAATAAAAATCCCGGAATTCCGGTACTGTAGAACATTTTGGTAATGCAAAACTAGTCGGTAATATGAACTTATAATATCCTATTTAGAATGGGGCGTAAATATTACCTCGGTTACTACAGTTTTAATCACTATCTATCACTATGGGTTGGTCATTGAAATCTGACTGATTTCTTAATGTCTGTGCTGACCATGATTGTGTTGTGTCAGATTCCAGTGACTGTTCTAAATCTAAGCCGCTAGCTTCTGTTTCATTTAAATAATTGTAATATATTATAATAATTGTTTCGAAATTATCTGTTGTTAGTCTTTTAACATTTAGGATCCACTTATAGTTAGAAAATGATCTCTCCACATCAACTGACGTAAGTGGCGCAAATTTATAAATACAAGCGCTACTCTCTTGAGTAATATAAGTCTTATACAACAGCAGGAATCCGGTCGCTAGTAGTCTGTACTTGCTCACAACTGCCGTCTCACTCACACACATTAAATCGGAAGTTAACTCAGAGTGAGATACTAGACCATACTGTTACGCCGGTGGCTTAGTAAAACTTCAAAAGTGATTAGTGACTGTTAGTGTTAGTTAGACTAATTAATAAAAGTTCAGTGTTTTGGTAGACCGCCGTTTAATTTACTGACCCCAGCTCGTAACATTTGGTGTCAGAAGTGGGATCAGTATGCCGGTTCTACCAAAGGAAGACACGGAAGGAAGAATCCGGACAAGAAGCCAGCGACAACAGGAAGCCGACCAGAGACGCTTCGGAGCTACTCAGCCGCCAACTGACGAGGACCAGCAGTCAGTTATGGAAGCCACTCCCTCAACGTCGGCTGCCGCACCAGATTGGGCGGCTTTCATGGCGATGATGCAGGAGCAGGCCCGCCGTCAGGAGGAGCAAGCACGTCGTCTGGAAGAGCAGTTGCAGCGTGATAAGGAGGAGCAGGCCCGCCGTCAGGAGGAACAAGCACGCTGTCTGGTAGAGCAGTTGCAGCGTGATAAGGAGGAGCAGGCCCGCCGTCAGGAGGAGCAGGCACGCCGTCTGGAAGAGCAGTTGCAGCGCGATAAGGAGGAGCAGGCCCGCCGTCAGGAGGAGCAGACTCGCCTTTTGAGGGAACAACTGCAGCTCGGCCAAGATGAACAAATGGTCCTGATCAAAGATCTCCAAGCGACTTTCGGCAATAAGGTCAAAGCGATTGAAGATAAGGTTCTGCAACACGAGAACCGTCTCACCGAAGCTGAATCTGAGATTGCCGATGTCAAGAAGGCTTTGGGTAATCTGAAGGTCGGAGATGGGACAGCCACTATCGTCAGTGCCGCTCCTTCGGTGCGAGGATTCAAAGTGCCACCTTTTGATGGGAGTTCCTCGTGGTCAGCCTATAAAATACAGTTTGAGGCTGTAATGGAGGCAAATGGGTGGACTAAAGCCCAGGCCATGACCGCACTCAAGCTAGGCCTCCGAGATCAAGCCTTGACAGTCCTCGAAGCTCTTGACAAGAAGGTGAGCTACGAGGAACTATTAGAAGCGCTTGAGGCAAGATACGGCGACGCACACCTTGAACATGTGTTTCGGGCCCAGCTAAAAGATCGGGTTCAGCGTGTTGGTGAAAACCTGCAACAATGGGCCCTAGAGGTAGAAAAACTGGTACGTAAAGCGTACCAGTCCGCACCAACGTTAATTGTGGGCAACCTTGTACAGGCTTTTGTCGACGGCATTCGGGACCTCGAAGTGAGAGCTGCTGTGAGACTCGGGCACCACGAAACCCTTAAAGACGCCCTGGCTCATGCTCTAGAAGTGGAAGCTGTGAGGCAAGACCATCGGTCTCACCGTGTCAGGGAGGTAGTTGCAACACCTGTGCGTGACCGCTTCAAGGGATACAGCCCTAGATGCTACACTTGTGGCGAAAAGGGACACCTCCGATCAAGTTGTCCTAAGCGTAGCTCAGGGATTGATAAAGATGGGCCTCAGGAGAACAGGGCAGCTAATAGCGCTGTCCAACAACAGCAGGGAAACGAGTAAACGCCAGGACTGCGGGGCGAGTGCTGGCTGGTGTTCGCAGAGCCCCAAGGATTTCGATCTCACAAGCCCACGATGGGAACAGCCTGATCATCAATGGCGAGGTTAACGGAAGGCCATGTAAGCTGACAATCGATACCGGAGCTTCTCGCACGGTTGTCAGTTCCCAACTTGCGAATCGGTTTCTGAGGGACTTCAGAAACAACAGCCTGGAGCGATTAAATTTAGTAACCGCCACCGGTCAGCACATACCCGTCCGAGGCGAACAGAAGGTGGAGATGAAGTTGGGTAATCAAGTTTACCTGCACAACGTCATTGTGGCTGATATTGTCGATGACTGCATTCTCGGACTAGACTTTATGAGGAAGAATGGTTGTGAGATCGATGTCAAGCAAGGAATTATGAGTTGTGGACGAGAAGAATTGTTCATGGAAGGAGCCACACCGGGGAAAGTGTATAGCTTAAAGAAAACCGCTCTACCCCCAAAATCAGAAACCATTGTGCCGGTTAGTCTCCCTTACAATTCTGGGAAGATACATCGATGTGTACTCATTGAAAGATTAGATCATGACCAGCCATGGAAGATGGCACGAACTCTGGTAAGAACCACTGGCTTTGCAGCAGTTCGTGTACTGAATCTTGACGATAAAGAACACGTGATCGAAAAGGGAATGTTACTTGGTACGAGTGAGGAGGTAGACTGGTTGCGTCGTTGTCAAGACACGACTCATACAAATGTCAACAAAAATGAAGGAATCAGCGTGTCAAAACTTTTGGAAGACTGTCGAGACGTTTTGTCTAAGGAACAGATAGACAAGGCTAAGAAGATGTTACTCAAGTACGCTGATGTTTTCTCTACTAACGACGAGGACATTGGGAAGACGAGTTTAGTTCAACACAGAATTAACACTGGGAACGAATTGCCTATCCGCCAGCGACCAAGAAGACTACCGATAGCACGGAAAAAGAAGTGGAGACCATGATTGAAGGAATGGTGAAGGAAGGTGTTATAGAGCCTTCGTCCAGCCCATGGTCTTCACCCGTGGTGCTTGTAAGGAAAAAGGATGGCAGCATGCGTTTTTGTGTTGACTACCGCCGCCTGAACGACATCACAAAGAAGGACAGCTATCCATTACCCAGGATTGATGACACGCTGGATATGCTTACCGAGTGAAGTGGTTCAGCACGTTAGATTTAAAAAGTGGCTACTGGCAAGTAGAAATTGACCCTAAGGACAAGGAGAAGACTGCATTTTCTACTGGAAAGGGACCTCATACACGCAGCAGAGGTGCATTGAAACTGTATAACGTTGGTGCACCATGGGAAAGGATTGCCATAGACGTTGCGGACCATTTCCGGAAAGTGAATGCGGAAACAAGTACTTCATGGTTGTGATGGATTATTTCACTAAGTGGCCGGAAGTCTTCGCTATTCCTAACCAAGAGGCTTCAACAGTTGCGGATAAATTAGTCCATGAAGTCTTCTGCCGTTTTGGAGTACCCTTGGAAATTCATAGTGATCAGGGAAGAAATTTTGAGTCTCAAATATTTCAAGAGATGTGTCGAGTTATGGGTACCCATAAAACGAGGACCACTTCTTACCATCCGCAATCTGATGGAATGGTGGAACGATTTAACCAAACATTGGAGAGGTATCTTGCAAAGGTTGTGTCAAACAGGCAAAAGGATTGGGACAAGTACATCCAACCATTCCTGATGTCATATCGAAGCGCAGTGCATGAAAGTACTTCGGTGACACCAGCATTTGCAAACTTTGGTAGAGAACTACGGTTGCCTGCGGATCTACTTACTGGAATTCCACCTGACGCCCCGCGGAATATAACCGAGTACGCGAATGATTTACGCAACAAGTTGAACGACGTACACGAGCAAGTCAGACAATCAAGCCAACAGATGTCTGAGAAGATGAAAACCCGCTACAACCGAAATGTAAACAACAAGGGCTTTGAAGAGGGTTCGTTGGTGTGGTTACATAATCCAGTCCGCAGTAAAGGGAAATCTCCGAAGCTTCAAGCCAAATGGGAAGGACCCTATCGAGTTTTGAAGAGGATCAACGACGTCACGTACCGGATACAGCGGAATGCACGTAGTCCCTGTAAGATTGTTCACGTTGACCGACTGGCGAAATACTACGGAAATAATGATGCTCGGGACGAGCATGTCTTAGGAGGGGGTAGTGTTACGCCGGTGGCTTAGTAAAACTTCAAAAGTGATTAGTGACTGTTAGTGTTAGTTAGACTAATTAATAAAAGTTCAGTGTTTTGGTAGACCGCCGTTTAATTTACTGACCCCAGCTCGTAACAATACTTACGCCCGGGCACCATTTCTGTTTTTTTATTCAATTATTTAATTGATTATTGTTTTAGTCAAACTAGCTCACTACTTTCGTATAACACTCTTCATGTAATAAATCGTACATTCAAAAATCGCACGGGGAACTGAAACTAAGCTTCATGTAAATACGTAGATGTATAAATGCACCCGGAGTCTCGGTCTTTTGAAAATAAATACCACGTGCTAATTTAGTAATTTTCAAACAATATCACTACGTTAAATTTGCAGTCCCGTAATTTTCCCAGGATTTTTATTTAACAAAATGTATTTTAAAAAGCCGTTTTCATAATTTGTGAGCCAAAAATTAACTTTAGGTAAATATGCATCCGATTATCCGATCTCTACTTATGAACTAACGTGTGGTATGAAGATACATTTGAACTGTTAATAGAGCAGGTTACCTTGCTGCTCCTGTCCACGAGAGGCTCGCCTGTTTTCTGCGCAGTGGGCATGATCACAGGCGACACGGGGCTGAGTTCGGACCAACTCGGGTACTCGATGTCGTCTGCAATAAACCGATGTAATATGCTCTACATAGCGTAAGGTATTGGCGTATGTATAGTATGGCAATTGGGAATAGGGACACTATTCATAGAGCCATGTTTGGTAACAACATTACTTATAATATTGTATTATTTTTATATGTGTATGTAAACATACATACGACTGTAATCGTATTAGGTATGATTGTATCTTATGGGGGTGTCGCTGTAATTTCTTGTATTATCAGTAAATTGTACAATTTCATAATTCGTTTTTACAATATTGTTCACGTTTTTTACATTGGACAATGAAAATTTTAGAAGACATTTAGGTTTATTTGTGGTAAGTGATAAGTTATTCATTGTGAAAGAGCGCAATACTTTAGACAGTGTACTTGTCACAACGGCAGAATCTGTACTCCCTCTGTCAACTTTAACTATTAATGAAGTATTATTTGCAAATAGTACTGTATAGTACAAGCTTTTTGTGAAGTATGGAAGATCATTATGATAAATTAAGCAATGGTCCCAATATCGAACCTTGAGGCAAGTCCAAAAAATATGGGTGTTACAACAAACTGACTTCCGTACGAAAAGGATACCCCAAAAGCTATGGAATGCTTATTGATAGCATAGCGTTTTGCGATTGATAGCGTTGCGTTAACCCTTTTGCATAAGGCTGCATTTATAATTTCAATGTGGTTGCAGAATCAAATAAGCTATCTATGACTTCTGTATTAAACACTTATCAACTTAATAACTGAGATTTATATGTTAGACACAGTTTTAGTGTAAGTCTTAGGATTTGACTTAAGGGGGTGTAAACCTTTCTTTCCCCTCCCTTCTATAATTACTAAACTGGAAAGATTTCAATGTCTGGTCGTGCCGAAGGCGATAAAGCATATGTTAAGATTACTCCGATAAAAAGGGTTTTAGGAAGTCAAAGACTATTTAGATGCTTAATTGTTGTTTGTGATATTAATAAATGACACAATTGTTACTATCCCTAAATTGTACAGGAAAAACGGACAATTGTCAAAGAAACATGGACAAAAAGTGGGCCTCAATCATGTGCAGAGACGTAAGATATATCAATCAATAGGTGATTTTATGTTCATCAATTTACAATTTATTATATTTTTTTTAAATCCCCCGTTTTTCTGTAAATGATGTTTGAAAGTACGTAGATATTCAAGTAAACACATCCCAAGACGTGGTTAAAATGTTTTAAAGAAGTATATAAAATGATAATTTATTTAAATCTTATTGAAAAATGGTTATATAGTTAACAATAGAATTTTAATTTAGTAATTATAACTTCATGAAGTTCTAGACATGTTGTGTTACTGACCACCCTGAATGTACATAGTCTGTGACCAATGATGGCATTCGTCCGCTGTCAATGCGACTTTGACAGCATGTCTTGCGCAAATTAACTATATTAATATGCATTCGTTCATGCCATATAATTTTTAACTATTTACAAATCAATATGAGGCGAATAAAGGCAGCAAGAGCTGGGGCGCTGAGCTGATTATTGGCCGTAACCATAAAAAGTACTTAATTAAAGCCATTAACTTAAAAATAGATTCCATCAACTTGCTAGTATTAAATAATTTAAATTATTAATTACAAAAAAAAAGGGAGATATTTAAAATCTAATCTTTATCCAGATGAGATTCTTCTCTGGTAAAGTTTCGTCGCTGCACATTACCTTCCATACAAATTTTGACCATCACCTTTCCAATGGAAGTCGGACCCAAGCCTTCTTGTTCTGAACCCATTATTCAATTGATTTTTTAAATATTTAATGTGTGTGTGGCCATTCATATATGCAGTTATATTATTTGTATATGTATTGTTATTATGTTAATGATACAATATAATTTCTTTTGAATGACTTATAATAGTACATTATGATACTAGTGTGCAAAGTTGTCCATTGCATACGAGGCGGTATTGGTCGCGCGAGCCGTAAGGTGAGCGCGACAATTTAGCCGAGGATGCAATTAACAATGCTCACGAGTTTCATACGACGTTTTTCAACACAAGTTGAGGAAAAAAGCTAATAAAATGCAAATTTTATTTATTAAAACAATTAGTAAATGTACAATTTGCGAAGTGATACTGTACAGATTTTGCGGGCATTTTTACGGTTTGAGATATAGTACTGTTGGTATTAGTAGTTTGAATAATGTCTTCATTCTCTTGGGTAAATGTCGGCGATGCTGATACATTTTCATGGAAATTTACAATTTCATTGAAAGATTCGTCGCCAATAGACAGACGATGATCCAAATAACCAACGTCGCGTGAAGTCGACGGTTGCGGTTCATGACAAAATTTCTATTAAACATTAGAATACATTTGTTCGAGAAAAAGAAAGTGCTACCAGACTAAATTAAGAATGCATTGTACGTATATAAAAACGTCTTGTAACAGGGAACAACCGAATTTTATCGGGTTATAAATATTGCACACTAGTGCGTAATGAAATTGCGCACTAGTGTGCAATATCCTAGTTTTTGAGATTAAAAAGACGCATGAAACAGCCCCGTTATGAGAACGTGTGTTGAAAAGATATCTTTGTTTTCACTTCATATTTTTTCAGCAACTTTATAACAAATCTTTATAGGAATACTGTAGGTGCCAATATCATTGCTGAATGGGTTTTAATGTAACTTTACAATGATATAGCTGATACATCAAAACAACACACAGGCTACAATTTGTAAAGATATTGTGTAAATTGTCCAAAATATGAGGATGAGTGTCTCGAGCAGACGAAATCGCAGTCACCATGTCTTGTATGTATATGAAAATCGACTTTAGTAAGGCAAAGTTATGTGCGCGCAATGGATGTTTGTTTTAGTGATGTGCCGGATATTCGTATCCGTATCCGCGGATATCCGAGACAGAAAAAAGATTCGTGTCCGTGTCTGTATCCGTTACTTTTTGGCGGATCTATTTAGCAGTCTTCTTTAAAGAGTAATTCATATTCTTGATGATGTTTTCTTTGTAAATGATTTTTAAGGAAGTTGAGCCTTTACCCTTACGAGAATACTTTCCATCACAAGTTTTACAGTTTGCGCATTCATAATTTATTATCTCAAAATAATTCCATATTACACCACAAAACTACTTAGTAGACACTTTTTTAAAATCATGTACCAATACCAAACACAAGCGTTATCTATACAGCCCAGTGTCACATTAAAGTAAAACAAAACAAAAAAAAAAAGTTAAAAATAAAGTGAACTAAAAAGTTAAAAATAAATTAACTCTAAAAAGAAATATAACACTTTGTACTTGATTGTAACCTTTAACGACAAATAAGCGTCTTCGTCTAGGGCAAAATAATTCCATATTGTACAAATTTATTCAATTTTAACACTTAAACTTTTCACCATACATAATTATTCAATCTCGTCCCCCCTCTTTATCATAGTCCCCATTTATAAATAAAGCGTGTTACATTTAATACAACACAATATTTTTCTCAAACTATCACATTATTGTAGGAGTGCATTAAAAATAATTGGTCCGCCATATTGGATACGCCGCCATGTTGGATTTAGAATGATGTCACATTATTTTTCTAGTTATTCTTGGCAAGCCCTTTTATTTGATACCCATATTGTAGGAGTGCATTAAAAATAATTGGTCCGCCATATTGGATTTAGAATGACGTCACACAGTTAATCATGCATTGTCATCCGAACTAAACGTGTATACGAAATTTCAGCTCAATCGGAAACCGGGAAGTGGATCAAAAGAGAATGCCAAGATCTGCCCCAAGGATTAATTTAAGTTACAGTAATTACACATTTATGAAAAATATTTAATTAAATTATAGATCCTAACAACAAATATAAAAAATCTAAAAAGCTGGGAAAAAAACTACATTTAATAGTCGTTAATGGAATTCTATGCCTTTTCCTAGTCGGAGAATTTAAAGCTTATTTTTTTAAAGAATTTTATTGGCCACTGGATACAAGTCCTTTTAGCCAACATAAACCTATTGGACCTAAGTCGAATGCTTTTTAGTATAGGTAATAGTTTTTTTCTTTAATTGTTGTTCTGTTAATTTTTTATGTTCAATAGTGTTATTTAATCATTCATTTTAGTAAGAATGAGTTCTCAATAAAAGGCTTTTAGGAATAAACGCATTTTACTTCTGATGCAAAATAAAATAAAAATATTACGTTAGATAATAACATGTATTTACATATATCAAGAAGTGCACTGTAAATAGAAATGTAATATTAGGTCTATAAAGTCATCTTTATTTACGAATCCGTAAATAAAGATGACTTTGATAGATAGCCTCAATCGTGTGTTCTAATAAAGTATGAGCGTTACTTGAACTGGATTTAAAATTGTTTTTTTATAGTTAGAACAATTAGTTGTTGTTATTATTGTTTTTAGGATATAGTAGATGGCTACTAAAAATTGCATCTCATAAAAAAGTCTAAGATAAACTTAATATTTGTGAAAAAAAAATCATATTGTTTATACCATCATAACTACCGATCCTCTGCTTTAATATAATTTATCTTTTATTATTTCAAAAGTGCAGATGTTTAGCTATCATTTCATATATAAATTATGTTTGTAACTGGAAAAAATTTGGTGGGGCATGGCGTCATAGAAATCTTGGCATTGTCTTTTAAGTTGCAAGATTTGATTACAGAACGACAGACAACGGGACAGGTGAAACTAAATAAATAAAAGCTTGTAAAAAAGACCCGCTGCGCAATGCAAGTCGAAACATGTTTCGACTTAAGATCGCGCGTATCGACACCGATTGCGTAAGAAAGTTAAGATCCGTATCCGTATCTGCGGATCTTGACACCGAATATCCGTATTCAGATCTGTATCCGCGGATGTAGATTTCTGAGGATCCGGCACATGAGTAGTTTGTTCGAGTACGTGTACAGAAGGTGGGGCGGGGCGGGTAGGTAGGTAGGGTAGCGCTCACCGAGGTGCGCGAGGTGCGCGAGGTGGCCGCCGAGGGCGGGCGGAGGCTTGGGCGGCACGGCGCGCGGGTCGGTGCACAGCGCGGGGTACTTGAGCACCCACTCCTCGTAGCCGCCCGCCAGCGCCAGCGGCGCGCGCGCGTACTGCACCTTCACGTCCCACTGCCGGCACCCACATCACATCACATCACTTGCTCACTCTACGCTCAGAGGCGGCACTCTAAGCCACTCACTGTCAGCCGTGGGCGGTGGCCCACACCGCCCACGGCTGACCGGCCTCGCGCCTCACAGCCGAAAATATATTTGAAAAGTATGGAAAATCTTATTTTATATTCCCTTCTTGCACCAACAAAGGGCCTCGCAAAATGTACCATGCCCACATTAAGTTTAGTCTTGCACCGCCACTGTCTACGCTCTCACTCTGCACTCTACCGTTCTCACTCTGCACTCTACCGTTCTCACTCGCACTCCCGCTTCAGAACGTGACCGAAGCGAGTGTGGTACAGCCAACACCATTTTTACCTACTTACAGCCGTCACGACAGCCACGCTTACGCGAATAGGTAACTCGAGAAATAAAAAAATCGGGTGGGGCTGTGCCGGGGCACACGGCCGTTGGTTTTAACGTGAAACGTCATGTTAGGGAATCGCTTTTAAAGTAAAAGATTGAAATAAAACCAAGATTGACGGTGTTTTAAGTATTTTAATAAAAAAAATCAATGTCACAACAGCGAGCTGACTATATAAGTGAAATATTCACACCACATTTTTGTTTCTAAGACTAATAGTTTTTTAATTATTGAGGTACGATGATATAGACCTTTTCGTTACGGTCCACTTTTTAAACCTGGTACCCGTATGTTTCGGCGCGATTTTAAAGACGTTTCACGTCAAAAAGTATGGAAAATCTTATTTTATATTCCCTTCTTGCACCAACAGAGGGCCTCGCAAAATGTACCATGCCCACATTAAGTTTAGGTTTTGCGCAACCATTGTCTACGCTCTCACTCTGCACTCTACCGTTCTCACTCGCACTCCCGCTTCAGAACGTGACCGAAGCGAGTGTGGTGTACCACACCAACACCAGAGAACACCATTTTTACCTACTTACAGCCGTCACGATAGCCACGCTTAAGCGAATAGGTAACTCACTCTTACGTTGATGAGAAATAAAAAAAAATTACTAGACATGACCATGCGTCAAAAATACATATTAATTAATAGAACAATTAGACTTGCAACGAATATTCGGTTACTATTCGATATTCGGCTTATTCGGCTGCTTTTATTATATTTGGCCGAATACTGAATATCTACATATTATTCGGCCGAATACCGAATACATAATATATTCAGGGGCCGAAACAAATTTACGGTCCAAAATAGCTGATTCTGCTGACCCAAATTTTTTAAAATAACTGACATTATCTGACCATTTCCACAGATTTTTTTTGTAAGTGTACGGTATAAAAATAATAAATACTATTAAATAATTAGCCTCCACCGTCTCAACATTGGGTCAGACACTTGCAAGATGCAATTGAGAATCTGACAACTTAACTTTACATTTCTCTTTATGTTTTTGAGTTGATGCATGTCGCCCAATAGCTTCGTAACTATAACATAACAATTTTAATAATTCAACCACCACCAATTATCAGATTGAACTAGGAAAACTTGTAAAAGCCAAGCATAGTTATTTAAAAGCCAAAAGTAATTGAAGGAGTCAATTTTTATCCAAATTAACAAGATTGAAAGAAAATTAGATCCCTTCACAATATCATGATGCATCAATATTATGGTGGTTATGCTACATCATAATAGAGCATCCTTGGCGGTTGCCCTCAAACCATCACTGGGCACCTAATGATAAAAGCAATGTGCGCACTTGGGCGTGCATTATGTTCACACTAAAAGAAAACGACAGCTAGTCAATGATTCATAAAAAAAGCAGTTTGTCAAAAAATCTGACAAAACTGACCATTTTCCAAAAAAACCTGACTAACTGACCAATGCCCAAAAAAAAATTTGACTTTGATTTATCTGACTAGTTTCGGACCCTGCATATTTTGTCATATCAGAGAAATAAAACAATGGTAAAATGAAAATTTCAAATCGATTGACTACGTATATATTCATATTTTCATCTCACATCAATCACATGTACTATAGTTGACTGTAACCACTTAGAATCAGGTGGGCAGTGTGCTTATCAACATATGACTAAACTATATTAAGTGTACGCAATAGCTCGAACATTGGGGGTGATATCATACACTGAGCGTCATTTGCACCAAGAAAACCGTAGTTATTTTGAGCGATTTGCAATGCAAAGTCATTACTAATACTCTTCAAGAGTCTACAGAGTCTTATTATAAAGACTAATAATCAAGCTTAGCGCGACACTTTGTCATTGTCAATCATTTGGGTGAGGGGGCGTTCAAGTATTATGTAACGCAATTTGGGGGGGGGGGTCTCTGTAAAATGTTACGATGCGTTATAGGGACAGGAGCGGGTCTTTCTTACAACACCGTATGTAACATTGTTTCTTTTTTCTTTTTTTATAACAAATTGGCAACCCTTTTCGTTTACGTTTTACGGGGAATCCCTCGATTGTATTAGGTATGGTCGTCATTTTTAATTTTTTCACGCAAGTTGTTTAACGTTACGGTGCGTTACAAGGGGGGGGGGTTTGTCAAACATCTTGAACGCTCCCTGAATGACACGCTACGTGTAAGAGTATCTATTGGCAAAACAATAAAATCATTTTTACAATTTAGAATCGGATATCGCCTACACAATGAAAATCATTCACGGCCACAAACTGAGAACATTCTTAAAAATTTGGTACGTTCCGATATTTAGGTTAGTTCTGACTTATATCAATACTTTTGATATATCCTAACTAATATAAATCGGAAAGTGAGTTTGTTTGTTTGTTCTGCTTTCACGCCGTAACTACTGAACGGATTGCTTTGAAATTTTGCAGATGTGAAGATAAAAGTCCGGATTAAATAATAGGTTACTTTTTATCCTGGAAAAATCGACAGATCCCACGGGATGCGCGATAAAGGCTTCGCTCAAAAACTACTGCACAGATTTTCATGCGGTTTTCATCAATAGATAGAGTGATTCTTGAGCAAGGTTTTGCGGTATTTTTTATCTCGGAAAAACGGATAGTCCCACGGGAAGCGCGATAAAACCTTCGCGCCATAAACCGACTTCCGCGCACATGTAGCTGTGTCATAAAATCGTGTCTCTATAGACCCAATCCCGAAATCCACGCGGGTGAAGCCGCGGGCAGAAAGCTAGTATTTTATATAGTAAAGGGGAATGGCGATTTTTGGCCCAGAATGCACAACAAATTGAAAACGATAGAAAATTATTAAATATTCATATTAATTTTTTCATCCTATTTAGATATCGCTATAAGATTGCATTTTTTTTATTATCATTAAATAACATTCAAAGGATTACATCCACGGAATTGACCATTGTTGTTATTAAAAACTGAGTTGCCCGTAATGAATATTAAAATCGTTACATAACTGTTATAATCGATGCAGAATCGATAACCTTTAGGAAACTTATTACATGACAATGCTTTTCTTCATTTGTAGGCGCATCAAATAAATGTAATCGGCAGGCAGGATTGATCGTAGGCCTCCAATTCTAATTAGACAACAATCAGTGCCGTAACCACAGCACCGCTGACGCTATATGAATTAAGTATGACAGTATTTTATTTAAATAAATGCAGTTGATAGATAGTAGATAAAAATGAAATATTTGTGTTGTCAAGCTGACCACGCTGTCTCATTGCAACCATGCTGTCACCTAGCTGAAATGTAGATGTAACTAAAAACAAATTATTTACACGATCGTTACCCGTTCCGTTATACGAATAACGAATCGTGTATTCGTGAATTCGATGTTTTTATGAAATCATGAATTCTAATCGTGTTATTTTTAATATCAATATTAACTGTTAAAGTTAAATAAAGTTCTGTTTAACGTGAACAGCGGATATGGTTTTAATAAAATGAATCGTTGAATATCGATTATGATATTGATCTTATTGATTTTTGTTTATAATGGCAACACCAAAACGACGCCATCCATTCATCTCTTTATGTATAGTAATCTATGCTCTGGCATTCCCGATTTCTCCGTTGACTGTTATTGTTCTTCCGTGTTCTGTGTATACCAAATATTTATGAAATGGCTACGAATATTGTCTCCGACGATTCATCCTTACTCGATGACCCCAGCTTGAATATTGACTCCGCTGCTGCTTTGAACTATCATTCATTCAACCTTATAGATTTCATAGCATAACTAGCGGCCCGCCCCAGCTTCACAGTGCTGATACAAATTAACTACAGAATGTTTTTTAATGTATTATACATATAAACCTCCCACTTGAATCACTTTACTCGTATATATTAAAAAAAACTGCATCAAAATCCGTTGCGTAGTTTTAAAGATCTAAGCATACATAGGAACAGACGGCGGATAGCGACTTTGTTTATATAATGTTTAGATAGTAAATATTTAAATATGCCAAGTTCTTTTGAATTTTTCTTTTTACCAATCAAATATTGGTATTATTCACTGTTACTTTCACGAGATTCTTTAGGTGTGCGTTCTGGGCCAAAGTTACTATGGGGATCTGCCATTCCCCTTTTCCTTTTTATTATATTGTTCTTATTATTTGTTTGTCCCTACAAACATGGTCCCAAAAACAAGTTGGTTTTCATTTACTTTTGTGTATTCTTTGTTTGAAACGTAGGTGCCGCATTCTTGACAGTGAGTCATACCGTTGACAGTGTTTATACCTTGAGAAGGATGGTCTTGAGCAGCGCCAGTGTAGTGCCCGGTATGACAGCGGTACTGGACCAGTCCAGCATCACAATCAGTTCTGCAACCGCTCGCTCGGCCCAAGCAGGCCGTGAGGCGGGAGGGAGATTCTGCTCCAATACGTGGGCTGAGCGACTGGGGACAAAAATAGATTAATTACATTTTTAATTTCATTTAAGAGCGCCGGTGGCGCTGTGGTCTCGGCACTGGTCTGTGCGCCGCATAGAATCGGGAGGCCCGCGATCTAATCCCCACCGTGTACCAATGTGTTTTTCGTTCCGAACTTCATATGTACATTTATCCGACGCTCCTACGGTGAAGGAAAACATCGCGAGGAAACCTGCGTACATCTGCGAAGCGATTCAAAGGTGTACGTTGTCAACCAACCCGCACTGGGCCAGCGTGGTTGACTAAGGCCTAATCGCCCTAACGTAGTTACGGTAGGCTCGAGCCCCTCGTGGGGACGTATATGAGCTGTGATGATGATGATGATGAATTACATTTTAGGACTTGAAGACGAATTTTTGAAACAATACAAAATTACCGAATTCACTATTTCTGAAATTTCATTTCGTGCGTTGTGCAACGAGTGGTTCAACCCACTCGTTTTTGATTTCTACTAGTAGAATATCCAACGCTGAAGCGACGTTGACAGTGATAAATTTACTCTGGTTAATGTAACGCTTGTAAATAGGTACATAATAATAAGTAAATATTTTGCGATTTTTTATATTTTTGCGTAAAACGGAATCTAATTAAGAATTTGTTTTAATGACAACACTAAATTCTGCAAGGTCCAATTTGGAGTCACTTGGTTGACAAAGCCAAACTGGCGAGCAAAAAGTTGGGCGTTTTGAACAGAGCCAAGCGTTACTTCAGGCCTGGTCAACGACTTGTACTTTACAAAGCGCAGGTTCGACCACACGTGGAGTACTGCTCGCACGTGGAGTACTGTGCAGGCGCTCCCAAATACCAGCTCGACCCACTTGACTCCCTTCAGAGACGGGCTGTGAAAATCCCGCTTCACCCTTTCTACCTGGATCCGTTCCCGTCTAGTACGGTGCGTTTCCAGCGATCATTTCTTCCACGGACATGTATGCTGTGGAATGATCTTCCTGTTGCGGTGTTTCCCCCGCGCTATGACATGTCCCTCTTCAAACGAGGCTTAAACAGAGTATTCTCATCACGGTAGGCAGCGGCTTAGCTGTTTCCACTCCTGGAATTGCTTAAGTCCATGAGCAGCGGTTAACGCTTCATATCAGGTGTGCTGCTGCTCGTCTGCTATGTACGACAATAAAAAAAAAACAAAAAAGAATTCGAGTGATTCAAAAATCTATAAAATTGTAAGCAGTAGAAAATAAATTCGCGCACGATTTGTATTCGAATTCCAAATTCACATCTAATGATTCAAAAATACGTCTCCAGCTCCCGCTTAGACGGACTGTCTGTTTTAAATAGAAGATGGCGCCCGTGCGTTATCATCAAATGCACCAGCCGGCTCTGATCAGTTTGCATTTAGCCTTACTATACAGTGGACGACAACTGCATCCCAGTATTGTAGTAATATTTAAGAAGACGTAAAAGAAAACATTTGATGTATTCTATTCTACGAGAAATGTTTTCAGCAGGAATATTTCAAAATTTTAAATAGTTAAATTAAGAATTTAAAATAGTAAAATAGCTATTTTTAATTTAATTATTATTTTAGACAAATTTCATTGACCATTAGCATTTTGTATTTGTCAGCAGATTCGTTCACAATATAAGTGTTTGGGGCGTATGGATAGCAAAACGTTCATCTTAAAGCTTATTCTTTTCAAAATAGAATCAATCTATTATTTTATCACTAAGGTCTTTACTACAATTCTTTTATGATCTTCTACAATTAACTTGGAAGAAATCAATATATTTCAATTAATGATTTATGATGAGCATATGGATATAATTTGAGGGTTTCGTGGCAAAAATAAACAGGTACATTTCAGTTTTCATGCATTTGCATGTTATCAGTTTCTATCATTTGCTCCTTCATATGAATATAAGAGCTACGGTTAACAGTCCAATCCAAGTGGTAATACTTATAACCAGTGCTCGGAATAGGTAGTTTAATTTTATGTACTTGCAGAAAGAAAGTCAATGTAAGCGTAACATTTTTTTTTTTTTTTTTTTTTTTTTTTTTTTTTTTATTGTTTATCTGCAATCAGTATATACTATAAGCGGATTTTTTGAAAGAAGTATATCAGGTAAAGTGTGCCTTCCAGTGAAGACATCTACTTCATAGGTTTTCTTAGCTGGTGTGTAGTTGGAGTATGTCTTTTCTCTTTAATCTTTTGACATAACTCTGTTGAGTTAGTTTGGCTGCAAGTATATTTGGGTGATTTTGTAGCCTGGTTTGATATTTAATTGCACTCGCTTGAATTTCTTCCTTTACAGTGCTCATGTTAAGGTTTTTATGAATTTCTTCATTTGTTATTAGCCATGGTGCATGTGATATTGTTCTAAGGATCATGCTTTGCATTCTTTGCAATATCATGATGTTGGAATTACAGGTGCTTCCCCAGAGTTGTACTCCATATGTCCATATGGGTTTTAGAATTGACTTATAAATTAAGAGTTTATTATCAGTTGAGAGCTTGCTGTTACGCCCGAGCAACCAATGCATGTTTCTATATCTAATATTAAGTTCAGCTCTCTTGGCTTTAACGTGTTGTTTCCATGTTAATCTACGGTCGAGATGTAAGCCTAGGTACTTTACACTATTTCTGTGCGGCAATGTAACGTTCTCAAGTGTCACAGGTGGGCAGTCTGCCTTTTTTAAGGTAAATGTCACGTGAACAGATTTGCTCGAACTGGCTTTAATCTTCCATTTCCGCAACCACTTAGTTACAAGATCAAGGCCTTTTTGAAGTGTAGCTGTGGCAATTATTGGATCCTTGTTAGATGCCAAGAGAGCTGTGTCATCTGCAAAGGTAGCTGTGGTGACATTTTCTATTTGTGGGAGATCTGAGGTATAGATGATATACAAGAGCGGTCCCAACACCGACCCTTGAGGCACTCCCGCCTTAATATCTTGAAATGTTGATGTGGCATCAGCCTCCCTCACATAGAATAGTCTATCCGAGAGATATGATTCTAAAAGTAAATAGTAGCTATGGGGTAGTTTAGATTTAATTTTGGAAAGTAACCCAGAATGCCAAACTCTATCAAATGCTTGTTCTATATCCAAAAAGACAGAAGAGCAGTATTCATCATTTTCCAAAGTTGTTCTGATTTTGTCACATACTCGGTGAACTTGCTCAACTGTTGAATGATGTGGGCGAAAACCAAATTGGTGGTCGGGTACAACGTTTTCATCATTCAGAAATGGCAGCATTCTCCTAAGTAAGGCTTTCTCAAATAGTTTAGAAAGAACGGGCAATAGGCTAATGGGCCGGTATGATGTAACTTCATTAGCTGGTTTTCCTGGCTTAGGTATCATTAAAATCTGTGATACTTTCCACAACATTGGAAAATACTGGAGTCTAAGGCAACCATTAAATAAAGCCGTAAGGAACAGAACTGCTTTTTTTGGAAGTCTAAGAAGTACCTCTTTTGTTAGAAGATCAAAGCCTGGTGCTTTTTTGTCCTTTAAGTCTCTTATGAATTTACAAATTTCACGTGGCGTTATTGGTTTTGGTGGAAGAGATAGCTGGAAGTCATGTTTCAAAATTATATCTATTTCAGCTTCTGCCGTCAAGTCCTCAATGGTATGTGGAGTGAATACTTTAGACAAGTGTATTGCAAAGGCATCAGCTTTTTCTTGTGCAGTGCGAGCCCACTGATTATTAGCCCTGCGTATGGGTGCTTTTATTTGTTGAGGCCTATTGTAAGTCTTTGTGAACTTCCAAAGAGAGTAATCAGAAGCTTTTGTTCCATCAAGAGTTTCTAGTTTTGCCTGCAGAGTCATGTCGTGCCAATCTTGGATTGTTTTCTTGAGCTTTTTGGCACAGGTATTAAGTGCAGTTTTGTCTTCTTTAAGTCTACTCTGGTGCCAGATTCTCCGCAGTCTTCGCTTATCTAATATTTGCTCTCTTATTTTTTTAGGGAAGTTGTTGCATTCAGGTCTTCTCTGTAGAGTGGGTGTGCTAGCCCAGCAAGCTTGCTGGATTAAGCTGGTTATATGCCTGGCCGCATTTTCTAGATCATCAGAAGATTTTAATGCAACTTTTAAATCTATATTCACATCCAGGAATTCCCGAAAACTCTGCCAGTCAGTATGTCTGTTATATAGCTTTTCAGCTTCATCAAAATCAATGGGTAGAGTGCTCATTGTCAACATTACAGGAGTGTGATCTGAAGTACTATCAACACAGGAGGTAGCTTTAAAGTAATTTTTGGGTAGACCTCTCACAATGAAGAAATCGAGTAGGTCTGGTCTTTTGTTCATGTCCGTTGGCCAGTAAGTAGGTTCAGATGTGGATAGGGTGGTTAGATTGTTAATGTCTAGGCTCATCTTGAGTTGCCTTCCCCTAGTAGTGATCAATCTGGATCCCCATGCAGTATGTTTCGAGTTCCAGTCACCGCCCGCTAGGTACTGATTACCCAAAGTTTCGAAATATTCAGTAAACATTGCTTCTGTAATCTTGTGTTTAGGTGGACAGTAAACAGCAGAGAGTTTGAATCTTCCACATTTGGTGTCAATTTCTATTGTGGTGGCCTGTATGTGATCAGTTTGATATGCAGGTAATAAGTGGTGTTTGATTGTCTGTTTAACAATGACCGCAGTCCCACCATGACCAGTTCCGTCAGGATGACCTGTTAGGTATGTTCTGAAGCCTTTAATAATTATATTGGTGGCAGCAGTGCAGTGTGATTCAGAAATCAAGACAATATCCAAATTATGTTCCTTTATGAGGATTTCTACCTCATATTTATTTGGCGCCAAGCCATTAATGTTCCAGGTGGCTATGTTTATTGTACTCACTTTGGTACTGTTTTGTCCAGAACTTTAACTATGAGGTTCATAAGAACACCCATTTGTTGAATTATGAGATCAAACTTTTCACACTGCTTGTATAGTAGTGATTCTAGTGTCATCTGTGTTCTAGGTGGTTCTGTTGGATTTTTCAGAGTATCTGCATATGTTTCTTCCTGCAGTACACCATTATTGTGACTATTGGTGACTTTATGGTATGGATGAGGGTACTCATTTTTATTTTCTATTTGTTTTGATTTGTAGGCAACTTTGGGTTCTAGCAGCTGCCTTTTGTTGGTCCTTCTTGCCAGTATTTCTGTGTAGACTTGGCATCCCTTATAGTTTGCTGGGTGTGGGCCCTGACAAAGTGCACAAATTGCTGGAGTTGATCTGTCTTTTTTTTGGGCAGTCTGAAGTTTTGTGTGACTGGGCACATTTAACACAGCGATATGGGCGCATACAATAGTTCTTGGAATGTCCATATTGCTGGCATCTGTGACACTGTACAATGGACCTCCTTTTTTTGGGATCTTCAATCACTACTACTTGGTGATTAATATATTTTATGTCTTTTGCAGCCTTGTTGTTAGGACCTGGTAAAATGTTGACAAAGAAAGTTGAGGTTGGTTTTTTTTCTGGGCCATATTTAGCATTAACAATTTCACTTGCAACTGTGTTCCCTGTTTCCTCAATAGCTTCTTTTATGGCTTCTGGTGAAGTTGTCGGGTGAAGGTTTTTTATGACTATCCTAAAGAATCTTTCATCTTTCCTATTAAAAGTATGACCAATAAGCCCATTTTCTCTGACCAAAGCAATAAGTTTTTGGTAGATCTCCATCTCAGTGCAGTTTATTCTCATTTGATTTTTGTTAATAGTGTTATATGTGAACTGTTCTTTCTGGACTGCCTTTACAAGTAGTTCGGTCAATTTATTGATATCATCTATACCATATAAGATGATTGGCGGAGGTTTATAAATCTTTTTTGTGGGGATGTTTGGACTAGCTTCTTCAGTTAGATCGATCGGAAGTTGACTGAACCTATTGGAGGTTTTTATGCCTTCAGGTGATGGTGAGGTGCTCATTTTCTTTCTTTTTGGATTCCTTGATACTGGAACACGTTGCCAAGATGGAGGTTTAACAACATGTTGTTTTTCAAGGTTCCTTTCTAATTCGGGGTTGGTTCCTATTTTGGTGGGTCTTGTGACATTGTCCAATGAAGCACTTCTAGGTCTGGTATAGAATAAGCTTGGATGAAAAGACTGCTGCATAAGTTTTTTGTTGCCAGTAGAAGTTACTACGGTGGAAACCTGGTGATTGACTACAGCAGAGTTTTTGAGTTCTGATTGGCCAATTTGTTTTTCACTTTCATTTTGTATCAAAATTGTGCCTGTTAGGTTTGTTCCTTTTGCTGGTTTGAACAATTCAGGATGAAGCTCTTGCTTCTTATAATTTGCATTGTGGCCAGTAACATTTACTGTGGAGGGAGCCTGGGTGCCCACCCCCCCACAGTCTTCGGTAACATAGTTTTCACTCACAAGCCCGGGTACCTGTGAGTGCCGGGTGCTAGCCGGGGCGCATGGCAAAACATAATCACGGTCATCACTCATTATCATAAGAAAGGTTGGGAGAATAGTACAGTACTTTCCCAAGGTACTATACGTCATGATTTTGGGATGACGCCCTAGCCTTTGGTGATCCAACACCTCCCTACAAGGCAGCAGGTGCAGTTTGTGTTCAGAGTTTGCATCTCTTAGACTAATTACCATTCAAGGTTAACGGGGTTAGTCTCCTCGGGTCCGAGCTTTGGTTATAGTGGCGGCTCCTACTCGCCACTGTCATCCACTATCATAGGGTTTAGTGCTATTTTATAGAAAGTGCTTAGCCATAAACAATCTCAGCACCCCTCCAGTAGGATCGTCCAATTGTCCGCGACTGCCTAGGCAGCTAGCCTACATATCTATAGGCCGTTTCGCTATCCGCAACCTGCGACGCGGTGGGTGGCACAGGACAGTGCCTCTGGGAAGTTTCGCCCAGAACCCACGTAAGCGTAACATGGATAAACCTTTTTTTTTTAAGGGGGGGAAATGCGTCCTTGTGCACCATGATACCGCGCTGGCAAGACGCGGCCGTGTGTGGGGCTCTCCGGTCAAGAGGACCGGCCTGCCCACTAAAACCCCCCCTAGCCAAAAGGTCTATTGCGTTTTCGTGGACTTGGAAAAGGCCTATGACAGAGTGGTGAGGAATGAATTGTGGTCCATATTGTCTGTTTATGGAGTAAACGGCACGCTGATACGAGCACTGAAATCACTTTATGAGGGTTCCAGTGCTTGCGTCAGGATAAACTAGCTTACTCAGACTGGTTTAGCATCCGTCAGGGTGTTCGACAGGGATGTGTGGCTTCGCAGTGGCTGTTTAACCTATTTATAGACAATTGCTTGAAAGATTTGAAAGACAGTGAGTATAGACTAAGAATGAATGAGTTGATCATCAAATGCCTCCTATACGCCGATGATCAAGTTTTATTATCATCGTTGGAGAAGGAGTTGCAAACGATGGTAATGATGACATAATGCATGGTGCTTTAACAAGCAAAGGAATGAAAGTGAATGTAAGCAAGACGAAAGTAATGGTTTTTGAAAGAGAATGACAAACTGTGATATCATGATTGAGGGACAAAAAGTCGAACAAGTTAAAGAATTTGTATATTTGGGTTCACAGTTTACGAGAGATGGCAAGTGTGATGGTGATATTGAAAGAAGAGTTTTGAAAGGGAATCAAGTAAATGGGACACTTCATAACTTCATGAATAGCCAGAACGTATCACAAAGAGCACGACTGGCTGTGCATGGAGGCATGTTGATCCCCACATTGATGTATGGTAGTGAATGTTGCGTGTGGCAGAAGAAACATGAAAGTAGGATTAATGCTGTGGAGATGAGAAGCTTGACAAGTATAGTTGGAGTCAATCTGAAGGACAAAGTCAGGAACAGTGTGATAAGGGAGCGATGCGGCGTAGTTGAAGATGTAGTGACAAAGATAGAGAAAGGGATGCTTAGATGGTTTGGCCATGTTGAAAGAATGAATGAAGGAAGATTAACGAAAGAGATACACAATGTAAGAATGATAGGACGAATCGGTTCAAGTCGACCTAGGCGGACATATCTCGATCAAATCGAAGATGTCCTAAAGAAAGGCCGGGTCAAGAGTACTCGCAACCGACGAGCATGCATGAAGATGCTCATGAAAGTGGAGGAAGCAAGAGAAGTGTGCCAGGATCGTAGCAAGTGGAGAGAGGTGGTCTCTGCCTACCCCATTAGGAACAAGGCGTGACATATATGTATGTATGTACAAAAATTACATGTAAGCCGTAATTGTTATGGTAAAATTAAGATTTGCCGGTCATATGACAACAAATGTAACTTTTTTTTTTAAACCTATTTAAAAGGAAAATGATCCTATTCTTTATATATAGATCCTATACTTTATGTTTACAGCATAAAATGATTATGAAACTAAAATGGCTATAGAGGAATCATATTAAGTTTGGGTAGGTTGAGAGTGAAGCCAGGGTAGTGGTGGTGAGTGTACTGTGTAGGGTCCTTAAGCTGAAAGCTAATCACAAGTCTCAGGCTCTTTTTCTGGCTCCCCTCTCTGCAACACTTATGAACTTGACACCTGTATCGTGAACGTAGATGTATGTACGTATGAAATTCACACATTACATCCAGATATAATTTGTAATGAGTGACGAGCCTAGGGTGGCTGTACAACTAAGTCAAAACTGTCTTATAATAATAACAACTTACCCAGGAGTTATGCATTCTTCAGGCACACTGATACATGCGGGATAGTTGATGTGAGAGTCTGTATAATCTTTGCCAGGCCGTGCATCCAGGATGAGCACCTTAAGCTTGCCAGCCTTCAGAATAGCATACAGCTGCTCACTTTTAATTGTTACTTCCTCCAGACCTGGAAGCATAATTAATTACCTAAAAGAGCTGTCTATTTGTTATTACGTATAACAAAAGTATAAAAGTGCCTTCTATGTTAGAACAACTTAAGAAAATAAATTGTCTATTTAAAACCAAACTATTGACGACCCAAGTGATATAGTAAATTAAGCTTTTGAGTGGTAACATGAGTGTATGATATATAAAAACTTCATGGTGTATACACCATAAAGTTTGCAATACATAAGAAACTTTAAAAGGTTGATCTTACCATTATATCTGACCATTAATTTGTTAATTAATAACAAAGTGAAATAAGAAATTGCAGGAAAAGTTGGTATGTCAATAGCAGAATATCATACAAAATTACAATAGAACAACACTTTAGCTATAATGAAGTTCATTCAACAATTCATGTAGACAAATCAATTTAGGGTTATCACAAGTAAATAATAATAACTGTTAGAATTGTTGTAATGGAATGCAACCATTTGATAGTTCCTAATTTTAGCACTTGTGGTGGCTCTCTCTCTTGTTATTACCTTTATATGAAATTGATCTCGTAATAAATGGCTAAGTTGATTAAACTAACTCTTTCTTTTAAATATCCTACTATAATCCTATTCCTACTATAATAAATCCTAAAATAACAAATATTTTATTTCATACTATAGCTTCGTGGCTGAAATATAACAAAGATGCTTAAGCAAACAATGGTATGGAATGGATACTTAATTGTGACATGTTAGCATTGGTCTCACAGTGTAAGTTATTTAGTGCAGTCATAGATTTTACGAATGTTAGTCTTACTTGGTAAAGTTACTGCAGGTTCTATTTCAGTTATCACTTCCACTGCCTTTTTACGATTCTCATCAATCTTTTGCTTAATCAATTCATTTGCCTTTATATCATTGAGCCTCATAGCTTGCTGCTCTTTTTCATACCTGTAAACAGAAAAAAAAAATACATGAACAACATATTATATACGCAACAAAATCACATATGTCTACATGCCATATCTCTGCATACATTAAATCTGAGATCTTTATTAAGACACAGTATAAGAAACTATACAAATAAAGTCAAATTACTAACCTATAGAATGGAATTTGACTGTCAAATAATAAAAAATATAAATATGTATATCATTGGAGACTATATATATATATAGAGTACAGTCTCCATTGATATATCTATTTGAAATATATTTAGTGGGAGTCGCCATGGGAGTTATAACAGTAATCTTATAACTCGCAGGGGCACTTCAGTTAATATATATATATATATATATATATATATATAATATATATATATATATATATATATATAATATATATATATATATATATATATAATATATATATATATATATATATATATATATATATATATATATATATATAATATATATATATATTATATATATATATATATATTTATAGTCTCCAATGATATATCTATATGAAATATACTTAGTAATATTAAAACTCAAAATAATATTTATTCTTGATAAGCATTTATAGGGACTTACTAACACAAACTTAAAAATAAAAAATGTAAGGAACTACTTAACTAATGAAATGGGCAGAGTGGAGATATTCAATTCAATCTAACATAAATATCTATATCCAATTCCAAAAAGCTGCTACACATATCACATTTAGTGTCTTTTATAATAACAATAGCTATAATTAGTATTTAAAATTCTCTCTGTGATTATAAGTGTAATATCAATATATTATATGTAATGCAACAACTGTAAATTATTGCTTTTAGTAATACATAAACCCACTATATGATAGATTCCTATTCACCAACCTAAGAACAAATTAGGATTCTATATTAACTTCCAAAAGATTTGGAATTATTTAAATAGTAATTTTATTTTAAATAATAATTACTTTTAATTAATGCTATCTACAAGTACCCAGAATTCTATATAAATATCTGCACAAAAGAGAAATTGTACACTCTAGAGCAGATGTGCTCAATGGCAGACCATAGTGCTAGTATGAAAAGCCAAACTATGCTGCATCAAACTCTTTTACTTGACAAACTTGCTATGCTATGCTCCAAATCCCAAGTTTTAAAAATATTATACTGGAAATTATTTTTGAATTATTACTCTTTAGGCAATATCTATGAAAATCGATTTCCATCATTTCACTATTGTCGGACAGGTTTATTATTATATGTATTGACTAGTACATAATTGCTGCATATCATACCTCTCAATAAGACTATTTTTCAAAGTGTCTGCATGATCAAGAGCTTTATTTGGGTTCTTTGTGCCAATCATACTGTTATAGTACACTTTGTGGGTCAAATAGTCTTTATCTTTACTGATGTAGGCTATGACGCGTAGATATTTCATATAGTAGACGTATGAAGACTCCTCGTCTCCTTTTTTCCGAGCCTCTTCAGCAGTATCGAATAGTTTTGTTGCTGTATTACATAACCTATAACACCAAATGTAAATACGGTCAATAGAGAAGGTTAATATGATAACACATATTAAATTTACTTTAAGTAACAACTCACAACATTGTTTTTTTATCTTTCAATTCAGGTACATTGTGTAGTTTATCCAAATCCTCGATACACGTTCCAAGGTGAAGCTGCATTCTTCTTGTTTCTGTCATATTTTATTTGTATTATACTTTGTCTTCTAAAAGTTTAGAGTAGATCTTGTAATAAATGGAGTCCAAAAACACTACATTTATTAAAAAAATCGACAAATTTGTTGATTAGATCTAGAGGAAACAGAATTTCATGACTACAAACGTCATATTTTTAATCAATGACATTTCCTTGACCACAGATAAAGATTGTAAACATAGCCAATTGAATATTCAATTTATTTTTTTGTAATTATATATTTTGTCTTGTAGGGTAGGGTAGACAGTATAGGGTATAAACAAAGCAAAACACTCTTATTTATCAGTAATTTTTAATTATTTTGATCTTTTATGATGAAGCAAAATTCCTTGGTGCGAATTTGACTGCATTTAAAATATTTGGATGTTGAGCTACATTGTGCCTGAATAAACCAATTAAATAATAACAGGCCTTTTGATTAATGGTAGGGAGTTAATATATGGAAACAGATAAAGATATATAACGACAGAATACCCTGTCTGCCACTGTCTGTTTTAAGAATGTTAAGCCAACAGAATGTGTAGGAACTCATTAAGTGGATCCAATGTAAACTTATTTTCTATTTAAGCATCTAACACGTACTAAATTGTTGTTGTCAGCACATTCTAAGGACTGGAGTAGTTCTTCTCAGATTATGGCATATCTTTTGATGTGAAATTGTGGTAAAAAATAATGTGTATGTGTGTAATCTACGCCGGGAAGACGGTATTGTGTAATTTATTCTTTATTCGTCACGGTAGGCTGCAATATTTGAGTTTAGATCCCCACACGCGACTATACTATAAAAATATCTCTGGATTTGCCTTTGCGCTTTTTAATTTATTACTTGAGTTTACAATGTTTTCTATTTTTATACCTTATAGATGATTTAAAAAAAATATTTTATCTATATTCTGTAGTTCTCGTTTATCTTTACACATACAAAACACGATATATTTAGTATTATTCCCGTTTATTCCAAAACATATCAAATTGTTAACAGCGCATCTACTAAGTAATTATAACTAAAAATCTGTAACGTTGGGACTTAATCAATTGAAGCCTGTCTATATCGCTTTAACATCTCTTTGCATTTGTTTTAAATATTATTTATAAATTCACTCAAGGAAAACATAAAAAAACTGAGAGGCAACTTTAGACTATTGGTACTTTTCTGTATGAATCTTTTCCTATAACTATATTAGATCACGATGCACTTCAAAAAATAGTATTGATTTAAATTAATACTATTTTTATGTGATGTAAGAAAAACTCATATTGCTATATTCTGCCCTACTCTGCAATCAGCAGATGTTTCGCTTTTCGACGTTCATCCCATCTCAACCATCATAAATTTCCTATTCTATCCCATAAAAGCCCTATTCGCCCAATAGAGCACCAAACTATTTTCCTTTCAATTTCTATTATTTTTCTTTTTTTAATTTATTTGCATTATCCTTCCCTTTCTCAAATAATAAAGTTAAGAACATTTTTAAAGTATTCTTTTAGTTGTAGCGTATAGATTAACCTTTTGTTCAAGCTTTTTAAATATATTATATGTAAATCAACTTGTCAAATCTACATGTATCTGACTCTACAATGGAGTTTATAAAAGAGTTTATTTTTTATTTAAATTAACAATATTTTTTAAAACCATTATATGTTCTCTATTTAGGATCAAATATGATTCGGCGGAAGCCATCTTTTGTAGTTGTTGAAGAGGTTGAAATTTTGTCTCTGTAGGTTGTAAAAAGCAAAGGTGTTGGCATTGAGTTTTTTGATGGTTGAATTTGAAATTGTAGTGCGAGGGTTTTTGTAATGTTTTATGTTTGAGTTTTTATCTTGTATATTTAAATAGATTTATATTGAAGAACAATGTGTATGGTAATTTGATCCCCTACAACAGGTTATGGGCCCTTCGACGAAATTGTAATTTAGATGTGTTAAGGCAGAAATGCAGTAAGTACCTATAAAGTACGATTTTAATCTAGAGTCTCAAAATTTACAAAATGTGTGATGAATTGACAAATATGGATTTTTCAAAATTAAATAATGAATCAGATTACGGCATGTGAAAAAGAAAATAAAATTATTATTATCGGCAAAGGATTTAAATTGTGTATTAGAAGGAAATGATAAAAATTTCAAAGATTTCGATAAGAAAGATGCTAAGGCCAAATACATGATTATATGTTCTGTTGGCGAAAAATATATTAACCATATTATAAATTGCGAGACTGCAAAGGAGATGATAGAAAAGTTCGATAAAATATTCTTAGGCAATGAAGACACACAATTATGCAGTTTACTAGAAGATTTTTACAACTATAAATTTTTAAATTCCGATGTTATACAAGATATAAGTAAATTAGAAACGATAGTTACAAAAATTACATCATTCGGACATGAAATTAGGGATAACCAATTATTAACAAAAATTCTATGTAGCCTTCCGGAAAAATATTTAAATTTGAGAACAGCGTGGGAATCGACTGCAAAAGAAGAAAAGACAGTATCTAACTTAATCAACAGAATTTTATTGGAAAATAAAATTAGAACAAAATACGATGATAAAACAAATGAAATTGTAGACATGACAGAAAATTTTAAAATTCGAGAAAATACATTTCTTACAATTAAAAAAATGTTATAGTTGTGGAAGAACCGGACATATAGCAAAATTTTGTAGCAATAAAATAAACAATTTTGAAAAGAAAATTCAATGTTTTAAATGCATCCGTTTTGGTCATAAAAACTCAAATTGCAGAGAGAAATATTCTTGTATAAATTGCAAGAATAACACGCATTTTACAAAATTTTGTTTGAAGAGGAAATAATTCTGTGAGTAATATTGCAGATTTAAATAAAGAAGAAGAAATAGAGTTTATTTTAGATTCTGGAGCCACGTGTCACACAATAAATTCTTCTCATTTATTTAAAAATTTTGACAAATGTAATCATAAAATTATGACAGCTGATGGTAATACGCATATAGTAGACAGGATTGGAGATATTTACTGCAAAAATGAACATATACATTTAAAAATGTATATTTTGTACCAAATTTAAAGAAGAATCTTGATATCAATATCTAAATTAGTTCAAAAATAATTGCAAATTTATTTTTTCAGAAAGACATGTAAAGTTTTTGATGCATTTAGTGGACGATGCTTGCTGAATGCTGCTCGGGACAGCGATGGATTGTTTTCTGTAAAACTTCAAGTCGAGGGGTACAGTCAACAAATGACAAGGTCAGTCACAAAATTCGTGAATCTAACAAAAATGTAAATTTTTGGCATCGAGCTCTTGGTCACAGTTCAATTCTTAAAACAAAAAATATAGTCTTTGGAATCGATAAAAACATTAGAGAAGAAATTGAAAACTGCGAAGTCTGCATTCAATCAAAATTATGTAGGAAACCGTTTAATATAATTAGGTATAGAGCCAAACACCACTTGAAATTATACATAGTGATATTTGTGGACCAGTTGACATCAAAACATGGGATGGATACAAATATTTCATTACATTTTTAGACGATTATACACATTTCACTAGAATTTATTTACTGAAATCAAAAAGCGAGGCTCTCTCAAAAATTAAAAATTATGTTAATCTAGCAGAAAATCATTTTGGTAGGAAAGTTAAAAACATTCAGATGCGATAACGGAGGTGAATATACTAGTCAAATTTTAAAAATATTGTTTGGATAAAGGAATTACTATCGATTACTCCATACCATATAGCCCGCAACATAATGGCAAAGCAGAGCGACTAAATCGTTCAATAATGGAAAGAACTAGAGCACTCTTACTTGACAATATGTTACCGAAAGAATTGTGGGGCGAAGCTGCTTTAGTATCAGCTTACTTATTAAATAGAACATTTAATACTATTAATGATAAAACTCCAGCGGAATTATGGTTCGGCAGAATACCAAATTTAAACATTTAAATATATTCGGATCTTTAGCATATTTTAAAAAAGAATTATCAAATTGGTAAATTAGACTCTAGATGTAATAAAGGACTCTTGGTTGGATATACGAATAATGGTTACAAGATATGGGATCCAGTAAGGGAATAATGATGATGTACATCGGTAAGACATTAATTGGTTCATTATTGTTTTTGGTGAATAAAACTAGACTAGATGTATCTTTTCATGTTGGTTATTGTAGCAGACATCAAGAATGTCCTAATATTAACGATTTTAATTATGTTAAAATATTTTTCGGTATTTAAAAAGTTCAACAACGTCTGGCATACAATATTGTAGGAATAATGACAATATTTTGACAGCATATTGCGATGCAGATTTCGCAGGTGACCCTGATTGTCGAAAGAGTACGACTGGCTTTGTCATTTTGTATGGCGGTGGACCTATCCATTGGTGTTCACGGAAGCAATCTGTCACTGCCTTATCGAGTACTGAGGCAGAGTACATCTCGGCTGCTGAATGCATCAAAGACTGTTGTATGTACAGAGTTTACTGAAGGAAATTACCGGTACAATTCCAAAAACAGAACTATTTGTTGATAATCAGTCGGCCATTGTACTAATTAAGAACGGAATTTTGAATAGAAGAAGCAAACATATAGATGTCAAATTTCATTTTATTAAAGAAAAGATAGAGCAAAATTTAATCGAAATTTACTATTGCCAAACAAACAATAATTTGGCAGACATTTTAACTAAAAGGATTGGACAGAACTAAGTTTTTGCGCTTAAGGAAGTGTATTGTGAGTGATCAGTGATTAAGCTGTGGACTCTTTGTGTTAAGTAGTTATTTAATTTAGTTTTAATTATTAGTTTTTTAACTTTAAAGTTATTTTATGTTTTATTATTATAGTAACATGGATTTAAGTGAATTGCGTTATTCAAAGATTTTTTATGTAGTCGAACTTAGAATGTAGTTGATATGAAGATTTAATTTGTTGCTGTGTATTAATGTTGAAGTTAATTTTTGGGGATGGATTTGATATGTCTATAATTAAATACAAAATTTAGAGGGGATGTTGAAGAGGTTGAAATTTTGTCTCTGGTAGGTTGTAAAAAGCAAAGGTGTTTGGCATTGAGTTTTTTGATTGTTGAATTTGAAATTGTAGTGCGAGGGTTTTTGTAATGTTTTATGTTTGAGTTTTTATCTTGTATATTTAAATAGATTTATATTGAAGAACAATGTGTATGGTAATTTGATCCCCTACAACAGTAGTGTCTCACATACGCAAAATCATAATTAGTAATTCATTTTTTAAAGAAGCCCGCGGTGTGGTGTTTTTAATTATAACTATTTCCAAACAGAAATCGATTATAAACTCTCAATTGAATGTTCAGTTGATACGTTTGGTTGTCGCTTACTTTTTCAAATATCGTTATTGCTATTGAAATAGTTGAATTGAAAAAGTTTAACTTTGAATCAATTTTAGTCTTTACAAAATATCAGGATTGAACATTTTTTGATTTCTTGGAAGCGTAAATAAGCTCACAATCATGTCGCTTGATGAAAGGCTTTGGAAATAAAACGCATAGAGAGCTGTTATTCTAATGACGTTTCCCTTTTACAAAGAGGTTTACTTAATAGATGAGTAATGATAATTTAAGCCTTAACACAATGCAGTAAGGGTGTGAATTGAGCAAAATTATTTGACAGTTCTAGACTATTATGTTGTTTTGTTGCAAATTCGTACAGGCGCAAGTTTTCATGCGCAGTGAACTCCTATTTTCCTGGTCGATCGCGGTTTCCATTTAGTTTTTCAGCTGATCACGCTTTCTGCTGGCGCATCGCAGACTGACCGTGGCGTGTGTCATGTGCGAAACTGTTGCAGCGTAGCAAATCGCTGAGTGATTGTGTTGTTTAGTTGTTTAGATAGTGTCAGTGATAATGTTTTCAGGGCTTACGAATCAGGTCAGTTCTTGGATGGGAGCAGCGAAGGGGGAGCCCCAGGATGAGGAAGTGCCTACACCAACGAAGGAAGCCACTGGCGAAGCGGCTGCGGCCGCTACCGAGGGTGAAAAACAAAGGTTTGCAAAGTGCTTACATGTTTCACTATAAAACTATTAACTATCATAATACATACATAACATATGTATATATTGTATATATTTCAGTTCTATTACGTCACTAACATTTTTTAATATTTTTATCATACATGTACCAAATATTCAATTTATTACATTATTGTGCAATACACTGTAGTTAAATATCTTCATCAAACAAAAGTTTGCGAAGATGTAGCTATTATGCATTTTGATGATTTTGCTCAATTTTCAAACTACAGTGTAAATATTTAATTTTGGTGTATTTTGTTACAATTCTATAAATGTAAACAAAACAATGTTAAAGTAAAACACAATAATACAGTTAAAATATACAACAATGTATTGTCAGGTCTTTATTTTTACATACAAAAATAACTATATAAATCTTTATCTCACTATCTTTATTGCCTTGTTTCATTCTCTATTAATCTTGTGAAACATTAAGAGATAAATATGTATAACACTTTATTCATTCACTTCATTAAACATGGACATACAGCATGGGCATGGGTCATCTTTGTAAATGTGTTGCTTAAATAAAAATAAAATAACATTTATTAGAAACTAGCTTTTGCCCGCGACTTCGTCCGCGTGGAATAGTGACTTCCGGCAGATTTTTGGTTAACCAACAACATATTTATATTTATATTTGAATAAAGATTAATATTATTATGTTGATACAACTTAAACAAATTATTTCGACCAAATTTGGTACCATAAAAACGGTCATTGTGACTAAACCTTAAAAGATAGACATATGCCGTCGCGGACTTTTTTTTAGATCATGTATAGAGGAATAATTCTTTCATACATATTTTTTGTGTATCTTGAACCGTTTTCGCAGCGCACGCAAAGAAAGCCTTCAAAAATGAATAATTTTCCCCGTTTTTTACACATTTACCGCTCTGTCTTTGCTCCTATTGGTCATAGCATAATGTTATTTAGCCTATAGCCTTCCTCGATAAATGGACTATCCAACAAAAAAAGAATTATTCAAATCGCACCAGTAGTTTCGGAGATTAGCGCGTTCAAACAAACAAACAAACAAACAAACTCTTCAGCTTTATATATTAGTATAGATGTAACATGATTTCATCATAGTTGATGTTGCTTCTAGTCAGACAAATATATTTTACGATTTTAAATACTTGATATGTGGTTGTAATAAGGTTGGCTTTACCTTCTATCTTAGGATGTATTCAAACCAACGAAATAGTGGTAAGAATAACTTGTAATTGTAGATTTAAATTTAGATTTACTTATTTACACATAAAGAAATAAAACTCAATTGGTCTTATTTTTAATTAAAAAGTTTTTGATATGTCAGTAACCATTCCATTTGATATCTAGTGCATCTGACTTTTGCTTTATCTGTGGCAAGTGCCACAGATATGCAAAAAATGACAATATAATAAGTATTATATTGTCATTTTTTGCGGGTGTGGGATTATTTCGCCAAGCCTTTTTGTGCTTTTTGTTGTTTCTGTACAAAACAATGGAAAATAAAGATGTCTTACTTTTTTCTAATTAGATTGTTTTAATATTAATATATAAAAGCAGATATTATATTACCAAAATAATCATATAGTATAATACAGTTACCTTTTGTTGACTCCTGCTGATTTGTATGTACATATCTAGCTGACTACATTCAAGTTGGCTTAAGTTTGTTTTATAATAATAGTTAATATAATACAGTAAAAAAAGTGAGACAACTTACTGATGTTGAAACGGCAAGAACAATTTATTTTAGTTATTTTAATTGACACTATGAGTCATATGGACTATTATGGTGGGGTTCTGTTGCGAAAATAGAAAGTACTTTTATACTACAAAAAAGAGCAGTTTGCCCTATATACATTAAAACCAAGGGAATCTCAAGGACACATGAAATTAGAGGCTCTTTTATGTGGAAATGCCTTTACAACAAAGTTCCACTAAAGCGTTACTGATTTGACTTTTCACAAATTTAAAATACTTGTTAAAAATACTCTTATAAAAAAAGGTTATTATACTGTTAAGGTTTATTTAAATGATAACAATACTTGGGTTTATTTTTAATAAGTCAAGTTATGTTGCCAAATATTTTGACTACAGTAATAAATAATGAAACCATAGTCTTTATAGATATAATGTGAATTTGTTTGAATTTGTAAGAAAATTGGGTTCCAATTGTAAAAAAAAACAGGGAGAATAAAAAAGCTCATGCTGGTTTTCTTGCTGGTTCTTTTCAGTACAAGGTCTCCCGCCATAGACTTTTTAACCAATGGTATAGCATCTTTGCCATGCAAAAGTGATTGTAAAAATCCCATTTAAAATTAATTAATATTTGATTGTAATGGCAGTGTTTTACTTGTTTTTATCTTCTGTTTCACATTGCAATCACTACATTTTGATTCTGTTGCATTCTGAATTAAGTGTTATATGGAATTTAAGACTCAACTAAAAAAAATTGGCAAATCAACATTAACATCTAAATTTCCTGTTAAAATATAATAGGCAAATAAGAAAAATTACATTTTAGTGTTTTTATTCTTCGCTGATAACACCTATATATTATTAACCAACTATATTAACAATATACTAAAATCTAGTAATGGCAAATATATACATAATTATTTTGCCATTTTTATTTCACACATCTTTCAATCATATTATGTGCAAACATCTGTCCAGCGAAAACTCAAAAGTCAGTGTAACCACTGCCACACAATGATTTGTTGAAAGTGTGATGAGATGACACAGTGAAAAATATTTTGTTGAATTTCTCATATATGAACAACCAATTTGGTACTTAATTTATCCTAGTAGGTTCATACAAAACCATATTATTTTATATATTATGTTTAAGTATTATAAGCTGGCTGCATAGAATATTTTTTTTTCACTTTATGGCTTGGCTGCCTTGGCTTATGACCTTTGAGCCATTAGAATATTTTGTAATCAACAAAGTTACAGATTATGTTACAGTTTAGAGACTACACATAAAATAGAATTGATAGTACTGTACCTGTCTACACAAATTTGTCCCTTAATGTTATTCATAGCTTTGTTGTATTCTGTCAATTACAGGCAATTAAAAGAAATTGTCGCTTTAATACCTTTGCAGGTTGTACTGAGTTGCTGGAACTTATAAAATATACGGTAATTACTAGTTCTAGTAAGATATTTCATACATCCATAAAGTCCAGGAATATGTCACTAACCTGTGACATAAGATATAAATTCAGTCATAAAATTCATCAATCAATTTAACATGTTTTAATACGAAGATCTTGGTCCTTGGAACTTTACAAAACTGCAATAAATATAACATATGAACTGTACATAATGTGATCATTGGCTGTTGTTTGTTGCAGTCCAACGAAAGGTGGCAGCAAGTTGGATCTAATAACCAACGTCAAGTCCCAGATGACGGGTTGGCTCGGCTCCGGGATTCCGATCCCAGGGCTGCGGAAGAACGAAGCGCCCCCGGCCGAAGCCGAGCCACCGGCCGCGGAGCCCGAGCCAGCCGAACCGCGCCCTGAGAAGGATGATGACGACAATTCGAGGTATAATAGGTACGAGGGGACGGCGGACGAGATGAGTTTTCTTACAATGCTTTTTGGTTTTGTGTCGTCTGTGGGTTAGGTATTGGATGCATTACGAGTAATAGATAGTATAAGCGGATACCCCCCACACGTTGCGTAAGGTTGCCGGCCGTTGCCTATAAAAGTCGCTGCGGTTGGCTAGCGACTTACTTATCATCGGGCATTCGGAGCGGGTAGACCGGTCGTAACGTTATTACGTGTTGCGTTGCGTAACGTTGCGTAATTCGTAAAGTAGGCGTTAGGCTGATTTTGTTCCTCTGTAAAATTATGTTGTTGCCAAATTATTTTTTTTTTTAAGGAATTTCTCTTCTGATTCCTAAAATCAGAAGTGGGATAAGCAACTCTTAGCCCACAATTACGAGGAACAAAGTCTTCTGCGTACTTTAGTGTTCGTGTTTGTGATAATGGCTGGCGGATCCAGTCGGAGTGACCGTAGGTCGCGAAGTCGTTCCGTGATAAGTCGCGGCACCGTTCACGTAGCCGTCACGAAGTGTCCACTAGGAACCGCCGATCGCGACGTCGGTCATATAGTAGGACGCGTAATGAAAATTTCACACCGTCAGAAAAAACGCCTAATCGTGATCGCCATCATCGTCGCTTGAACAGATCGCGGTCTTCAAGCAGGTCACATACCCCGGATTTGGCTATTCATTCCACATTGAATTCGATCATGGACCGTCTTGCGTCGATCTTAGCAATATAAGTGAAGGTCAGGTTAGGCCGAGTCAGGAGAAGGTTAGACCTTTGATTGACTCAGCTGAACCTCAAAATGTTAAGCAGATGCAAATACGGACGAATGTAATGCGTCAGGGACGTCATCAGATCGCGATGCGGCCTTGGCGTTCAGTGTGAAGACATACAGTTTTGTATGTATTGGACTTTATGTCCGGCAGACATACAGTTTTGTATGTATTGGACTTTGTGTCCGGCAGACATACAGTTTTGTATGTATTGGACTTTGTGTCCGGCAGACATACAGTTTTGTATGTATTGGACTTTATGTCCGGCAGACATACAGTTTTGTATGTATTGGACTTTATGTCCGGCAGACATACAGTTTTGTATGTATTGGACTTTGTGTCCGGCAGACATACAGTTTTGTATGTATTGGACTTTGTGTCCGGCAGACATACAGTTTTGTATGTATTGGACTTTGTGTCCGGCAGACATACAGTTTTGTATGTATTGGACTTTGTGTCCGGCAGACATACAGTTTTGTATGTATTGGACTTTGTGTCCGGCAGACATACAGTTTTGTATGTATTGGACTTTATGTCCGGCAGACATACAGTTTTGTATGTATTGGACTTTGTGTCCGGCAGACATACAGTTTTGTATGTATTGGACTTTGTGTCCGGCAGACATACAGTTTTGTATGTATTGGACTTTGTGTCCGGCAGACATACAGTTTTGTATGTATTGGACTTTGTGTCCGGCAGACATACAGTTTTGTATGTATTGGACTTTATGTCCGGCAGACATACAGTTTTGTATGTATTGGACTTTGTGTCCGGCAGACATACAGTTTTGTATGTATTGGACTTTGTGTCCGCAGACATACAGTTTTGTATGTATTGGACTTTGTGTCCGGCAGACATACAGTTTTGTATGTATTGGACTTTGTGTCCGGCAGACATACAGTTTTGTATGTATTGGACTTTGTGTCCGGCAGACATACAGTTTTGTATGTATTGGACTTGTGTCCGGCAGACATACAGTTTTGTATGTATTGGACTTTATGTCCGGCAGACATACAGTTTTGTATGTATTGGACTTTGTGTCCGGCAGACATACAGTTTTGTATGTATTGGACTTTGTGTCCGGCAGACATACAGTTTTGTATGTATTGGACTTTGTGTCCGGCAGACATACAGTTTTGTATGTATTGGACTTTGTGTCCGGCAGACATACAGTTTTGTATGTATTGGACTTTGTGTCCGGCAGACATACAGTTTTGTATGTATTGGACTTTGTGTCCGGCAGACATACAGTTTTGTATGTATTGGACTTTATGTCCGGCAGACATACAGTTTTGTACGTATTGGACTTTATGTCCGGCAGACATACAGTTTTGTATGTATTGAACGTACGAGTGGACGTAGCTTGAATATGATGATACAGGTATAAGAATGAATGAATGACTGACAGACGAGGATGGTGGAGTTGAAGCAGATGGCAGCATACAAAGTGGTGACAACCCCGAGGCTCGTGTCGAGGACGACACTATGTCAGGAGAGGCCGTATAAGCGGATACCCCCCACACGTTGCGTAAGGTTGCCGGCCGTTGCCTATAAAAGTCGCTGCGGTTGGCTAGCGACTTACTTATCATCGGGCATTCGGAGCGGGTAGACCGGTCGTAACGTTATTACGTGTTGCGTTGCGTAACGTTGCGTAATTCGTAAAGTAGGCGTTAGGCTGATTTTGTTCCTCTGTAAAATTATGTTGTTGCCAAATTATTTTTTTTTAAGAAATTTCTCTTCTGATTCCTAAAAATAGTTAAATGGTGAATGATTATATTTCTAACTCATTTGTGGGCACGGTGGGCTTTACTTAGAAAAAATATCGATTTCACTATTATTGTATACTGCTAACGCTGCTATTAACGAATACTACGATCGCACAGTATTTAGACTATGAGAAAAATTTGTCTTTGTTAGACCTAGCTAAAGTATGACTAAGATTTTACTGAAATATAAAACCATGGTGGAAGACTGACGTACCAGTTTAGATATGTATTGTAACTTCGTGAATAAATAATATTTAAATTTACTTATTGTCCTATATTGCACTTGGCTTCTGTATGATCTAAATGAAATCAATCACATCATCATCACTTTACCAAAAATATACAGAGACTCTTCTTGAAAAGAATGGGCAACATTTCAAACTTCAATTTCAATGATTTCATAGCAGTCTTCGATCATATATTTCTGTAGATACACAATTCCATAGAAAATCAAACAAAATATCGACCCCGCGTCTATACATAGAAGAATAGATGTATATTATAGTACCAATTTTGAAAAAAGTTCTAAAGTGTCATATAATTTAAGCCAATTTAAATCTTAAGTAACGTAATGAAGTATGAAAATAAATCCTTGTTAAGGTCGTTACATATTATCTTCTGGTTTCGATGATATAATGATACCGTGAAATCAGAAATGAACAACACATATTTGAAAACAAATATATTGGATAATAAGCCCTTAGTCCGTTGCAATTAAGCAAAAATTCATTTCATATAATAATTCTCCTACGTTCCATTTGACTCCGAATATTGTGCTCGCGTCTTATCGCATCCTACTTGAACATAGACAGCAGTGGAGATGCTTAGTTTTTTTTTTATCTTAACAGTACGGAAACTTTTTAAATTTTAAACATAAACCAAGAAGTATGTAGAATTAGGTGCTAAGGAAAGTACAGACTTTATTAAGACAGGATTTCTCAACCTTTATTTTGCCGAGCCTTACAAACAAAGAAAGCGGAAAACTAAAAAAAAAGAAAGAAAATCACAAAAAAGGGTATAGGCGACTCCATCATTCCACTGACCTTTTTCTGAAACATTAGCTCTGTGCTATTTTTTCCTATGAGTGAGCCACTCGAGACAGAAAGAGATAGATGCGATGCGTTACGCATCGTGGCATGGTACGCAAGCGTTTTAAATTGATATTTTAGTAATACATAATATGAATAAAAGTGTTTTACTCATAAAAAATGCGCTAATAAATTAAGATAAAGATATACTTATTGGAAGTATGACATTCCATCCTTCTTTTGCACTTTACGTGTGTCATTTTTACAAGTATAAACTACGCATTTCGACATCGCTGACGTTATCAATCGCGCGCGGCCACCGAATGAATGAGAGCGAAACAAGGCACATTTACTGTTTGTGCCTTGTTTCGCCGGTGCCACTTTTTAGACGGTAACTGTGTATCTACAGAAATATATGATCGAAGATAGCAGTGGTAGGAATAGTGAATTGACGATTGCATTTGACCAATGGAAACGTGTATATTTAGATGCCGTGATAATCTAACGTCCTGATTGGTTAAACGCGAATTGGTCATCAGGTAAGTCGTAGCAGCCTTACAGTTTGTAGGCGAGGCTATAAGACTCAAAGGTTAATCTGACGCGGCTTCCTAATCCCTTAAGACTTGTGCCCTTTAGCACAGAGGCATTGGTGTTACGTTCATCAGAAATTGCAAATTAGGCATGTATTTGAAAGAGGCGTATTTAATGTTTATGGGGAGATATATGAAATTAATTTGTTGTGAATTGATATGTGATTTGTGAAATAACAAATCGCCTTCTGTAATCATGTTTACCGAGATACGCTTGCTGAGAGTTTCTTTTTCAGGTGGACTCTCCAAAGACGAAGGTCGGTAACTCCCCCTTATCTATTTAGAGAGCAAAATTTCAGAAGGTAGTACTCGTAGGTACTAATTGCATCTTATTTGAAAACATACTCTGCGGTTTTGTAAGGGTTGCAGATTAGTTGCGATTTTCACAGTTTGGCAATAGGGTACTTCACTCTATATTAGAAAAGATCTAAAATCATATAACTATGATAGCTTATGCATTAAATAGTCGGAACCATCATGTTTAAGTACATAAAATAACAAAATTAATATAAAAATTAGTTTCAAAGTATTCACTTTTTTAATCTATACATAAAACAAGAGCGAAACATAGGCCGCCATGTCGTGACGTCATAAGGTACTGTAAACTTATGCGTGTCAATGCCATTATGAATCATAGTACGTATAAAGCCGCAAAACAATAAAAAAAGAAGTTTGTAGGTTGCTTTTTTAATGTAAGAGAACGTTATAAATACGTAAGTTAAATTGAAATCGCACGTGAATCACACTATGGAAAGCAGTTTTGTAAAAGGAGATAGTACAAATTTACCAAAAATAAATGCATTAATGGTCGGAAAATTCTTTGCTGCAAATCCCGACTTTTGTTCTGCCGAGTTACGGAGTATTAAAACATCGATGTCAGTATTACTCTTGTATTATTATTCCTTTATTAGTTGTTATATATAAAAGATAATAACTCATTTTAAAATTATGAATATAATAATACATAGCATCAAACTTAGAGCTTTGTTTATTATTTACATAACAGCTACAATTAACAACTTGTGCGGCGCCTTCGTCTAATTACGCGCGAAATTTGAAAATATTAAATTTTAATGCAATTTTTATAGTACTTAACGAGTGTATAAAATTTTTATATTTTTAGTATATGGTTTACTTTACTGACACGTAAAGATCAAATTAAGATTCTTTTCAAAAAAGAGATTAATTCCCTATTGTACTATAGTCATTTACCAACTAGCTGGTCAATGCTCTTGTATGTCAATACAGTTGGAGAATAATCTTGGTGATCAGTTTCATACTGGACGTCTGGTCTTCATAGGCACCTGTGAAGTTCTTCTCTATAGGAACGGGGACGCACACCTCCCACAGGCGACACAGAAATTCTTATTAACATTACCTCACGAGCTGTGCAAACTTTTAATGTACAATTAAGCTTTCTTATTTATTAAAGTAGATCGAAGCTTACATTTTAATATTAATATAATTAAGTTCCACGTTTCTTCAAGCTTTCAGCACAGATATTAGATTTTTATGAGCACTTTGGGAATTATGTCTCACATTTGAATGTCGTTTAATTCGTCACAAAATCACTGTGATCGAGTGTTTATCAAAAAATTGTTCGATCGATTGTTATAATATGCCATATATATTTTTTATATAACTGAAAAGTGCTTAATCACATTTGCATGGTACATTTCACGCATATATAATTACCTAATAGTGTTTGATTTATAAGCACACGCTGAGTTTGAAAACTCATTAACTCCACTCAAACCCCATATTTCGTTGTTCATTTCCGTGCTTTACTTCTTTTATGTTAATTAATTAGTTTAATTAATTCATCGCTAAGCTTTCTGAACATTTGCGATATAGTTCTAAAATATATTAATTTATATGTAATATTGTCTCTTGACCACAATATCCAATTTCCAGCTATAAGAAATAAAATGTGCAGTTTATTTTAGCGATGAATGTACAGACAATAGCAGATCAAGCTGAAGATCCAAATCTGTAAAATTTCCTTAAACGATTTTCAACTTAATGTCGAACAAAGAACAATTGGAACTAGTTTGATGTTCTGGCGTCTGTACCTCTAAATCTCTATCATGCCTCTGGTAACTAAGAATCTAATGTCTATAATTAAAAAGAAATTGTAACATTATCACTACACAGTATAAAATAAAATCGCTTTCTATGTCCTTATATCACTATGTATGCTTAATAACTATTACTATTTATACATATAATAACATCCATTAAATTGTGGAGAAATACTGTTATTTTCGAGGTTTCTAATGTGATGTCGTAAATAATTAAAGGACATTGTTCCGGCTCCATACATGTTCTGCCTAAGAACCGTTCGAATCGAATGTGACTTATATAAACTCTTAAAATTATATGGAATCCTATGAAATAAGTATTCACGAACGGAAACTAAAATAATTACGAAAAAAGTTAATATTTTGAGGTTATAAATAAAAAATAACCAACCTTGCGTGAAATATCAGAGTAGAAATATCAAGGTAATATTAACAATACTATGTACAGCTATATATGTTCTCTTCTAGAACTAGGAAAGGACTACTCTACTAGATACTAGGAAAAGAGATAGTACTTAGTCAAGTTTAGGATAATTCTTTGACAATTATCATTTTACAAAATCCAGTCCTTTACACACATCCGAGTCTACCAAGTACCTATGCAATGTAATCGGAGTCCGTAATCAAGCCAAAGTTGTTAGAATAAAACCATGAAACGCATAGAAAATCCCAAAAGAAACGATAGTCGCAAAGCAATCAAAAATTAAATGAAACGGACACAGATAAGGTATGAAGTACACCAGTGTTGCCAACTACGAAAACTATAATACTTGAATGCCAAGCTAGAAATTCATGATTTCGCTTAAAAAATATATAATACTCGTTTTTTTCTAGCTAGTCTATTTAGGTATTTAAATGAATAAAGTGTTATCAACTAATTTTAATAACCGACTTCAAAAAGGAGGAGGTTTTCAATTCGATCCGTGTTTACCGAAATCGCGAAAACTTCCGAAACTGGCAGCACTGGCTGACGGAAAACATTTTATACGGGATCAATAATTGTGACCCAACTTTTTATTTGGATTATTTATTTGAAGTGTCCGTGGAATACTAAAATATGTTTTAAATAATATAAAAAAATTATAGTATAATTTATATTCACATCGGTTCTTAGGCCAAAATTGAACAATGTCCTTTTTTCCGTTTACATTGCAAACGCAGGCTGAACCCTTACGAGATTTATCAAAATAATGTACATACTAAGTAAAAGGTCTACAGAAAACACCGCGATAGTATATGTCTATCTCTTATGGATACAAATAATGGCTAATTGTCGAAGCGACAATCAGCAGTAACCAATACAGCATTAATCCTCATCCAATTAAATAACTTAAATACATCGTTGATTTGAAGTTTTTCTGTAGTGTGTTTAGTATCAGCGTTTCACCCGTGCGAAGCCGGGGCGGGTCGCTAGTTATTGTATAAATTAATTTAAATGATTAGTGATATTTGTTTTGTGATAATACTTAATGCAAATCATTCGAAATTTTGAAATAATTTTCTATGAAGAGAATCTTTGTAACAGACATAATTTTGCATAAAAACTACATTTTTGGTTTTGCTAATTAAATATATTAACCGAAATTGGTATTAGACCGAATTCTGTATAATGGAGGTTTTAAGCAATATTTTTGACAATTTTGTGAAAACCATTTTTTGACTTAAATGAACACATAAGTCCAGTTTAAATGAACGCAAAGGTCCAGTTTAAATGAACGAATAAGTCCAGTTTAAATGAATGCATAAATCCAGTTTAAATGAACGCATAAATCCTGTTTAAATGAACGCATAAATCTAGTTTAAATGAACGCATAAGTCCAGTTTTATAGTTAGTTAAGTTCTTAACTTAATTGATTAATTTTTCTTATTTTCATATTACCCACACCGCACTTATGCACGTTTTGATTTGATCTACGATTTTTAAACACGTCTGGCTATTGACTATAAATGTTGTCAATAAATAACAAGATATTTCAAGGAAAGTTCATTATTCAATTATTGAATACAAAAACACGTTGTGTCGGATTTTTCGTCATAACATTCATTCAACATCTTAATTTGATATGGGCTGAGCTTCCACTTCACCGGTCTAATATAGGATGGGCCGAGCTTCCACCTCACTGACCTAATTAAGGATGGGCCGAAATCTAACCTAAACACTGGCTTGTATTAATAAAAATAAGTTAAAGTTTATCTACTTTTTTTCTCTTACTTTGACTAGGGACCGGATTATATGCATTGGCCAATTTCAAAAAAGATATATATATATATATATATATATATATTATATATATATATATATATATATTTACGATAGTGCATGTTATCGATTTATTTACGATATATTACAATAGTGCATATTATCGAAATCACTGCAGCTCATACAAATTTGCCCCAATCGGGAATCGAAATTAATATGAGCTAAACACATTAAATTCGGACGGAAAGACTTCTGGCGAATACTTCCCAACTTGGTTAGGACTGGCTCGTCACTCTGGGGATGTATATTGCGGTGATGGTGGTGATTATGTTATCGTGTTTCGGTGATCTGTTAAAATCTTCATTATGTGATGTGCCATTGCCGCAGCGCCACCGGCGGTGCCGACAGCAGACCTGCTTCCACCGGAGGCACTCCAACCGAAGAGCACCCTGGCGGGGTCGGGAACGGTGAGAAATCTACCTTAATATTAAAAGTAGCAGGGCTTAGTTTCCTTTACACGCTTTATAATCTGCCTTTCCTGATTTTCTTTTGTAGTGCTACCTTTTATTTTTTCTTTTTTTTGTTGCCAGTTTCAGGTGAACCGAGCAAAAAGTTTTTCTCCGTTGAAGCTATGGAGGCCGATATGCAGGAGTGTTAGTATTTTTTTTTAATTTTGCTTATGTTTTAGTTTTATTTTGCTTAATTTAGTTTATGTTTATAGGTGTATAAGCTTTTTAGTTTTTTTATGGATGTGAATAGGAGTTTGTATCGGAAAGAAGTGCGGGTAATCGCACTTCTTTCGGGTATACTCTGTCGATCGCTAGAATCGCACACTTTCTACCCACGTTCAACAATGTTAGATTTTTCTCTATACTACAAAATAATCTTTTTTCAATTTTACTTATTGGCGTCAAAACAAATTTAAGTTATCCAGCCAACTGTCACACAGATTTCCGCAAACAATTTATGTTAATTTTTATTATAATACTATAATATTTTATCTTTCTAGGCAAGTGCAAAATCGCAAAAACATATTTTTTTCTTCCACCAACAAATTTACTGGTTACGGACTTTTTCTTTTACTTGTGTTACAGGACATTGATTTATGTCAAGTTTCATGTTTCCAGGTTGAAAATAGGTTTAGAAGTTAGATTTTTCCACAGCCACTGAGGTAAGCCCTCAGAGTCTTGAGTATTTTTGATCTTCCTCTTGAGTATTAGACATTTATTTCAATTTAAACCCCTAACGCATTCCTGGGAAAAAGGATCTTGACGGCCATCAAAGTGATCCTGTAAGACGGAACAGAACTCTGAAATAACTCGACGCGTGTATCTGATCAGAGTTAAATATTCTGACACTACTCCACAAAAAGCAATAAGACTTGGGTATTGAAAAAGTCTTGCACTATTTTGAAAGAATAATTAAAAACAAACCCAGTTTAATTAATTTTTTCAATAATCGTCAATATATATCTAATTAATATATTAATTTAATGGCATGAATCACGTTAGCATATGAGGTAGATAATTCAACCAATAAATTCAACCAATCGGTGTTTTTCATTTAGTCGCATTGCAACAGCGAGTGAGTGAAGACGTCGTTTCTTGCTCCGATGATGCGTTTGTCTAACGTAATACTATCTCTTTCCGTCCTGTATTCTCTGTGTAATCTGTTTCACTCAGGAGTAATCTTGTTTAAGCTGTCGTTTCGGTTCACAGTTTGTCAAATCCCATTGCACTAAGAATGAAAGCATGACCTCGGAACCCTCACTCAATCTAGTGAAGGTTGCAGAATAAAGATACTTGCCTGAACGAAAGCAAAGAACTATTGTCTGGTGACTTGACCTTATAAGACCCATTATGAATCACCAGGTTTCATTAGACATCACTGACAACACGCACGAATGAAAAACTTTCATCTCGAGGTACCGTAGATAGGCAGAGAATATTAATGACTAAATAATGCTATTAATTGATAGCAATTAGTATGCATTTTTCTAAGAATTGAATTGCAACATTAATGATAAAACTCGTATAATGTTAAATTCATAGTCAAAGTTATAACAGCTTATTCACAGGCAGGAAATTTTATCCGCCCACCCATAAAACAATTATCCAGTACGTGCTTACTTAGGGAGCCCTTGGGAGCGAGACCCGCAGACACACCTGTGTATGGATCGCACTGTTTATGTTTGGGAGTATACATCAGAATATTTAATGAAAATTCTGGGGAGATTTGTAATGTAAAAAAGATTGTGACGCAATGTCTATTATCCACTGGTTTTTTACACAAGCAGACCCGAGATCCGCCCAGCATCAGGCCTGGACAGGTCCCTTTGGCACATTTTTTTTATGTAATATAGGGCCTGCAAGGAAAAATTAGAGCATGCAACATATATAATGTCAAAGGGTCTGCAGGAAACAAAAGCTGACGTGAATTGGTTACCAAAAACCGACAGACTAAAGACCATGTCGCCAAAGCACATCAAAGTCATGGCTCGATAGATTAGATCGATAGTGAAGGCTTTACGGCTAGATAGGTAGACGAAAACGAGAATACGGCGAAACACAAAAGATCCATCATGGGTCGAAGTCCCGCCAGGAGCCACTCTATTATCATATCAAACAATATATTGAGTGTAACGATTCGAGGTGTATTCCAGTGACTACAAAGGCAGTAGCTGGGGCCAAGTCTTTGGGCAACTTCCTGTACTCGGCTGTGAACAAGGCCGGGGCCAAGGTCAGCGAAGCCAGCGCCAAGATCAAGAAGACCGTCGAGGAGAACGTGAGTACCACCCTCATCCTTAAATCTCTAACTATCGATATATATATTTGATGCGTGTTCTTTTTCCATCAACAATAATAGCATCGATTTTGGACCTCCACTCTCATATACAATCAGCTGGGATAAAGATAATAAAATATTCAGTCTGCAGATGCCTTCACTCAATACTAGTCTTCTATTCAGTAAGATGATCTTTGAAGATAATTTTCTTAGGAAATCAATAGACTTATGAAGAGTCTGATTAACTGTCAAAGGTGCATTAAAAAATCGTGAAATCACTTTTAAAATGTGATTAGTGAGTAACTCAGCTCAGATTCGGTTCTAATATTAATATCAAATAGACGTAATCCGCTGGTATGTAGCCCTGCGACAAAACATACAGATTACGACTGTCGCAATAAATACGAACGGTGACAGCACGCGTGCTTAGGACTTATTTTTCTAGCTTGTGGCGTGTTCGGTTGGTAAATCAATTCAGTCCTGAATTAGGGAAAACGTATGGCCTGCGACTCACGTGCAATATTGATCTACCCAATTTTGGTACAGGTGTGGTCATTTTTTGGCGTAGGTGTACAAACGGGGTCACAAACGGGGTGATGATGAGCTGAAATTGGGTCAATTCGGAGCTGGACTCCGGAACTTATCCAGTACCATTCTACGGCGATAGAAGATTATTTATATATGATCAACTCTTCAAACAAACTCTTTCTTCAAATGACGACTGCATTAATAATGGACCTGAAAAAGTATCGTTGGCAAGTCAAAAATGAGTTTATCACGTCATTAATCAATTCGGCAACTATAATCGTTTAAGAGACACATCTCGCCACTGGTTTGTGCGCCGCATAGAATCGGGAGGCCCGCGATCTAATCCCCACCGTGTACCAATGTGTTTTTCGTTCCGAATTTCATATGTACATTTATCCGACGCTCCTACGGTGAAGTAAAATATCGGGAGGAAACCTGCGTACATCTGCGAAGCGATTCAAAGGTGTACGTAGTCAACCAACCCGCACTGGGCCAGCGTCGTTTGACTAAGGCCTAATCGCCCTAACGTAGTTAGGGTAGGCTCGAGCCCCTCGGTGGGGACGTATATGAGCTGTGATGATGATGAATCAATTCGGAAACTATAATCGTTTAAGAGACACATCTTTACATAAAGATATCTCTTCGATTACCTCCTTCGTTTGCTCAAATACCATACGATCGTGGATATAAATCATGAAGGGTTATGAAAGCTGTCGTCATGGTAGGTTTACAGTTTTTCAGATCCCATCGTATTAAGAATCCTCATTCTAGTGATGGTTGGAGAAACTTAACGAATCACGTTGATAAAGTCCGAGCTATAGATATCCCTTTCTTTTGCCCATTTGGTGACTTGAGCTTGCTTGTAAGGCTCGATGTGATTGGCCAGGATACAGCTTCATATGTCACCACCGGCAACACGCACAAATCAATGATTTTCGTCTCGAAGCATAGTAGATAGCCGGAGAATATGCGCGAAGAAGGCTGCCTAATGGAGTCAGATCCATTATTTGCCCTCTTTTTGGAAGTCTTATAAGGACTTACCAAGTTAAACAATTTGTAGACATAATTTCAACTATTTCCAGTATTGAGCCGCCAATGTTCACAAGATAAGGTTAATTCTTCTTACTGTCAGAATATCTTAGCTCTTGTTGCTTTGAAATTTCTCTCATCACACAGTTAAAATAAAATTAACTAATAATAAAAAACTGGTACTTCAAAAACCTTATTTGTAACTGGACGAATGTGTTAATTCCATTTTGTAACCAAAACATGGCACCAAAACACAATCTTAATAACCATTATCATAAGTTTAACTTCCGCCTCAAAACGGACGTGGAAATTGATATTTATAGAGCTGTTATACTGCTTTAATCCAGCTCGAGGATTAACGGCGACGCTCGGAATTATCCCGCTCGTTCCTGAAATGGCCGCCATTCTGGAGGCTTATTATCAAATCATTCATTGTATAGCCGTAGCCGTATGATAATTTTATTTACTTTTTAAATTAAGTTATGCTCACCATAATTAAAAACATTCAAATATTGGCAGTAATATTAGATTCTATGGCTGTATATCTTTTTCCTTTTGTGCGAAAAATAAAGCTGTCAATTCTCTTGCCCAAATTGATATTGTTAGTGACTTATTGTTAGTGATTTCGCATTTTTATTGTTATTATATCAAATAAAATCAGAATTAACTTTATTCAAATATGACTTTATAGAAGCTCTTTTGAATTGTCCAAATTTTTTTTCCTACCTTAGAAGAATGGGCGCAAGAAACTTATCAGCTTTATCAAAAGTAATACCAACATTAGAAAAACAAATAATTACACTTTAGAATGTATCCTCAAATCAACACCAAGCATTGGCATCATTTAAATAATCGTTGTAATAGCCCTTACTCATTAGCGTCTTTTTAACATGTACCTTGAACTTATGAAGAGACAATTCAGCTACACTATGTGGAATCTTGTTATAAAAATTTATACATTTTTATAACAAGTGTATTATGTATCACCGACCCAGAATAGATGAGACTGCTCCCGCGTCAGCGTAAAGATAGCGAAGCAGCATTTCGAGAGAAAATCCTTTCAAGTTGGCCGGAATGTTTCGGAATAGATCCCCAGTATGGCTACATAATTCGAGCGTTTACATATTTAACACCGGGCGCGTCCCTTTGGGTTTCCGGAATAATAAATAAGCCATTGTCAGGATTACTCGCACACATAGCTTTCGTAGTCGACGTGGGACATTTTAGGATAATATGCATATTCCGAAGATATGTATATAAGTACAAAAATACTCCTTCGTCATCAACAGAACCCTCGTCTTTATGAAGTAGAGTGACGTGGTCTCCGCCACTGGGAATATAAGAAAATATTAATTCTGGACACAAGGAAAACAACTAGAGAATGATTTTTCACGGGAACACTTTGTGTCAACATTCTCATCAGTATGTTGATGGGAAAAGACAGTTTTCTCATTTCCGTTTTCTCCTGCTTAATTTAAACCAGAGGTTCCCAAACTTTTTTGTGTCGTAGACCTTTTGCCATCTTTTCGGTTTCGTGTTGAGTTGAGCTGATATCGAATGCCTACAACTTATAAAATTTTATAATCATATATAATATTTTTTTTACTTCATAGGTACATTTATAAATAATGTATTAGCCTTTTTATTAGAAAATAGTATATTGTAAGCAAATTGGTACTATCAGTGTATGTTGCGATCAATTATGGTGAACCCCCATTTTCATTTCATGGCCCCTCACCACCCCCAATTTTTTTTGCCGCTGACGTAGATCCTTTTCAGGTGTTTTAAGCTTCCGTCGCGTATACAGCCTTAATGGTTAAAGCTACACAGAAATCATGTATGACGGTAACGTTCTCCTTATAATTATATAAAAAATATCCCACGACAGCATATGTCTATCTTTTATGGTTTACTCGCAATAACACGTGTAACTCCCGATACCTTAGCAGTTCGTAGCTTTCTGACTATATGTGTCTACTCTTACGTTTATAACACTCAGTCATTAAAAATTACGAAGTCGTGGGCACAGCTAGTATATAATAGAAAAGAATAAAATTAAAAAGAAGATAAGTTGGCTAAAGCTCACATTATAATGACATCTTGAGGCCTCGCAACAAAAATAAAACCAAACCCTAATGCGAAAGCTTATTATGGATGTGCTTAATGAGATCCTGCCGTTAGTTTATGTCCTTGTCGGTTGGAGCGTGGACTGCCCTAGATTGGTCCGCATTAGTGCCTCGAGTCCTTTGTGGCTTTATGGGCGGCGCTCACTCATGTGGCTGTATTTTTGGACAAGAATGACACTTCTATGTTAAATATAATTAGCGACGTCGTATCGCCATTCGTTTTATGTTTCTCAATTTATTTGCCGTCGGAGCAATATGTCTTTCTCGTTCACTCGTTTCTTATCTGTTATCTTGTTATCCACTCGTGCCTGTCGTTTTTAGGTCTACCACTTACATTCGTACTCGTCTCCTTTCTGGTTACATGACATTCAAGTCTGCATTACGTGTCCATACCATGTCAGTTGCGCTTGGCTATTTCGCAGTCGATTATTATATCCAGAGATCGGAATTAGGTGAAGTTAAGAGGTAAGAATGTACTTACACTGATTTCATACAGCGAAAGAATAAAATGGATATGCCTCAAATCCCGAGATTAATTTTAAAGAGCAGAAAAATATCCCGTGAGTTTTTAAATAAATAGTTATTTTCAATCTACAAATGGATTTTAAACGTTTGGAGAAATTCATTGGAACCAGAAAATATTGAAAAGCTAATGGTTATTGTCAATGGACATGACACGCTTCCGCCGTCATTCATTGCTGTGGCACGCCTGGTGCAGCCAGCATCTGGTCAAGGTGCCGTGTCCATGAGGCGCCTTGATCCGTCGTGACTCTGTAGTGGAGTCGTCCGATACGATGTGTAACAACGGCGAACTCCCATCGGTGATGTGGGTGATTATATGTTCTTACTTGAACCCTTTCACCTGGATGGAACTCTCTTATCTGTAAAGTTCCGGGCAATCTTTTGGGGGGTGAAGTGGTGGGTTTGTAGGGCATGGCATGAAGCTGAGTCCGGACAGATCGGTCAAACATCAGTTCGTACGGTGATTGACCGTTTGGTTCTGGTGTTCGTCTCAGGCGACACTTGATTGTGTATATCTTGTCCGAAAGTTATATTGGAACTTTCATTTAATTCGCAATGTCATACTATCAACAATAATATTGCTATGGAGACAAGGCCATATATTATGTAACAGACCATGGATATAGGTAATATTGAACATTGTCAATGGACATGACAGTTATATATTTTAATTCTCACAAAAGTTATACAGTAATGTCGGAAGCGAACACTTCAAATCTTACTGGTAATGAATCGGTCAAGGAAAATGATTCTGATGGGCCGTTAGAACAACCTCACGAGTCTAGGCTAGAAGCAAAAGTATTCGCTCGTATTTGTAAAAAAGGTGAAATATGCGTATGAGAATTTGCTATTCAATAATTTGTATTGTGAATTAATGTAAACTAATGAAAATTGTATGTTAATTATCTTTGTTTTATTTGTCTATCTCCGAGGTTTTTATTATTATTTATTTGTAATGTTGTTGGCCACACGGGATTGTCCATTAGAAATCCCGGGAAGGTCCATAGTAATATCAACATTTCAATGTAAGTACATAAATAACTCTAACTTATCCCGACCTCTGATTATATCCTATGAGGTATGGTATTCTAAGCAACTTCGTGAATATTACTGACAGTGTCCTTGAGACTTTTCCTTTCCCTTTATCCATTGGAATCTATACTAACATTTAGCACTAAGGAGGCGTGCAAGCGAACGAAGGAAGCAGTCCCGGTACCTTCCAAGAAGCTTGCCCGTTCCCTTATCAAACTAAAGAGAGACAAGATCCGAAAGGTCATAGCCACCATAACCGGACATTGCCTTTTAAACAAACACCTGTACACAATAGGTATAACAGACAGCCCCCTGTGCAGAGGTGCATGGAGGCTGAGGAAACGCCACAGCATGTTCTTATGGAATGTGCAAGTGTGGCCGACCAACGGGAGAAACTTCTCCATTCCCCGGCGTCCCTGCCAGAAGCATGCAGCAGCCCACAGAGGCTGCTAGCGTTCTGGGAGGAACTGGGATGGATGGAGTAGGAAGGAGGCAGGAGCCTTCTATCATACGCACAATGGCCCAATCGTGAGGCTAAGTGCGGTGGAGCCCAGCCAAACTAACTAACTACTAACATTTGTCACGACTCCAAAGATGGACTTTATTCATTTTTCTTATCATATTGTGATGGTTCTATTTGGAGACGACTTCGATTGCTCTCGTGTATGGTCAACATAGCCGATATTATTCGTAAACGTACATGGCACGCAGGGAAGCACACCGTGGTAGCATAAGTTGGACGTGTCCTCAATTCATCACGTCTAACATTCAATTTAGACCATTTATTCACTTTGTGTTTGACTTCCACCAAAGGTCTGGACTCGGGTCTTGAGCGATTGATCGCTCCCACCTGTTCAAGGTTTTTTCTTCTTTTATTATATATGGATACAAACGAGTGGACTGATAAGATGTTGTTAAGCAATTACCGCTACCCAAAGCGTAGCCGGGCTCTTAAATGGGAATACGCTCTTCAGCTCAAGTTTAAAGAATATGCTCTAAGCTTTGCGTCGTTCTAACATTCGCTATAGATGTCTACACTAACAAAGTTATCTATGGACAACCTGGAATCGTTAAGTAACTTTCACATCTACCAATTGTCACTTTTCATCTAATCTCTTGTAAGACTACAATCAAGTTTTTATAGCAGTGAAATCGTGAGCTACAAGCAAATGTCAACAATGAAGAATATATCCAAAAAAATGGCGGAACTTCTTTCGTTTGCTGACTCATGAATCCTGGGATTTGTTGGGAAGAGGCTGGAGTGCTCCCGGTCGCTATTGTAGCCGCAGATTTATTTGTGGCCGCTCTCACAAATCGTCGTACCTGTGTAGCTGGCGTTTCAGAGAATGGAAAATGGAAATATAGGATCTTCACGGGAGTTACAGGCGGATTTATTCGTACACACTATTTCTTATGAGATTTTGTCGCTCAAAGCTTGATTTTATTATTTTAATCTTTTTTGTAAAATATTAATATAGTACAAACTTGGGTCAACTTAATGCAACAAGGCATTCTCTACCAGTCAACTGAGTGGATATTCAAACAAATCATATGAATATAAGGTGTTTAAATAAGTGGTTTTAGATAGTTCATCCCAACCCACTCTCTTAAATATGCATTTACTTGTAGATGCCGGGATATGGTGAGGTAATTTAAACCTTAATTTCTATTCTGCAAAAGCTACTTTTATATACGTTACTAATAATCAATATGAATGAATGTATGTAATATAAAATATATATATTACTTGTGACAGACATTTCATTGTCCAAGGATTCTCATCACTCCAATTATTCATTCAATCCCAACTGCTAAATTAGATTTCTTCCTGTCTTCTCATGAAAATAATTCCAACCGATCATGAGTAGTAATTAAAATTATTTAAGCTTGACTGAAATGGAGAATTTCATTCGTGGTCCGCCTTGTTCCGTTTGTTCTTTCCGACTTTTTTAGTCGTTTCCGGATTGGTGCTACATTTTCGACATAATGGGGGATGAAAATCTTAATCTTATTATAGGCAACTGTAACCAATTACCATCCGGTGAACAGGCTGCTGGCTTGTCAACATATTACATAAAAATATCACAGATTAAGAAAGTCTTTGTAGGCGCCGTTTGGGTAAATTTGATCGCCGAAATCAAAATTAACTTTGTTCAATTATGACTTTATAGAAAGGTCTTTTGAATCGTCCAATTTTTTTTCCCTACCACCAATTCAGGACGTATTTTTTAGCTGATAAGAAGAATGGGCGCAAGAAACTTATCAGCTTTATCAAAAATAATAACATTTACAATAAATTATGTATATAACGTTATCATACAATGTACATTTGTGTTTACAATTTATACGGGAAAACAAATATTTACACTTTAGAATGTAATATCTTCAAATCAACACCAACATCGGCATCATTTAAATAATCATTGACTTTGTAATAGCCCTTACTCATTAGCGTCGTTTTTAACATGCACCTTGAACTTAAGAAAAGGCAATTCAGCTACACTATGTGGAATCTTGTTATAAAAATTTATACGTTTGCCCATAAATGTGTCTATTATGTTATAATATTATTTATTTCAATACGTGTCTTAGTAAAGTTATTGAAAAGACTTTATAGATTGACTACTGTTTATTTTGTATGTAATGGCCGCATCGAATGAGTTTCCGTTTTAATCAAGAAAGTTTTCCAGTTACAACTTGGGCTTAGCTTTAAAGTGGCAATTTCCGTTATTAAAAACAAAGCTCGAGGGGTGACAGAAATATGACAAGATGCTTGTTTTACTCAATGTCGTTAATTAACGGATGCTCTGGTGATTGTGACAAATCATTTCACACTCTTTCAATGCTCGTTCAGCATTGCTGTAAAGCAAACGAACGATTAGTCTGTCCTGTCATCATCCGAGCACACATAGTCCCAACTTTTTTTTAGAGGGGAAATGCACCTAGCTAGGCGCGGCCGTGTGTGGGGCTCTCCGGTCTGCGAGGACCGGCCTACCCACTAAAACCCCCCGAGTTCTCTGGGCCCATGCGGGGCACATGGTGGGGTGCGCTTTCGCGATTCTACCGCCATGTGCTCCGGGGACATCGTCCCCACCTAGGGGCACGAGCCTATGTTATGGCGATTAAGATTTGTTCAACTACGCTGGATACGAGACTGGTTTACTACATTACCTTTGCTGCAGGAGCGTCAGGTAAATGTTATTATAATATTACAAAAACGAAAAACACATTGTTACGAGTACAATGCAGCATCGACCTCCGAACCTCCCGATTCGAAGACCAGTGCCTAGATCACATCGCCACCGACACTCGGCTATGTAGGCCCAGTAATTTTCCAGATCGCGCCTTTTTTTTTTCGCCAGGAGAGGTAGGCTGAGAATCTATCATAAGGAGCACGAAGCGTGCCCAGGACACCACCGCAACGGCAAGTGTCGCGGAGGTTATGTCGGACTCCACGCGGCCAGAGCGGTCTGACCACGTGACCTGCCGACTCAACTCAGCCTGTGCCTAAGTTCTAAGAACCGTTTAGGCAAATCGTAAGGGCGGCCCTTAATTCTGGCCCTTTTGGGAGGAGCCGATGAAAATAATAATATATATTTTTTTTTATTCCGTACGGTGGCAGACGAGCAAATGGTCCACCTGATGGTAAGTGGTAACCATCGCTCATGGACATCTGCAGTGCCAGGGGCACAGCTAAGCCGCTGCCTACCTGGAGAGTAATACTCTTTTTAAGCCTCGTTTGAAGTTAGACATATCGTAGCGCTCAGGAAACACCGCAGCTGGGAGCTCATTCCAGAGTTTGCATGTACGCGGAAGGAATGAACGCTGAAACCGAATTGTACTAGACAAGATCGGTTCCAGGTGATATGGATGAACTCTACTGCGGTGGCGGGTGGTGCGATGGTAAAAAGGTGACGAAGGCACCATTGCAAATAGTTCCTCAGAGCACTCTCCGTTAAAGAGCCTATAAAGAACACACAGAGAGCCAAAGTCTCTCCGCTGCTCCAAGGTCTCTGTTGAGGCCGTAATATTGGGATCACCGATGATACGGAAAGCACGCCTTTGCAGGGAGTCAAGAGGGTCGAGTTGATATTTGGGGGCTCCAGCCCAGAGGTGAGAGCAGTACTCCATATGCGGCCGTATTTGAGCTTTATAAAGCATCAGACGCTGACTGGGCGTGAAGTACCGCTTCGCTCTGTTGAGAACACCCAATTTTTTACTCGCCATTTTGGCTTTGTCCTCCAAATGAGTCTCGAACTGCACTGTGGCTGAAATTTCCACACCTAGAATCCCAATAGACTCGGACATACGAAGAGCGACTCCTTGAAACTGAGGCACTACGATAAATGGGTCTTTCTTCGCAGTGAACGCGCACACTTGTGTCTTCGTGGGGTTGAACTTGACTAAGTTCTTTGCACCCCATTCCGAGACTCGCCCTAGAGAGTCCTCGACTTCAGACACAAGTTGCAACCGTCTTTCATGTAGTGACATCCGGGGGATGGACGGGATTCACAATATTACTTATATTGAGAATCCCGTCCATTTTGTAAGTAGCAAAAAAAATACATTCTTATTTATTAAAGTTATCTACACTCCATCATTTGTATCCTGTGTCATAGTCATAAATATATAAATTTCACATGCACAAACACATGCATTTACACTGGAACAATTTTTTGTAAATCATACAATATATCTGTCACGCACGGGAATTGAACCCGTGATCCGTTGCGTTGTAGCGTATTTCTTTCGTTTTTGTCCCCAGAAAAGTTCTTTCACCATTTTACGTTACATTTTAAGAATTTAAAGTCATATGATATGTAAATGTTGTCTCAGAGGCAAAAAAGACTAGTCATTTGTCATAATAAAACAGACTACTGGTAAATAGAGCCAACGTTAAAGAAGAACAAAAAACGCCTTAATGAGCACTCTCCTGGTCGCTCGCTTCGAAGGAACCGAGCTAATGGACTTCCTGATCGAGTTTCACCATCTTCATTGAATCGAACCAACTTGCCTCGAAAACTTCACTTCGATTCGAACCTTTTTGTGCTTCGATTTTGTTATTGCGAGTTGGAAAGGAGCTTAATTAAGCGACTATTCCGCTGGTGAGTTTGTTTTGGACCGCTCTTGCGGATGGAAAATGAAATTCTGTTGTTGAATTATAAAAAGGTCGGCTTCATTAACTGAAATTGTTTTATTCTCTGCCTTCTTCTGTTTTGTGCCTGGCTGCCATATTGATGGAATGTAGCTCACAATATTAATGCTCTGTGTACTGATTAAAATCGAATACCTTTTTTTTGTTTTTTTTTTTGTTCCCCTGAGGAAATTGCATTAAATTGCATATCCCGGCTGTGGCGAGCCGGCGGTTATGTGGGGCTCTCCTCCCCAGAAGGGGGAGGCCTACCCACTAAAAACCTCAGGGATGGCCTTCCTCAGGCTTGTAGGGAGCCCCCAGGAACATCAAGCCACTTCCGGGAACCCCCAGCCTCCGCTCCCCTTCCTAGAGGGGAGCCCTCCTCGGGAGAGGCTACACTACCTCCCTCGGTCTCCTCCCCGGCCTAAAATAATAAAATCGAATACCTAGTAATGAAAAAGAAATATTTGTAACACTTACACCAATGGGCCTAGCCCAAAGTAAGCTCTGTAAGGCTTGTGTTATAGGATCTGGGGTAACGGATAGACATACATATATTATACATATATATGTACAAAATCACTAAACAAAGACTCTATCCGCCGTCTGTCTGTCCCTATGTATGCTTATATCTTGAAAACTACGCAACGGATTTTTATATGTATAATTCTTGCATAATATAGCAGAGAAACACTGATTTTAGAAGTCTCTAATGTGATGTCGTAAGTAAGCACGTGTTTTTGCGCTTATATTGCAAAAAAATTCAAGAAGAGAGTAAATAGGTGTTCCGGAAACAGCCCGCCTGTACCGGCAATTATTATATTTATTTTAAATGTGTTTTTACTTACCAGAAAGCACTTGCACCGTTGCTTGTATTGTATTTGTGTACTAATGTGTCCTACCGTATGTTTTTATAAATATATACCATACATTATGATTAGAGATCGGATAATCGGATGCATATTTACCTAAAGTTAGTTAAAGACAAAGTATGGAAACGGCTTTTTATTGTTTTGTTAAATAAAAATCCCGGGATTGCGGAATTGGATAGCCGAATGTTTATTTATTTACCTAATTTAGTTTTTGACAAAGTGTGGAACTGTCTTTTTTTTATTTCCATAAATAAAAATCCCGGAATTCCGGTACTGTAGAACATTTTGGTAATGCAAAACTAGTCGGTAATATGAGCTTATAATATCCTATTTAAAATGGGGCGTAAATATTACCTCGGTTACTACAGTTTTAATCACTATCTATCACTATGGGTTGGTCATTGAAATCTGACTGATTTCTTAATGTCTGTGCTGAACATGATTCGCACGGGGAACTGAAGCTAAACTTCATGTAAATACGTATGCGTAGTTGTATAAATGAACCCGGAGTCTCGGTCTTTTGAAAATAAATACCACGTGCTAATTTAGTAATTTTCAAACAATATCACTACGTTAAATTTGAAGTCCCGTATTTTCCCGGGATTTTTATTTAACAAAATGTATTTTAAAAAGCCGCTTCCATAATTTGTGAGCCAAAAATTAACTTTAGGTAAATATGCGTCCGATTATCCGATCTCTAATTATGATACTTGTAAGTGTAATTAGGTGAACGGGTGGTCGTCCACTTTCTAATCCAGTCTTCAAGACACTATATGTTTGTTGCTTGATAAAATCCGTAAGTAATATAGTTAGATAAAGCTACATATAAAGTACTGTGATATATTTCCGTAAAAAATGCAATTATTACTCCGGATTAATACAGCTGAAAATGCGACCGAGATAAATCCGTAGTGACAGTACCGTACGTCAGTATCTTTTTTTATTATCCTTCTTTTTTCACGGTCCCAATGTTGTCAGGGGTCATAAATCCTTAACAATAGGTTTTTAGAGGCTGTCCCTTTAAGCCCTGAGTGTTACTGGAGTCCAAAGGCTACGATCACTGCTTACTAGGTAGGCGGTAAGTCTTTTTCAACTATCAATACATCAATACATAGTATAAAACAAAGTCGCTTTCGCTGTATGTCCGTATGTATGCTTAGATCTTTAAAACTACGCAACGGATTTTGACGCGGTTTTTTTTAATAGATAGAGTCATTCTTAAGGAAGGTTTGTATGTATAATAAATACATAATATAGTAGAGAAACACTGATAAATTTAAAGGTTTCTAATGTGATGTCGTAAATAAGCACGTTTTTTTGCGCTTATATTGCAAACGCTGGCTGAACCCTACGAGATAGACCAAAATAATGTACTACAGTATTGTACAACTTACAAAAATCCACAAAAAAGTCCGCGATGGTATATGTCTATCTCTTAGGGATAACCCACCATAACCATTTTTTCACTGCACCCGTGCGAAGCCGGGGCGGGTCGCTAGTAGTGGTATAAACAAAAAAATCTAGTTGACCAGAAAGCGTCCCAAATCAACATTCATAAGCATTTTTATTATTCGACCTCTTCACGAATCTATTCTTGCATTTCCTACTCCTGGACAACACAAATCAATTTGTAAATGCTTCCAGTATATTCGACCTATTAAGAGAGATGAGAGTAATGGAAAATCCGATTCCGTTGAATAGAGTGCAATCAATTGGAACCAATATTTCATATCCGCATATGACCCATATCGATAACTGTGACCCATTTAAACCCCGCAGCGTCGATCGTGTGTGTACTGCAGCAGGGTCTTAATCTGCTACCGTGCGAATTTATAGAAAGAAAATAGGATATTCTACTTTTTTTTAAACTGTACCGTTTTTATACCACGATGGTAGCGAAAAGATTTGCGGTTTGCCTGATAGTGAGCTGTCATCGTAGCCTTTGGAAGCTTCCAAAGTCAGACGTGTTACCGATTCCTACGGACAGACAGAACGTGTAATTCCTGTTTTCTAAAGTCCATATTGTACACGATTGCGAATTGTTCTGGCATATTTGACATCAGACCTTTGACCTCTACGACATCACACCACTGGAGCTCATGTTTCAGGTCACGTGGCGTACAGATTAAAAATGTCTAGTGTAATTTAAAAAAAAAATATAAAACAGGTGATGCAGGTGTTTGTGCTAACATTGGTGTAGTTTGAAAGGTTTTGCCTTCATTTTGAAGTCTCAGGTTTTCAGGTTTTGAACAAGCTGTATGGTTCCTTGTTTCTGCTTGAAATTTTTCATTAATTGACTATCAGCTTTGTGCTTTGGGCTGTAGTATTCTATGTCAACTGGCAATTCTCATATTGTATTTCGCAACATCTATGTGCCCATTTGACAAACAATATATTAAGAAAAAGAACGCCGACCGGTCGAGTGAGGCGCAGTTCTCGAGTGAATCGATTGAAGTTATCGATATGCGAGTGATTCGTGCATTCACTCGTTAATCATGTTGGTTAATTCTTTGCCGGCGCCATTTTACAATTTCGCACAAAAAATTCTCTGAGAAATTTATATGAAAATTCGTTTTCACCGTGCCTGGAAAAACAATAACATCATCAGTAATAGCGCTAACAAGGCAACTATATCTTTTTTTTTATAAATAGCACTTGCCTGCAATTGTCTGTTGCGTATAATTGAAGTCCTCCCTTGTGGCTCATCCTTCGACCTGCAATTACCTTTTATTGAATTGATTCATCGACACTCGACCTGCAATAACATATTATTAAATTGATCGCCAAGATACAAAAACGTATCGCTGATGTACCCTGACATATCGGGTTGGAACGCAAACAATAAATCCCCCACCCGTGCCGCGTTTCCCGGGACTATGTTTTGCCATTAGGCAGATGAGAATTGTTTTGCGGGCGCTATATTCCTGTACGTCCCTCAGGTTTCGAGTGTAGTAAAAATGGCAAAGACGCGTTTACGATTTGTGTATTGGTATCAATAAAATTAAATTGCCATGAACTCTTCTCGATATCGGATATAATTTTTTGTGTAAGCCACGATTTTTCCTTTATTGATTCTGAAATGAGATTTAGAAACCATATAAATAATACAATAAACAAATGCTTGAGAATGTTAACGTTTATCTTCAGAAATGCAAAAGACTAAATCTACTCGAGCAATCAAGGTTCTGTATTTTGCTTTGGTACGCAGCCATGTCGATTACTGTAGTTCCGTTTGGTACCCATTCTATCAGAATGATATTGAGCGACTCGAAAAGATTCAAAAAAAGTTTCTGAATAGAATATCTTTTATTAACGGCGTTCACCGTAGAATAGGGAGTTATGCAAAAAGGTTAAACGAATATCACATGTTATTCTTAAGACAACGTAAAGAACAGCTGTGTATGTTTTTTTTATATAAGTTACTAAACCATCAAGTTGATTGTCCGTCTCTCCTAGCACAAATTAATATATTGGTTCCTAGGTTTAGTGCACGTGTAGATAATTACAGGCCATTTGAATTGAGTTTTAGAAGGAGCAAATTTGGTAGTCACTCTCCTATGAGTACAATTTTGAGAAACTCCCAATGATTTTGCACAAAAATTCAACTCAGATATTGATATTGACATTTTTACTGCAAAGTCGTATAATTTTAAAAGAGCTATTAGGGAGTTTTGCATTTTTTATTTTTAGTTTTATTTTCTTTTCACTTTGTTGTTATAGTTGTTGTTTATAATTAGGAAAAAACGTCTTTAAAAAAAAATGTTGTGCCTACCTATAATTTAAATGCATATATGATACCATTATACAAAAAAATGTTAATATGTTAATGACGCTTATGTATTTAGTTGGTAAGTCTTATTAAATTAAATAAAAAAATAAATAAATTGTTTTTAGGGTTCCGTAGCTCAATAGCAAAAAACGGAACCCTTATAGATTCGTCATGTCTGTCTGTCCGTCTGTCCATCTGTCCGTCCGTATGTCTCAGCCATTTTTTCCGAAACTAGAAGAGCTATACTGTTGAAACTTGGTAGATGTATTCTGTGAACCGCATTAAGATTTTGATGCAAAAATGAAAAAATAATAATATGTATTGGGGCCTCCCCATACATAGAACTAAAACCCAAAATTTTTTTTTTATCAAACACATACGTGTGGGGTATCTATGGATAGGTCTTCAAAAATGATATCGAGGTTTCTAAAATATTTTTTTCTAAGCCAAATAGTTTGCGTGACAGACGCTTCCAAAGTGGACAAAAGTTGTCCCCTCCCCCTCTAACTTTTAAAATAAGAAAATGAAAAATCCAAAAAAGAAAACATATGATGAATTACTATAAAAACTACCAACGAAAATTGTTTTGAACGAGATCTAGTAAGTAGTTTTTTTTTAATATCTCGTTAATCGTAAACCGCTTCCTTTGGTTTCATAAATCAATGGTACGGAATCCTTTGTGCGTGAGTCTGACACGCACTTGGCCGGTTTTTTGTAAAATGTTTAGGCTAATATGGGGGTAGGCAGAGATCACAGTTTTCCACGTTCCAGTTTTGCTACGATCAAAACATACTTCCCTAGTTTCCAGTTCCTCGATTCTCATAATACCTTCCTTCATGCACGCTCGTTGGTTACGGGTTCTCTTGACCTGACCTTCCTTCAGTATATCACTTTAGCATTTTATTGGTAAAACGAAATAATTCAATGAAAATTCAAATAAATCGCTAAGGCCTAATTAAAATGAAAGGTGCAACAGTTATTAGTTATTATAAATATCTATAGTCCATTTCGAATAAGATGATCTCTGTAACAGTTCGATTTCGACACTTGTAGAGAGGTCCTACAGTGAAAATAAAATCGATTGTTTCTGGTAATCGATTATACGTTATATGGAGATGAAATCGATATTATCTTACTACCAAAACTTAGAGTATCATTAGTGTTTCCGTATTATATTGAAAGTTTTTGTTGATCAATGCATTTATCTTATGTATATAATATTATGTAGGTATAGTAGAAATATAGTCAAGTGTTTACCTGTGATTTTTTCGGCATTTTGCCAAAAAAATAACAAAATAACAACAAAAACTTAAACAAAAACAGCAACAACAGTCAACAATAACAGAACACCACGCAAAAATCGATGAAAACACAACTCGCATACAAGGCTGACACACTCGTACTGACTCGATTGTCAGGTAATCAACAAGATGGCCGCCGATTATTCGATGTCCCACCTCTATGTTTTTTGACGTTCCGTTTCATGTTTGCGAATTGCATAGTTATTTAAAAAAGATTTATTTTTATTCTTTATTTCATTAAATTAAACTAAGCGATACTGTCTTCGTTTTATAAGTAAAATATATTTTATTTTATTATTTTTTGCAATGAAGCTACTATGAATAAAAAATATTAAAGAATAAAAATATTTTTGTTTGTCAAACGAAAAATGCGTAATTCGGAGCACGATGAACCGTCACAGAGATCATCCTAGTTGAAATGGACTATAGCTATCTCTTTCTTCAAATAGAAAATTTATTCTTCAAATAGGATTTTACAATCACTTTTGAATGTCACAGATGCTCCGCCATTGGTTCACAAGTCTACGGCGGAAGACCTTGTACTGGAAAGAACCAGTGAGAAAACAGCAAGGACAATTTTTTTTCTCCCTGTGTTTATTACAGAGTCGTCGGTTAGAAGCCGGCTTCAGATACACAGTCTGAACTCAACCTCCCAACCCAACCTCCTTTAAGTTTTCGTCACATTACAATATACAAAGCGAAGGACGAAAGGAAACTGCACGCTTCAGAGATGCTGCGATGGATGTGTGGGGTTACAAGAATGGACAAGATCAAGAATGAGTATATAAGAGGAAGTTTGAAAGTAGCGCCAGTGACTGAGAAGGTAAGGAGCAGTAGGTTAGCATGGTTTGGGCATGTAATGAGGAGGGATGAAAGCCATATAACAAGAAGAATGATGGATATGAATATAGATGGACCTAGGATGAGAGGTAGACCAAGAAAGCGATGGATTGAATGTGTGAATTCTGATATGAGAGTAAAGGAAGTCGATGTTGAGCTGACGAGTGACAGAGGAGAATGGAAGAGGAAAACATGTTGTGCCGACCCTACTTAAGGTGGGAAAAGGGCAGGAAGAAGAAGAAGAACTGTCTTACCGACATCTTAATTTGTTCCGGTCTGGGTGTTTGTGCATGTGATATTTCCATGTTTCTGACTGCACCCACGACACAGGATTAAAATCCTAGTGTGCGGCGACGTTTAAAAAAAAATATTTCTTACCCTAACACCAATTAGCCTAGCCCAAAATAAGCTCTGTAGGGCTGAGATCTAGGGTAACGGATATTTTACATATATAAATAAATATTTTTGAGATAAACATATAATAACAAGCGTGACTAAGACACAAATGCTCGCTTGTGCTTATAATAAGCTTGTGACTTTTTGGTTTTATAGATATTTAATATAATTTTAGCGCGTTGTTTGTCCTATATAAATAGAAATAAACAGTAAGAATCTTCTTATATATAAAAATGAATCGCATAATGTGTTGGTAAGCGCATAACTCAACAACGCCTGGACCGATTCGGCCAATTATTTGTTTTAAATGTTTGTTTTAAAACACTAAAAACAGCCCTTTTTCCCATACAAACGTTTTCTAATTAAAACGTAAAGTTAATTTGAGCTTTATTTATTTAGCTTTATTTTACCGTGTATAAAATGGGATTCCAGTATTCCAATTATCTTAAAAAGGGGAAGCATCGACATCCAAAACACCGCTAAAGATTTGGTTAATTGCCTGAACTATTTCGAGTTTACGCAGTCTAATAAATTGTCAAATTCCTCTAGTAATATTCTCGACCTTGTACTTTCAAACTTTCCATTAGATGTACGTAAATGTTCTATTCCATTTGTCGAAGAAGACAAGTACCACCCTACCTTATCAATCAATGCAAGTGATTTAACATTATGTACACTAAAGCTAACATCGAAAATAAAAAAGTATTTATTTAATAAAGCTAATTACATAGATATTAATTTGGAATTAAGTTCTTGCAACTGGCACGAATTATTTTTTAATTTGAATACTGCTGACATGGTAACAAAATTTTATTCAATTATAAATGATATTATCAATAAACACGTACCACTAATTGAAATATCAAACAATAGCCACTTTCCTATTTGGTACAGCCGCGCACTAATTCACGTGACAAAAGAAAAAAATAAAAAACACGCGCAGTGGAAAAAATGGAAAAATCCAGTTGATTATGCTGCTTTCTCCCTATTACGAAAAAGACAAAAGTTACTTCAAGTTGAGTGTTATAATAATTATATTTCGAATTCGGAAAAAAACATAAAAAAATCCCCTAAATTATTTTGGAATATGTGAAATCAAAGCGAAGTAGTGGTTCTGCCTTTCCAAATGTTATGAGTTATGGTGAGCGGTCGCTCCAAGGCGAGGCTGAGATCTGTAATGCCTTTAATGATTTCTTCCATAATAACTTTAATCTTCCTGCCGATAACTATTCTCCTCCATCACCTTTGACCACCTATAATAATAATTTAATCTGTGAAGTAACTGTTAATCCAGAGAGTGTAATGAAACTGCTTGGAAATTTGGATGTTATGAAAGGCACTGGTATTGATGACTTACCTCCAGTGTTTCTGAAAAAGTGTGCTCCCTTTCTTGCTCTTCCGCTGAGCATAATTTTCAATAACTGTTTCCGTCATGGTTTTGTTCCACCCGTGTGGAAGTCCGCTCTTATTGTGCCTATTCATAAAAAAGGCTTAAAATCTAAAGTTGAAAACTATCGTCCGATATCGAAGTTGAGTGTCATAGGTAAAATTATGGAGCGGATTGTCCACTCAAACATATGTGACCTAATCTTTAGTAGTGTTCCTATTGAGCAACATGGTTTTGTTAAGGGACGCTCAACTAATACAAATCTGGCATTGTTCATTAATGATATTTTGACTGGTATGGATGGTGGCGGTCAAATTGACGTAGTGTACACCGATTTCGAAAAGGCTTTTGATCGCGTGGATCACGTGATTCTTCTCCGAAAGCTTTTTGAGCTTGGAATCCATGGTAATCTCTTGAGGTGGATTGAATCTTACCTCAAAAATAGAAATCAAGCAGTTGTTATAGGTGGCTATCGTTCAAACTTTATTACTGTACCATCTGGGGTTCCTCAGGGTTCAATATTGGGCCCAATTCTTTACATTGCATATCTGTACGACATATCAAAATGTTTTAAACATTCTAAATTCCTTATGTATGCTGATGATACAAAATTATATAAAACTATTAATAATAAACAAGACTGTGAGGATTTTCAGAAAGATTTAAATCGTCTTGCTGCCTATTACTCTGAAAATCGTATAGGCGTCAACAATGGAAAGTGCGTAGTTGTTGTTTTCACTCGAAAAAAGAAAAAAGTAATTTTTGATTACACAATTAATGGCGTGCCCTTAACGGAAGCTAAGACTGTGAAAGATCTCGGAGTTATCATGGATGCTAGGCTACTTTTTTCGGAACACATTGATTATATCGTCAGTAAAGCTTACAAAAATCTTGGTTTTATATTACGTGTCGGGAAGCCATTTACGGATATCTCTTGTATAAAATTATTATACTTTACCTATGTGCGTAGTGTGCTGGAGTTCGGTTCAATTGTATGGGACCCACAGTATTCTATTTATATTGATGCCATTGAGGGGATTCAGTCCAAATTCTTGAAACATTTGAACTATCGTTTAAACAATAATAATGACTTAGATTATAGTAGTTCATGCGCGATTCATGGTCTTTTATCATTAAAAGACAGACGAACACAATTCGACATGATGTTTTTACATGATGTCTGCAACGGAGTTATTGATGCCCCTGAACTCACGTGTATTTTTCTACGGTTAAATGCACCAAAAACACGCACTAGACACACTACTTTATTTCACGTACCCGTGACTCGGTCTAGGTATGTCCAGAATTCTATTGCGCATCGTATTAAATCTAAATTCAACAAGTTGTTTTCGTCCTTTGACATTTTTTATATGGGGAGAGCGGAGTTCAGGCGCAGTGTATTGTGTTTGCTGAGCGATTTTGGAGAATGAGTATATATTTGTATGTATATATGTATGTATGTATATATATATATATGTATGTATATGTGTGTGTGTGTATGTATTTGTGTATTTAGATTATTACATATTATTTGTGTTGTATATGGCACATGCACTCATATGCACACACATACACTCTTTCACACACACACACACACACACACACGCACACACACACACACACACACACACACACACACACACAACTTCTTAGTTTTTGTTTCTATAGAATAGGTTAGTCAACTGCATTAAGAATGCTTATTTAAATAATGAAAATCCGTTTTTGGCTGTATTGTATTGTATTCTTAGGTTAATAGTTTTATTTAAGAGCTGTGGGTTTTGTAAAGTGAAATAAATAAAATAAATAAATTTATTGTTATTGTATAAAGTTCATATTGCAAGCACTCACTGTTGTCTAAGCAGTGTAGGTGTGTTCCGAACATCAAAGAGTCAATTTGCGCTTTATTAACGCTATATAAAGTTGAAGTTCAATCATATCTAGCAAAACAGTGCGCGTGTGTGCGTTGGAGCACAGAATACATCGTTGGAGGATTTAATGTCACGTTCCAAAATTGAATAGTTCGCTGGAGGCCCAACAGGCACTGGCACTCCGAACAATAGCGAAGGCCCCGCGCTATGTTCGGAACAGCGTCTTACATAGAGACCTCAAGATGAGCACCATCCGGGAGTACTCCATCAGGCTCAAATTCAAATTCAAATTCAAAATCATTTATTCAGTCTGGGCTGTTACAAGCACTTGTGAATGTCGAAAAGCTACGCCATCGGTTCGCAAATCTAGGCTCGCCCGTACTATGTACGAGAAGGCTGCTAAGTCAGCGCACCCCCTCATACGGGATCTAGTACCGCAGCACGCCAGGCCCCCGGAAGGCAGGCGAAGGATGCTGCCGAGTGACATCCTGTCAATAGAAGAAAGTGACTAAAAAATACTATGAAGCCACAGAAGTCCCTCACCTATGAAGGCGAAGATAAGAAGCCACAAGGCCTAAAAACGGCCTAACCCAAAGACCCACCCGTCGTCACGGGTGGCGTAGGATCCCACCGTAGAGGACAGTGTCCTGAACCGGTTACCCCAGCCAAGAAGTGGTTGAGACGAAGGTTGCGATTGATTGAATAGTTCATTTGGAGCCTTTCTGCAATTTGGTTGGCTGTGCGATATTATCTATAAAATAAGTAGGAACAAAAAACTGCCACTTTACAATTTTTTTTTGACAGGACGAAATCTGAATCGGGTCCGCTAGTATACTAATAAAAAAGCGTGCATGTTCTATATCAACTCTCAAATTACTAAAGTATAATTTCAAAGCTAATTCTTAATTGAATACCGGCAAGCCACGAAGAGAGGTCTTTAGCACTGTTACGTAAGTCGGCTATCGATCCGGTCGGGGCATCTTGGCGGCTGGGATGCAGACGAGCAGGCGTCGCCGCCCCGCCACCGGGCTGCGCCAACTTGGACCGAACTTTTATGTGCTTTGCGACTGTTACAAGTCCAGCTTCCGGCACGCCGCCCCGCTAAATCATAAATTGTATTACCTCCATATATTATATTAATCAATTATCACATAATTATCTTATTATAAATTATTAATAAATTATAAAACTAATCTAAAGCCAATATTGACAGCCGTAATCTAATTTTCAATCATAATGTTAATATACTGAAAATGCCACTTCCGGTTTACGGAACCTAATCTTCTTATATATAAAAATGAATCGCAAAATGTGTTGGTAAGCGCATAACTCAACAACGCCTGGACCAATTTGGCCAATTCTTTCGTTAATATGTTCGTTGAAGTTTAAGGATGGTTTCTACGACGAGGAAAATTCGAATAATTATCGGAAAAACCCTAAAACCAGACGACCTTATTTCCCATACAAACGTTTTCTAACCAAAACGTACAGTCAATTTGAGCTTAATTGTTATTGTATAAAGTTCATATTGCAAGCACTCACTGATGTCCAATCAATGTAGATGTGTTCCTAACATCAAAGAGTTAATTTGCGCTTTATTAACGTTATATAAAGTTGAAATTCCATCATATCTATCAAAACAGTGTGCGTGCTTGCGTTGGAGCACAGAATACATCATTGGAGGATTTAATGTCACGTTCCAAAATTTACAAAATATTATAGTTCATTTGGACCTATTTTGCAATTTTGGTTGGCTATTCGATATTATCTATAAAATAAGTAGGAACAAAAAACTGCCACTTTATAAATCTTTTTGACAGAACGAAGTCTGTCGGGTCCGCTAGTATAATATAAAAATCTATACAATGTTTAATTATATAAGTATACTGCTTAGTAATAATTTTGATGCAAATTAATAACTATTGTTGTATTGCATTGTATTAATATTGTTATAAATCGATTAATAAGTTGCTTGTGTAAAAGTATAAAAGCCAGTGTCCGCCATTTTTAGAGCATTATTAAGCTGTCTGCTGATAACATCGCAACGTTTATTTATCCCTGTGCCGTGTACACTACCTTCGTCGATTTTTTTTTCTGCCTTAACCTTGTGCAAAATAATCTCCTCATGTCATAATAAAGTCTTCTCTATTCCATTTTATTTAAAGAGATTAATACAATGACTTTAGTGGGTCAGTATATTTATGAAAATTTAATTTATGTGTATAAAAATTGTCACACATTTCATACTAATTTTCAAATGCATAATTTAAACACAAGAAATAAAAATAAACTTGCCGTTCCAACGTACAGGCTACAAAAAACTAGAGGCTCGTTCGTGGGCAATTATAAATTTTTATAACAAGATTCCACATAGTGTAACTCAATTGCCTTTTCATAAGTTCAAGGTACATGTTAAAAAGACGCTAATGAGTTACAAAGTCAATGTTGATTTGAAGATATTACATTCTAAATTGTAAATATTTGTTTTCCCGTATAAATTGTAAACACATATGTACATTGTATGATAACGACATAATTTATTGTAAATGTTGTTATTACTTTTGATAAAGCTGATAAGTTTCTTGCGCCCATTCTTCTTCAGCTAAAAAATATGTCGCTCATCCAAAAGAATATTGACGTAATTACGTTTTTGCGATTTTTCAGGAGAGCCTTTTAAAAGTTTGACATCGAAAATATTGTGTATTTCCAATCATTCTATCGATATATTTTAATAGTTATGTTGTATTACTTTATTAACAATAATATTACATATAAAGTTTGCGAGAAACCTCAAGATAATTATTAAAAAATACCAAATGAAACAAACCGGACGTACATTTATGACATTTTGTAATTTAAATATTACAATTATGACATTATACCAGGTTTGGATATGGGAATAAATCATGAATTTAAACTACATAATTCTTAATTTGCTTTATTTTTATAATACATTTTATGAACTTGAAACGTACATTTTTTCAAAAGCTTAACAAATTTTTTTTATAAAAATCTTAACATAAGAAAACAAAAATAAACTGTTATTAAACAATTCTAAGTAAATCTAATATTAAAAATAATAAATCTATCTAAGTAGGTACCTAGGTAGTGCTTATAATAATAATGAGATCAATTTATAATAATAGCGAGACAGACCTTTAACCAGGTACCTTTAGTACTTGTACTTATCGAAGAAGAGTATGATCGTTAAGAAGCATAAAAACTGGTAGGAGTTTATAATATATCACAATGATTCGTTAATATATCAATTCCGATATAAAAAATTGTCTTGATCGTTCACCACTCTAAATAGTATTTATCAAGTATAATAATGTGATTTATAAATTGCGTACAACATAAAAGTATTTAAAATAATCGGAAATAATGACGTAAATAAACTTATTGCAAAATAGTATTATAAAAAGCCTCATAGTATTTTGGTATAATATTAATATTTAACAAATGCAACAAATCTTTTTTACGATCTGAAATACAAAGTTTAGCATTACCTTAAGAGTAATAGGCCAAAACCATAACGACAGTGACTCTCTCTGTCGGAAACTAATGGAACAAAAATTCTGTCTTTTTTACCAAAGATAAAACGTGCAAAACACGAAGTTATGGTATCAAAAACTCATTTTCGCCTTTTTGGTAATTATGTCAATATTCTATTGGATGAGCGATGTCCTGAATGGGTGGTAGGAAAAATAATTAGGACAATTCAAAAGAGCTTTCTATAAAGTCATATTTGAATAAAGTTAATTTTGATTTCCATTCTTATACCCGAGGGTATATATCAGGGTCGTTTACTTTGGGTACCCTGCGTCTTACCCAGTTCTGCTGCTTAATTTTCCAATTTTTGTGTTGGTTTGAAGGATTTCTGGGTATCGTAATTTGTAAATAAATAATATAAATAAATATTTTTTACACTCGCACCAATTAGCCTACTCACAATAAGCACTATACCTAAGGCTTATTTTATTTTATTTATTTATTTATTTATACTTCGTGTACAATGTGTACAGTGGCGGACTTAATGCCTGAGGCATTCTCTAACAGCCAACCTTTAGATGGTGCAGAAAGCAAGGTGGTAGATGTACCAGTGAAATGACTATTTATAAATCATCCATATATATAAATATAAAATCCTAATACATAGATATCATATATAATATACTAATACATAAAATTATATCCCGAAATAGTTAGAAATATATCTATAGTAATAAATAAATAAACCGACAAATATGCAACGAGTCTTTAGAGTATATTATTCTGATGAATATGTTTTCGCAACTTATTTTTGAAACTAGTTCTGCTAGTTGATGTTTTAATATCGATAGGCAAAGCATTCCAGAGATGAATTGATTGTACAAAAAATGAAGCGTGAATTATTTCAGTATGGTGAGATGGAAATTTTAGAAGCAAGCCAGATGATGACCGCAGAGATCTATCGTGAGAAGCACTTAGGAATTGGAAGTGGGGACTTAAATAACTTGGTGTATTAGGGCCATTGACGATAGTGTATAAAGCACTCAATGTTCTCAGATATCTACGCTGCCGAATAGTCAACCAGTTCAAGCGCTTGCGATACTCGGAAACGTGGTCATATTTTCTCAAATTAAAAATGAACCGAATGCAGTTGTTCAGAAGCCGGTCTAGTTTATTAAGTAGATCTGCATTCAGGTCGAGATAGCACACATCACCATAATCAATTTTATGGGATCTAGGGTAACGGATAGACCAGTGATTACCAAAGACCCCTAGAGGTCTATGATAACCTGCAAGGGGTCTACGTCTGCGAAAAATAAATACGGGGGTCCATCATATGAAAATGGGGGTCCACGAGAATGGATCTCAACATATACTGATAGTTCTTATTTACTTTCATTATACTATATCTTCTAATATAAAGACATACGAGTATACATCCTAATATTATAAATCGGAAAGTGAGTTTGTTTGTTTGTTCCGCTTTCACGCCGTAACTACTCAACTGATTGCTTTGAAATTTTGCAGACGTAAAGTAAAAAGTCCGGATTAAATAATAGGCTACTTTTTATTCCGGAAAAATCGACAGATCCCACGGGATGCGCAATAAAGGCTTCGCTCAAAAACTACTGCACAGATTTTCATGCGGTTTTCATCAATATATAGAGTGATTCTCGAGCAAGGTTTTGTGGTATTTTTATATCTCAGAAAAACTGATAGTCCCACGGGAAGCGCATTAAAACCTTTGCGCCATAAATCGACTTCCGCGCATATGTAGCCGTGGGCAAAAGCTGTGACCCTTAACCCTCAATAGACCCAATCCCGAAATCTATACTAATATAATAAAGAAGTAAAGTTTGTGTGTTTGTATATTTGTTAAATTGTAAGGGGTAATCTCGGGATCTACTGAACCGATTTTAAAAATTCTTTCACCAATAGAAAGCCACATTATTGCGGAGTGTCATCATCATCATCGATTTTAAAAATTCTTTCACCAATAGAAAGCCACATTATTGCGGAGTGTCATCATCATCATCATCATCATCGATTTTAAAAATTCTTTCATCAATAGAAAGCCACATTATTGTTGAGTGTCATCATCATCATTATCATCATCATCATCATCATCATCATCATCATCATCATCATCATCATCAGCGGACGGCGCGCGATGGCTTCGGGTTTAATTCAGTTCGCTTTCGTGCTCGCTTCGGGGATTATTAATATTATGCCCAACGAAGTGGGCGCGGGTCAGCTAGTTATTTATAAAAGTACCCATGAAGTTAAAAACTTCGTTATATATGTTTATACAATTTTGTAGGATATAGGTATTTAATATCAGATAAATATCAGGTAAATCCGTTACTCTGGATCCCATAACATAAGCCTTACAGAGCTTACTTTGTGCTAGGCTAAATGGTGTAAGTGTAAGGAATATTATTTTTTATTTTTATATGAAACTGGCTACTTATATCTTGTATATAAATTCCAGTCAAAGTTAGAATAGGCTTTTTGCCTAAATTTCAGTAGTTAGATACTAATATACCTTGATGCCTATTCTATACAAAATAATTATTATTTTTGAAAAAAAATGCTTATTTATAAGAATAATTTTGCATTTAATTAAATATTTGACATTAGTCATCAAAAACGCTCATGACTGTCATGGCGTTTTGAATGACGTCACGCCGTGCAAAACACAGCTGTTTTAGTATCGGAATATTCGGTATTGTGAAGTTATTTTAATAAAAAATTGATTCATCGTATTACAAGTACTGCATAGTGCCCCAGTGTACAAGCACAAGTATAAAAACACCAAAAAAATTATTTATATACGTGCCAAACAATCAGCAGATACGTAAAAAGTGGCTGACACTCGCGAGAAGAAATGATGCCCATTCTTTTTCGCACTTCCACAAGACACTTGGGAATGACATTTTGACTTTGACGTTTCGCACGGCGTGACGTAACACTTTTTAATTGGTGTTTGCTGTCACGTGACTTATGGCTTATTTTGTGCAATTTTATTTTATAAAAATATAAATAATCAATAGTTATTATTTTACAAAACTTTGTTTTTTCATAATTAAATGATCATCTTAATAGTTATGCAACCTAATGCATCAGATTTGTTCATAGTGGATACAAGCCTATTGTAATTTTTCTTAAATAAAGTTCGGCATCTTTTTTGTAATTTTAAAATCTTTGAAACACTTGTAGAATCTTCGTATATATAATATAGGTAGCTGTGTACAGCTAAGTAAACTCAGTAAACTGCAGTCACTTGTTGAGTACCCCTCGTCGAGTTGCGTAAGTCTCCACGGGGCCGTATCGATCGAGGAGTCCCGGCGCGCGGCAGCGGATACGTGCCTCGGGGACTTTGTGTCGCGAGAGGAATGTGTGGTCCTCGAGCTATACCTGCCGCAGTTGTTATTGATATAAAATGGTTCCGTTGACCTTCTCTCGCTACTTGAATAAACATGATTAAAAGTAACACTGTCGCACAGTTAAAGCAGACACTGATATTATAAAAAGGAAATATTTGTGTTTTCGTATGTAACGAATAAACTCAAAAAGTACTGGACCGATTTTAATAATTCTTTTTTCATTAGAAAGCTACATTATCACTGAGTGACATAGGCTATATTTAGTATTAGATTACTATATAAATTTTTTGAAATTCTTATTAAAACCTAGCAAAGGTGTTAAAAAATTAGCCATGAAATGTCTTTCATCGCATACGCTGCGAAGAGTATTAATGATAGAACAAAAAAATGTTCGACAATATTATAGAATTACTAGCTGACCCGTGCCCACTTCGTTGGGCATAATATTAATAATCCCCGAAGCGAGCACCCGAAGCCAACGCGCGCCGTCCGCTGCCCGATTTTTCTCCGATTCACTTTGCAAAACGGACTACCACGTAAAAGCCTTTTTATTTTTCGGTTTTTTATTTAACCTATGACACTCAGCATTAATGTGGCTTTCTATTGGTGAAAGAATTTTAAAAATCGGTTCAGTAGATCCCGAGATTACCCCTTACAATTTAACAAATATACAAAACACACAAACTTTACTTCTTTATAATATTAGTATAGATATATTCGTGCGAAGCCGGGACGGGCCGCTCGCTAAGTGTTATAAGCGTATAGTAGTTATGCGTATATCATATTATTAATTAATATTATAAACGCGATAGTTTGTTAGTATGGATGGATGTTTGTAACTCTTTCACGTAAAAACTACTGAATGGATTTTAATGAAACTTACAATAATAGAGCTTACACATCAGAATAATACATAGGTTACATTTTTAAAGACATACGCCACGCTAATATAAATTACTCGAAATAGTAATCCTGCGCAGAAGTTGCGGCATCAGTTGGTATAAAATTTTAAACGCGACAGTTTGTTAGTATGGATGGATGTTTGTAACTCTTTCACGTAAAAACTACTGAATGGATTTTAATGAAACTTTACAGTAATATAACTTACACATCAGAATAATACATAGGTTACATTTATAAAGACATACCCCACGCTAATATAAATTACTCGAAATAGTAATCCTGCGCAGAAGTTGCAGCATCAGTTGGTATAAAATTTTAAACGCGATAATTTGTTAGTATGGATGGATGTTTATAACTCTCACGTAAAAACTACTGAATGGATTTTAATGAAACTTACAATAATATAGCTTACACATCAGAATAATACATAGGTTACATTTATAAAGACATACGCCACGCTAATATAAATTACTCGAAATAGTAATCCTGCGCAGAAGTTGCGGCACCAGTTTGTATAAAATTTTAAACGCGACAGTTTGTTAGTATGGATGGATGTTTGTAACTCTTTCACGTACAAACTACTGAATGGATTTTAATGAAACTTTACAGTAATATAACTTACACTGCTACTTACATGCTGGTGTTCGCCACTCGAAATACTATTCGAAAATATATAATACTATTCGAAATACTAATTCTTCACAGACGAAGTCGCGGACACTAGCTAGTTACCTTAATACAGCGGAAAATGTAATAACAGATTACTTCGATGAGACCAAATTAGCTTTATAAGAAACTAGCGGACCCGACAGACTTCGTCCTGTCAAAAAGGTTTGTAAAGTGGCAGTTTTTTGTTCCTACTTATTTTATAAATAATGAAATGTAAAAAAGTAGTTATAGTGACGTAACTACAATAGTTAGACATACGGTCTCGCGAAGTTTTTTGTAGATATTGATATATTCTATAATATTGTCGAAAATTTTTTTGACCAATCATTAATACTCTTCGCAGCGTATGCGATAAAAGACATTTTATGGTTAATTATTTTACACCATAAGTTGGTTTTAATAAGAATTTCTATAGTAATCTAATACTATATATAGCCTATGTCACTCAGTGATAATGTACCTTTCTAATGAAAAAAGAATTATTAAAATCGGTCCAGTACTTTTTGAGTTTATTCGTTACATACAAAAATACAAATCTTTCCTCTTTATAATATTAGTGTAGACTTGGGAACCTCGTAATATGAAACATGCAATTCCATATTGCCCTCAATTCAAAGACAAGCTAGACGAAGTAAGGACGGTGGTTGTTGCCAACTTTCCCCGAAACATAATGTTCGAAATTCGAATTGTCGTTCTTAACTGCCAACTGCATAAGCATGGCTGCCAACATAACCAGACTGCATAGTGCCATTCGGCGCTTGCCTTAATATCTGATTATTTATGCTTTCATTTAAAAATGAATCGCAAAATGTGTTGGTAAACGCATAACTCAACAACGCCTGGACCAATTTTGCCAATTAATTTTTTAAATGTTCGTTGAAGTTCCATGATGGTTTTTACGGCGAGAAAAATTGGAATAAAAATCGGAAAAACCCTAAAATAGCCCTTTTTTTATTTTTGTATAAAGTTCATATTGCAAGCACTCACTGTTGTCTAAGCAATGTAGGTGTGTTCCTAACATCAAGAGTAAATTTGCGCTTTATTAACGTTATATACAGTTGAAATTCAATCATACTCGTATCTATCAAAACAGTGTGCGTGTGTGCGTTGGAGCACAGAATACGTCGTTAGAGGATTCAATGTTCCAAAATTAAATAGTCACAATATGTAATAGTTCATTTGGACCTTTTTTGCAATTAATTATTTTTTATTCACAACGCCCTACCACAAGGGTGGCAGTTCTGTACAGCAGAATTTTTTGTACAGCCTATAAAATAAGTAAGAACAAAAAACTGCCACTTCACAAATCTTTTTGACAGGACGAAGTCAATCGGGTCAGCTAGTCCACAAATAAATTTTACAAATTTTGAAGGTTAGCGGAGTGCTGCTGCTCTCTGGGCGGGAGCACCCGGGACATTGGGCCTCTAGACTCGGTTCAAAAGCGCGCTGTGAGACTCATGGATGATGCCGTACTCATAAGCGGTATCGAGCCTCTAACCCTTTTATTGTATATTTGTTATGTATATTATGATATTATAAGTGGAAATGTTTACTTAGCGCTGAAGTGTATATACATTTTGGGTTATGACCTCGACCAGAATGTTAATTGTCTGTATATGTTGTGTAATGTTGATTGTAACCTGTTGTTTGTATCTAATTAAATCAAAATGTATTATTTAAATATGACTATAGAAAGCTCTTTTGAATCGTCCAAGGGTTTTCTTCCTACCACCCGTTCAGGACGTATTTTTAACTGATAAGAAGAATGGGCGCAAGAAACTTATCAGCTTTATCAAAAGTAATAACAACATTTACAATAAATTATGTCGTTACCATACAATGTACATGTGCTTACAATTTACACGGGATACCAAATATTTACACTTTAGAATGTTATATCTTCAAATCAACACCAAGCATTGGCATCATTTAAATAATCATTGACTTTGCAATAGCCCTTACTCATTAGCGTCTTTTTAACATGTACCTTGAACTTATGAAAAGGCGATTCAGCTACACTATGTTGAATCTTGTTATAAAAATTTATACATAATTAATATCTATACAAATAAAAAAATAACCTTTCTTTCTGCTACATGCATATGAATGTATATACAGTACACATACCAAAATACATATTTTTAAAATTTTTGTGTCTGTCTGTTTGTTCCGGCTAATCTCTGGAACGGGTGGACCGATTTGGACGGGACTTTCACTGGCAGATAGCTTGTGTAATAAGGAGTATCTTAGGGTACAAAAATACCTATTTTTTAATTACATTTTACGCGGACGAAGTCGTGTCGACCGAGGGGGCGATGGGGGGAGCACCCTGGAACCCGCGCACGAAGTGCCTAAGCGGGAGTGGCACCGACGGATTGTGGTGGCTTGGCGTGCGCAGCTTGAATTACGGATCTGCGCGCGCCAGCGGGCCGTCGGTGCCGTACTCCCGCACCTCGAAGCTTGGCTCCACGGGAAGGAGGAGGTCACCTACTGATTGACTCAGATACTCACCGGGCACGGCTGCTTCGGTGAGTATCTGTGTCGAATAGGACGGGAGGGATCGACACATTGTCACCACTGCGCATCCGACCTTGACTCGGCCCAGCACACGCTGGCGGAGTGCCCCGCGTGGGCCTCCGAGCGCCGAGTTTTAGTCGCAGAGATCGGGCGAGATCTGTCTCCGCCGGCATTGATTGCGGCAATGCTGGCGGACGAGGGAGGTTGGAGGGCTGTGGCCTCCTTCTGTGAAGCAGTGATGCTCCACAAGGAGGCCGCCGAGCGGGGTCGGGAGATGGCCGATCCCGCTCGAAGAAGGCGGCGCCGAGCTCGGTAGCACAGCTGCGCCGCCGCCGCGGGTCGTCGGCGGGCGCGAGTAAGTCGCGACTGCTATGGCGACCCGGGATGGACCACGCCCCTTCCGTGGCCGGGGGGCGTCGTCGGTGGAGGAGACCGGGGGAGGTAGTAGCCTCCTCCGAGGAGGGCTCCCCTCTAGGCAGGGGAGCGGAGGCTGGGGGTTCCTGGAAGTTGCTTGATGTTCCCGGGGGCCCCCTACATGCCCGAGGAAGGCCATCCCTGAGGTTTTTAGTGGGTAGGCCTCCCCCTTCTGGGGAGGAGAGCCCCACATAACCGCCGGCTCGCCACAGCCGGGGTATGCAATTTAATGCATTTTCCTCAGGGGAAAAAAAAAAAAAAAAAAGATGATCGAAGGGTGGATGTGTAATAATGACAGAACGCCGACGGCGTCTCCATCGCTGTCGCAGAAACACCTCACTACACCGTTGCATTTGTTAACGAAGAACGTTTATTCTTTCAACAGGACTAATTTAATTTAACCCAGCTGATAAAGCGATCTCATCTGTCCAGAAGATGGCGAAATCGATATTAATATACATTACGATGAGGCACAAAGCGGGGACGATGATAGCTTTAAAAATAACGGCCTTGAAACGTCTAGGCAAGATGTAATAAAGGCAGCAGGGGCGTTAAATATTGGCGTTAAAGCCGGTATTGCCCGCGACCCGTTTCCCGCCAGGACCTCGTAAATGCTGTTTATTATATCAAGCTACCGAACTTGTTTTATGAACTTCATTTGTTGAGATATTTTTGATTTTTTAACGGATTACATTATGTTTTGTAAATTTGTAATGTAATCCGTTATAATCTTTAAGTACTCTCTTGAAAACATTCACGGATGAACTCCGCGAATACTGGTGGTCAATTGGCTCCAGAGCCTTGTTGCTGACACCGTAAACGCTCAAGTGTGTACACATATTTATTATGCGCTTGGTCATCAAATTTTAATCTTCTTCAAACTTAATCGTTCGAGTGCTGATCAATTTTTGTAAAAATCTATTGGAAAATGCTATGCATATTTTGATTACTCTAAAGGAAAAAAATATGGTGTCAAATAAAACACTCTCATTTAGACAAATATTAATCAAGTTTAATAAATCTTTTTGGGTTGTTATACAGAAAAAAGTGCGTCGCACTTTTTGATACAAATCGCCGCAGCGCAAAATCGCTGCTTAGCACTTGCGGTTAATGCAGTCATATTATGTTATAGAATGACAGCAGATAATGTATTGGCGAATCCTTTAGCTGCTCCAAATAATATAAAAATCAGTAGTAAATTTCGTTCGAACGGAGCTGAAATAAGATACCGGCTAAGTCCAAATGAAAATATTTTTTGTTGTCCAAATTCGCTTGGAGGCCCATTTGGTAGGTGATGCGAGTAAAAGGCTCTCTCGCTCGTTTGAATATCTAGGGTTGATATTCTAGTTATTTGAGGGTAAAATATACCGTATCTAGACAAACGAACAGTAAACCAATCGCGTGCATAGTACTCGTCTAATACGGTGAGATGAGTGATTCTGAATGGTTGGGCGCAATCGATTTAGTTTCAGTATTGGGTACAGCGGAGCCGGCCCTCCGAGCAGTCATATCAGCGATATTGGAAAATTGTATCGATTTACGCTGAATCTCATTACTCTTCAGTGGAAATATGTCGTAAGCTCAGATATATGGCGCACGTTAAAGATAGGTGCTGTTTCTGAAATTTCACGCTTCAAGAAACTAGAAGTTTGTTTATGAGAAAAATCTCCTAAACAGCAAATCTCACAAATTAGCAGCACGGTGTTATTGATCTGTCTTTTCATAAACTTGTAACTTTTTATAAGCTTGTGTTAAAATGCTATAAGATTAATCTTAAGTCAATGATTTCGTCAATAATAAAGATGCTCGGGTTTTATTTTCAACTAAAACTTACAATATTAACACAGGATTCTTCATCTAGAAAATAATTTATTTGTCATTGTTGCGAATGTGTGAATTGTAACGGATAGGTTTAATGTAATCTGACATTTATTTAAGTTTGTAATGAAGGTTGAACTTAAACAAGGGAAAAATAAATAGCCCTCGCTGGTGTTCTTGTACTGTAGGTTTCCCATCGTTACTGTTTTTGAAGTACATAGAGGTTTAAAAGGATCTACAAATTCAATTTCATTTAAACTGCATTTATTTCTTGATTTTAGTATGTAAATGCAAGTGATAAAATTTTAAATAGTTTCATAATTATTGTTAATTATTGTTACCTCTTCGAACTTCGTATCATTTAATTGTTGATGAAGTGTATAGAGATTTAGATGAATTTAATTGTATGACATGTGCTGTCAAATGAGCAAGTTTGCGTAATTCGTAAACTTTTAATAAATTGCTTTCATCATAATTTCTTTTCTATGCTTTCCAAAAAAAAGGAGATCGTTGAGTTTGAGTCAACGGTTTTTTAGTTATAAGTAGCCTATAACTGGACCTTATTTATTTAATAATTTTTTCACATTTCCAATAATAACAAACAACATTAAAACCAAATGTACTAAGGTACTGCTTACTTCGCATCTGAAATTTCGCCCAGCAGATCTGCGGGAGAAGTTTTACATATTATTTGTTTGCCTGTATGAAAGAGAAAAGTAAATAGAAATAAATGTACCTTATTTGTAGATTTAATCAAATTGGTATGGTCAGCTAATTTAAACTTAAAAGAGTAAGTCTATGTTTTTGTTGTATTAAAATGCTGGTCAAAGTTATCTTTTCTCTAATACGATCTGTTTAGTTGACTTACCTTTCTTATGGGCATTCTATTGTGTATAGTATTATCGTTATAGCTTTTAATATCAGTATTAAATAAATCCTGAGAAATCCCGGATATTTTTGCTGGAACCGGGTTAAAAGCCACTCGTGTTTGCTGTGAAATTCTAAACCGTGCCCTAAAATAGCACGGAGCGAGTCTCGTGGCTTCATTATAATCCTCCGCTAATGAAAGAAAGTGATACAACATTCCAGGGCTGTGATTTAGATATAATTGATACTTTACCATAATAGTTCTTCACTCTAACAATATACGTTTGCAATTAAGTTACACTATCATAAGAAATATGTTAGTGTGGCTCTATTTTAGTTCTTCACTCTAACAAGATACGTCTGCAATTTGGTTACACTATCATACGAAATATGTTAGTCTGGCTCTATTTTAAGGTTGACATTTCTTCGTAATATGTCCTTTATTGTCTGTGTAATACGACTGTGTTGCATCTCCGAACGAGATTATACCTACAGATCTTTAAAAATATTCAAAGATTCAAGTTTTGTGGCACTTTATAAATATTTCTATTTCACCATATTTTGCAGTTTTGCAATCTCGTTCACTTACTGCAGTGTCTAAAGCTGATATGTCATAAATAGACAAATCGACTATAAAAGTAGTTTTTCTTGTTACTAAAACGACCTGAAGAATGGACGAGAGAGATCTTCTATTTTTTTTTAAATTTAAGTTTGTCGTTATTTAAATGATATTCTACCTCGACACTCTGCGTTATTATGTTTTGGACATCATTAACTTTTATGTCTTTGTTAAATATTCAACATCTTCGCTATCAAAGGAATATTTTATTAACATAAAATACGGCATTTGCATTTTGTATCACTTTGGAGTCCGTTTCATCGAAATTTATTTCATGTTGAAAAATCGTTAAGTGCTAAATCAAAGGGACTACTTCATTAAGGCTGTTTGGGTATCTCTGTTTTATCTAAACAGGCACTAAAGGCAACAATGTTTTTTTTTTCAGAACTTGAATATCTTTTCTTAAAATAAGATTTTGGGATTTCAATTATACTTTATTTAAGTTGTATTTAGGTTGGTGGACATCTGAAAAGTTATTTTTGGTCTTAGGAAGTTAAAGGTACACTTTTTCCACCAAGTACTGCGTGGCCGGGGACTACTGTAATTGGTCTTCTTATGGTAGAGAAGTCTGGCTATAATTTTATATTGTTCCCAAAAGCCAGATGGTGCGTTCCACAAACGGAGCAATTGACGGAGAAAAACGGATATTTGAGAAGTAGCAACATCGTTTGTGTGTCGTTTTGCAGAATTTGCACTGTTGATAATATAATGAATGAATTAATTAATACTTTATTGTATTAAGACAATTTGGTCGATAATAATGAACAAGAAACAGGTATTTTTGTTGCTCCATTACACGGCGATCTTGAGTGTCCGAGTCAATAGTCCAGACCCTAACGATCCCGGAACGGCGACGGGATCGCTAGCAGACAAGGCGCTCAAGCTTCCGTTCGTGCGCCTTCCACAAATACACTAACGGTAAAGCTCAACATATGCTATACATAAGCATAGGTTCGTCGAAAATAAAAAGGTTTTTTTTAATTACAAATTTTGTAAGCATTATAAATATTTATAGCAAGTGCGGAAATGTAAAAATACAATACAATCAAGATGCTCAAAATGTAATATAGATAATATATATCTCTATACAAATTAACATATACCTTTTTATTATCTAATAAATAATTAAACACTACTGAACTACATAGACTGCTTATACTTTAGCTCAAGGAGATTACTTTCCACTTTCGGCCAGGACACCGGGGCACCTTCATGTTTTGTATCTATATTCAGATTATTGGACATCGGCTTGATGCCCATATTAAATGTCCATGATATAGCCACGAGAACTTATAGTTTCGCAGCATATAGGAAGAATTGTACTTGAGATAAATACAGCTAGTTATATAACTGCAGCCGGATAATTCGCCATGCCCACTTTATTGTATAGAATACAATTCTTGTCTAATATATTTTTCAATTCATTAACTGGAGGCCTAAGTAGAATTCCTTTTCATTCCTCGTCATCGTCGTCGTCTCTTTTCATAATATTAGCAAGCAGCACGTCTTTTTTAGCGTTTACCAGGAGATTAGTCGCATTACGAGAGCCTTTATAAATGTCGTCGTACTTAATGGCGCTGCCTGTTTAATATTTATCCGCGTTTCGCTTGTTTGCAAGGAGTGCTGGAGTTAATCTATTTCGGTGGCTCATGTTCGGGCAAGCAATTTAGTAGACTTATCATAATGTATAAATGAACTTTCGCAGCTGTCATTTACTATAAGATTACAAGTTTGTAGGACTTATACATGACTAGCGGATATCTATTTACTTGATTTCGCTGGGAGGTTTTTTCAACCCACGAAGAATGAGCAAATTTTTGTCCTTAAGTGTCAGATGTTGGTAATTGAAATCCTATATAGTTACTCGCATTGATTAATTTGTTTGATGGATCATATCAGATGGCTTGCGTCAATGATATTTAAGGATGGTATTTTAAGGCTAATAATTTTAGTACTCTATATTGAGAGAGTTTGGTCTCACTATCGTAGTCCAGATAGATACAATGAAATTGCGATTTCCTGTTCACTTGGATACTTTGGCTAGTTTGACGTGTACGTGAATCACAACTTTATCCATCAGGTGGTGTAAAGTCTACCAAAAAATATCGACTAATTATGGTATCAAATATCAAACCACTAATTTTCTATCCATTCAGCTGTCATGGCACTGGTGAGGTCATCTTTTTCGCTTCTATATGTATTACCATTTTTAATCATGTGATAGGTATTTATATTTATGTATCTCCTGGTTTCAAAACGTAATTATAGGAGGTGTATTCTCTTTCATAACGGCGCTACGCTGAAGTTCTGCTGTGTCCGACGGCATTTCGAACACGCCCAACAAAATTAGGTCGCGGCACCTTATTTCCAAGTGATTGTTATGCTCTGCCTCGTCATGTTTACTTGGATGATGTTATTGCGATCTAATTAATGACTAGCCCCTTTCGAAGTCTGCTGTGTTGTACAATAGGAAGGTTACTAATTTTGCTGATAGATGTATTATTATTTTTATATAATATTGTCGTTTATATCACGCGTCTTTATAAGACACGGCCTTTATAACGCGTACGCGGGGATATAGATCCAACGCGTAGAGGACATTAAAGCGAAATTTAATGAAAATCTGCACCATGAAAAATGCAGCTAAAGACTATACCCAGTTAGATGCACAGACACTATTATCATTAGTGGTCAAAACGTTTGTGGAGTATCGCATTTCGATTTTGGTGGTAATGAGAACCGGGCTATGGAAGAGACTCCGGTCACCTGCCTTCTCAAAGCCAAACAAAGACAAACTTTGTTATGAGATCTGCAAATATTTTGGTTTTCTTCTTCAGTGTTTTTAGGATGGATATAGTAATATTAACGTACTTTGGTCGAAATTAGCCGAATTTGGTGCTGATGAATCCCCTCATTAATTTAAGCACGGAAACTTGAAGACTAATTGTTAATTTCCGCTGGTCTTGCCAAATGTACCTGAAATATTTCGCTCCTTCACCGTTGTGTTAATTTATCGTGTAACTCGGGCTCCCTGGGCGCCGGGATTTTATACTCCCGCCGGTGAATCCAGGAATTACGACGTGATTTAATTTTGCCGAACGAATTTTGATGTGAAAATTCTGTAGTTGATGGCTGGTGGTGCCGTTTTTATCTGGGATTATCTTTTAGTTAAAATTTTTGTACCCGACTGATTTTACTGCGGTAATCCTGCTGAAATAATTATGGGGGTCAATGGGTATTTGTTACTCAGCACATAAACGGTTTAGTGTAATTTTGTGAAAATTCGAAATGTACGATAAGACAGGTTATTTTTTTACCCCGCAATCACCGAATACTCTTAAAGTTTTTCTTTTTTTGCTTGCTAGTGAATATTTCAAACAAGGTTATCACTTTTTTAAAGTTAATTTTATGATGGCTATTGTTAAAATTATGTTGCGCATTAATTCATTACGAATTTGATATGTAAATGATAATATTTAAAAACGTGTTCATTGTAGTTTTCAAAGTTTGATTAGAATTTTTGATGAAAACAAAATGCCTTCTTAACCTTATTGACATTGATTTATAATATTCAGTCACATTGAATTGAGACATGACATATGTTTGTCTAAATGTTATAATATTTTATTGTTTGATTATTTTTGATATCCATAACGATTTTCTTTTATTTGTCATTTTATTTTTATATTTATATACTTGTAACACACAATAATAATTATGAAGCCTGTTTCCTGGTAATTGCACTAATTCGGTTAAATTACAATTTACTTTAAGTTACCAAATGGAGGTTCTACATCTTAAGTTTACATATATTTTTGTAGAATTATTAGTTGATATAGTTACTATTAATACTTGAGTGCACATATTTATATTATAGTTTTATGTAATTAAATAACAAGGAAAAACTTATTATACTAAGTTAGTGAGCAGGAACCCTTTCTGAAGTGAAGGCCTTCTCCAGAGACTGCCATAGTTGTCCGTCTTTCGCTATAGTTGCCCAATCAGGAACTGCTATATGTATAACACATATAGCAGATCCTGATCTCTACCAAACTTGATTGCGATCTGCCTCTTTTTCGGTAGGACCAGGCCATAGTGTGGTTTGGTAACCTAATTTTAAAACTTTAATTGATGGCTTTCATAAGATCATATTTTGTCAAATAAATATGATTTTTTTCCATTTTGTAAATACATATGTCAATTAATTACATATGTACATGAAGGTTTCGAAGAATCACAGTTGTGTTGCACAGCACACAAAGCTGAAATCTCTTGCCGTATTAGTAACGGCTCGGGCGGAATGCCGCACTATGCGGCGCCACGATTCTAGGTCGGGCCGGCGCCCCGTTGTGCTGTTCTGGAAGCCCCCAGCGCTGTTGGACTAGAAACTGTTTGTATTTTATCGATTACCTTGCCGTCTCGGTGTGTACAAATGTATAAGTTTTTGAGTTTGGTTGTTGGTGTTATTGTTTTGTTGGGAGTTCTTTAACAATTGGGAGCCCTGGGTATATTAGGGTTGTTATTGATCTTTTTGGTGATAATAAATTGTAGATTTATTCGCAGTAAAACAATAGATCATATAATACCATAGAACAAAGAAAACTAATATAAAACTAAAGAAACTAGGAGGATTTATTGATCGTGATGACCTAAGGGTCATCCTAGATAAGTCTAGGTGGCCGCTATATTGTGTATACATCCCACTTACCAGTGGGAAGAGACTAGAAGGTAATGGTTTGACTTGCTAATCCTTCTCAACACTCTTGCCAATGTCAGCCTTTAATTGAACCTTACGATAATTTCTCATTTACTCAATCAAAATCAATTCAAGCGCACAATAAAAACAATCAGGTTGTTACTGGATCACTCGGTCTTTTGACAAATATTGAAAGGACACTGAAAATGTTTAGCGCGGTTAAGAAACATTCAAATTTAATAATCATTTGTCCAAACATTTATCATCAAAGAATTTTGGATAAACATGTTATTTATTGTCAACGTTTAAATAGATGTTTTAATTGACATTTACATCACAACACATTTTGGACTCTACTTTGAATTTGAGTTAAATTTGAAAATGTTAATTTCTGCAAAACGTTGTTAATTGCTGTCAAACCCTTTGAACTACGGTCCTGTTCTTTTGTGTTTCGCCTAGTTGTTCTGATTTCTAATTAATTAAACATTTCGATTCCCCGATTCACGAGCTCCACAGGCGGAAAGGAGAGCGAAAGGGCGTTTTGCTTCAAATTAATTTTATTTCAGACTAACCGTTCTCAGTTGCCCTGGGGACTCCGCCGTGAGATTGACTCGTTTAACTTAAAGAATGGTTGTGATAAATTAAGCACTCCAATTTAATGAAATAAACAAAGTTATCGTGGAGTATAATTCTTATATGTGTTAAATAATTGTAACAAAATGCATATATGTCTAACAGCGCTATCTGTTGTCATTTCTAAGCAAGTGTGGGAATGAACGTATTGTACAAGAGTGAATGTATTCTGTTTAGGGAATGAATGCATATGAATGAGTAAAATAAACGTAGAGTTGATTAAAAACCACCAAAGCGTTTTATTAGGTTATGGGCCCAGCGCTCGCAAATAATAAGTTTTTGAGTGATCTATCCGTGCAGTTAGTATAAAAATGTCGACGAACTACTTAGCAAATATCCCGAAGTTAAAGGGTCGCGAGAATTACGACGACTGGTGCTTCGCGGCAGAAAATGTGCTAGTGTTGGAGGGCATGGCGGACGCCATTAAGGCGCCATTAGCAAAAACGGCTACGTCGGTTCAAAAAGCAGAGGACATGAAGGCTAAAGCAAAGCTAGTGTTGACAATCGACGCTTCTTTATATGTTCACATCAAACAATGTACGACGACGTACGATTTATGGCGAACGTTGAAGAATATGTTCGACGACTCTGGGTATTCACGTAGAATTAGTTTGCTTAGAAACCTCATTAGTATACGCCTAGATGACTGCGATTCGATGACCAGCTATGTCAGCCATCTTATGGAGACCGCGCAAAAACTAAAAGGTACTGGTTTCGAAATAAATGACCAATGGGTTGGATCACTGATGTTGGCGGGATTACCGGAAAAGTTCGAACCAATGATAATGGCAATCGAACATTCGGGCATCAACATAAACGCGGACGCTATTAAAACAAAATTATTAGATATAAATATAGATGTGAAAACGGAAGGTGCATTTATTGCTAAAAAACATTTTCATAAATTTAGCGGTTATAAAAACCAAGCCAGGCATTCACAATATGGCGGCGGCGGCAGCGGAATGAACGGAAGCAGAACGAATCCGTCAACTGTCAATGTCAGTGATGGCGGCAATAATGGTGCATCAGCGAGAAAAAATAATTCGTTGTTATAAGTGCAAGCAGATTGGACATTTTAAAAATCGATGTCCGCACACAGAAAAAGTAATAACGAATGCATTTAGTGTATTTCTCACAAAAGGATTTAGTCAAACGGACTGGCACTTGGATTCCGGCGCAAGTACTCATTTGGTTTCAAACAAGAATTTGTTGACAAATATTTGTTTTCAACCGAAGATTAAGGAGATTATCGTGGCAAATAAAACGATAGTGCCTGTTGAATGCTCAGGGGATCTAGAGATTACGACGTGTGTTGGTAGTCAGAGCCACAACATAATCGTAAACAATGTTTTGTATGTACCTAACCTGACGACCAATTTACTATCAGTGAGTAGAATAATTGCCAATGGCAATAGAGTCGAATTTCACAAAAATGGATGTTCAATATATAACTCACAGAATGAATGTATTGGTATAGCAACATTGGAAAATGGTGTATACAAATTACATGTGAAAACTGAGGTGACATTTGCAGAATCAGTGAATGTATCAAGCTCAACATGGCACAGGCGACTTGCACATATAAATGCCACTGATATGCAGAAATTGAAGAATGGAGCAGTTGAAGGTGTTAGCTTCAGTGACAAGTGTGACATCAGCAAGAATAGTTGCACAGTTTGCTGTGAAGGGAAACAAACAAGACTTCCATTTCCTCACAGTGCAACCAAGAGTAGTGGAGTCCTGGATTTGGTCCATACAGACTTATGTGGACCAATGGAGAACCTGTCACTAGGTAAAGCTAGATACTTTTTATTATTTGTCGATGACTTTAGCAGGATGTGCACTGTCTATTTTCTACGAGAGAAGAATGAAACCCTCAAATATTTCAAACAATATAAACAGTTTGTGGAGACTCAACAGTCAAAACGGATTAAAATCCTAAGGTCTGATAATGGAGGTGAATTCTGTTCAAAAGAAATGGAAAACTACTTAAGACAGTGTGGCATAGTACATCAGAAAACAAATAGTTACACACCGGAGCAGAATGGACTATGTGAACGATATAACAGATCCATAGTTGAGAAAGCTCGTTGTCTCCTATTTGATGCTCAATTTCAGAAGAGCCTGTGGGCAGAGGCCGTACATACGGCAGTGTACATACTAAATCGTGCACCAGCTGCAGGTATTGGTAACAATACAACTCCTTATGAAATATGGACGGGCAGAAAGCCAAACTTGAATCACCTGCGTGTATTTGGCAGTCCAGTCATGGTACATGTTCCTAAAGAAAGACGCAAGAAATGGGACAAGAAAGCGAAGAAAATGTTCCTAGTTGGGTATTCTGACAATATCAAGGGCTATCGCTTATATGATCCAGTAGCACGAGATGTTATTACAGCCAGAGATGTCGTGGTCATGGAGAACATAGATGACAGCTCCGCGACAACCATCACCATTGATGAGAGAAGGCCACCTGAAGAAGCAGAGGAGGAACACATCTCTGTAAGTGAGGAGTGGGATACCAGTGACAGCCCGATGGATGAGACATTCATATCGAATGATTCTTCAAATGACACTGATGATAGTTACTCTGATACTTTATCACCAGAGGACCTGGATCTCCTCCCCACACAATGTGACACTAATTTGCCTGAAAAACGTGTGAGACGCAAACCAGATTACTGTAATGCTGCTAGCATGTGTGTGGAAACAGCGGGTGAAGAGCTTACTACTAGTGATGTGTTAAATAGTTCAGAAAAAGAACAATGGCAGTGTGCAATAAGGGAAGAGTTAAAATCTTTTAGTGACAATGACACTTGGGAGCTAGTGGATAGGCCAAAAGACAAAACAGTGGTTAAAGCTAAGTGGGTATTTAAAAAGAAACTTAACAGTGATGGTGAAGTGCGCTACAGGGCCAGGCTTGTGGCCAAGGGTTTTACCCAGAAAAAAGGTATTGACTTTGATGAGACCTTTTCGCCAGTTTTAAGATATTCTACATTCAGATTGTTATTAGCTTTAAGTGTTCAACTTGATTTAAAGATGAATCATCTTGATGTACCTACCGCATTTCTTAATGGTTTTTTAAAGGAAACCGTGTATATGGAGGTACCAGAATGTTCAGAATTTAGTGATTATAATAACAAAGTACTGAGGCTAAAGAGAGCAATTTATGGTCTCAAACAATCAGCTCGAGCTTGGTACATTAGAGTTGAAGATTGTTTGTTGAAATTAGGCTATAAAAAGTCAGATTATGAACCTTGTCTTTTTATAAAATGTGATAAAATACTAAAGTGTATATTGCTCTATTTGTGGATGATTTCTTTGTGTTTTATAATTGTCAGAATACATATAAAAAGTTAATAAATAATTTGATTGAAAAATTTAAAATTAAAGATTTAGGTCAGATGAAACTGTGTTTAGGCATGAATATAAATGTACAAAAAGATAGTGTTACTGTAGACCAGAAGCAATATATAGAGACTATTCTTAAGAGATTTAATATGTCAGAATGTGCACCTTGTGATACTCCTATGGAGGTTAATCTAAAGTTGGAAAAGGATCTTAATAATAACCCTGATAAGAAATATCCATATCAACAATTAGTAGGCTGTTTAATGTACTTGTCAGTATTAACCAGGCCCGATATTACATTTAGTGTCAGTTTTTTAAGTCAATATAACAATTGTTTTAATGAAAGTCATTGGAAACATTTAAAACGTTTATTAAAGTATTTAAAAAGAACTAAAGAGTATGGTCTTGTATATAGGAAAACAAAGGTTAATATGCATGGTTTTGTAGATGCTGACTGGGCTTCCTGTTCTCAAGATAGAAGGTCATATACTGGATTTTGTTTTCTTATGTCAAATTCAGTAGTGTCATATGAATCAAAGAAACAAAAAACTGTAGCACTGTCAAGTACAGAAGCAGAATACATGGCCTTATCTGATTCTTGTAAAGAAGGCATTTATTTAGTGAATTTACTAAGTGAGCTAGTGCAATATGGAAATATGCCATTGTGTTTATACAGTGATAACCAGAGTTCAATTAAACTGGCATGTAATTCTTTATTTCATAATAAACGCACAAAACATATTGACATAAGGCACCACTATGTAAGAGAATGTGTTTTAGAAAATAAAGTTAAAATTGAATATGTGTCAACAAATGATATGCCAGCTGATATATTGACCAAAAGCTTATGTAAAGACAAACATTACAAGTTTTTAAGTTTGATGGGTATTTCAAAAGTGTAGTGTATGTCATGTATATTTGATTATTACTACTGTTTATACTTTGTGTTGAAATTTAGTTTATTTTGTTAGGTCAGGGTGTTAAATAATTGTAACAAAATGCATATATGTCTAACAGCGCTATCTGTTGTCATTTCTAAGCAAGTGTGGGAATGAACGTATTGTACAAGAGTGAATGTATTCTGTTTAGGGAATGAATGCATATGAATGAGTAAAATAAACGTAGAGTTGATTAAAAACCACCAAAGCGTTTTATTAATATGTAGTACGCACTAGCTGTACCCGCCCACGTGAAAACGATTTATGCTTTTGGAAATATTTGAAAAATCATTCCTTGGGGGCCATCCATAAAGTACGTCACACTTCTGAGACACCAGACACCAAACTATATTGGTAACCATAAACAGACTATAGTCTTGACTCACTTGAAAGATATACGCCGTCGCGGACTTTTTTTATGACATTTATAGAGGAACATTTCCATCATACATACGTTTAACAAAACTTGAACCGTTTACGCAGCGTACACGACGAAAGCTCTTAAACAGAAATATTGTATTCCGTTATTGCAATATTTTCCATTACAGCTTAATGTTATTATTTCTCCGGCTTATTATTTCGGAAAATAACGCGAAACATGCATTTTACCTTTATTGGCTTGACGTTTCGGCGCAGGTTGCACTGGCCGTGGTCCCAGGATTCCCGGAATAATATTATAATTAATGTTAAATAGCCTAAAGTCTTTCTCTTAAAACAAATAATTCAACAACATTATTTTTCAATTTAAACCAATAGTTTATGAGATTAGCGCGTTCAACCAAACAAACATACACTCTTTTCAGCTTTGTAATATTAGCAAGCGTAGATATTTTGGTATATTTTTTGCGAGATCTAATTTTGTGATTAAAGTTGTCATCAATTTTGTGTTTTCATGTATAACGGATTTTAATCAGTTTTACATGATTCAAACATTCATTGCTACTTTAAACATAATTTCAATCAATGCATTTTAGAAATTCTCATCCCAATTAAATGCTCCAGATATACCTAATCTTCATGACCTCAGAATGAAACAGAGGTCGTCAAAAATAAGTTTTTCCAATCTACTGCCATTTTCGTTCTCGGCGGCATCTAAATCAATACCAGCTTCTGGATTTTTATCTCCTTTGTTAGAGGGTCCTAACGTTTCCGTAGCTATAAACTTTGTTCGGGACAGTAATGAATGTCGTTATGTCCGAGTCCGACGGCACTCCCTAACTGACACGGTCCCCGGTAATTTATAGAAGTTGAAGGTACAAGTTTTGATGTATGACATTTGTGCTGATTGGACTCGGCTATATAATAAATATTTTCCTTACGCTTACACCAATTAAGCCTAAAGTAAGCTCTGTAAGGCTTTTGTTGTAGGATCTAGGATAACGGATAGACATACATAGACATAATATACATATATAAATATTTTTCATACAAATATATATAAGATAATCAAAATAAAGCATAAATTGTTTCTCTGAAAATACAAAGTTATTGTTTTATTAAGTACACCTTTACAATATTGCAAGTTATCGTTTAACTATGACAATCACTCTTAAATCTCACCTGAAAATACCAAGGAAAGACATTTAAAGTTCACAAATATCACCTCTTCAATTATAAATTTTAAGATTAGTTTATCTTTCTAGAAGACTACAAGCTTTTTTATATTCTTTTAATAGCTTCCATTTCTTTTTCGAGAGAGGAAGGCTGAGAATCTCCACAAGGAGCACGAAACGTACCCAAGATAGCCCCGCAACGGCAAGTGTCACGGAGGCTGCGGGAGTGGCACCGACGGATTGTGGCGGCCTGGCGTGCGCAGCTCGAATTACGGATCTGCGCGCGCCAGCGGGCCGTCGGTACCGTACTCCCGCACCTCGAGGCTTGGCTACACGGGAAGGAGGAGCTCACCTACCGATTGACTCAGATACTCACCGGGCACGGCTGCTTCGGTGAGTATCTGTGTCGAATAAGACGGGACGGATCGACACATTGCCACCATTACGCATCCGACCTCGACTTGGCCCAGCACACGCTGGCGGAGTGTCCCGCGTGGGCCTCCGAGCGCCGAGTCTTGGTCGCAGAGATCGGGCGGGATCTGTCTCCGCCGGCATTGATTGCGACAATGCTGGCGGACGAGGGAGGGCTGTGGCCTCCTTCTGTGAAGCAGTGATGCTCCAGAAGGAGGCCGCCGAGCGGGGTCGGGAGATGGCCGATCCCGCTCGAAGGAGGCGGCGCGGCGCCGGGCTCGGTAGCACAGCTGCGGCGCCGCCGCGGGTCGCCGGCGGGCGCGAGGAAGTCGCGACCGCTACGGCGACCCGGGATGGACCACGCCCCTTCCGTGGCCGGGGGGCGTCGTCGGTGGAGGAGACCGGGGGAGGTAGTGAGCCTCCCCCGAGAAGGGCTCCCCTGTATCGACGGGGGAGCGGAGGCTGGGGGTTCCCGGAAGTAGCTTGATGTTCCCGGGGGCTCCCTACATGCCTGAGGAAGGCCATCCCTGAGGTTTTTAGTGGGTAGGCCTCCTCCTTCTGGGGAGGAGAGCCCCACATAACCGCCGGCTCGCCATAGCCGGGGTATGCAATTTAATGCATATTCCTCAGGGGAGAAAAAAAAACAAAATAAAAGTGTCACGGAGGCTATGTTGGACTCCACGCGATCGGAGCGGTCCGATCGCGTGACCCACAACTAAACTCAGCCTGAGCCTTGGCCATAAGGGCCCTACGGCTTGAATGGAGAGAGGTTAGACGCACTCTCAGGAGAGGGTACGGTCAGCGCTGCCCTCTGAAGAGGACATATGCGGGAAGGAATGCGTGGTATACTAAAGTGGTTCCGGCCTATGTAAATTGATGGCCTACTCGTACATTTGCAGCAAACTGCGAAGTTTGGACTAATAAGGGTAAGACGGCGCAGATGCCGCCTCTCGCAAGCTTGAGCCAGCGTTAAGGAGTCCGGAGGGTCAGAAAGAATGTGTTTGGGTCGACGACGCCTTAAATTACAACGTCCATACCACGTTGAAAACACCGGTTCTCGTCCGATCACCAATAGCTACCACAGAAAAGTTATAAATACGTGAACTAGCGCGAAGCGCGGCAAATTCAAGTGAATGGAATGTCATTTCATTACATATATATTAACAACCACGACTAAGGACACAAACATCTGCCCCCACCGGGATGGGATTTATGATTTCATATTTGCCACCTCTAGCACGAACCATTGTTATGAATCAAGTGTGATTTCCTAAAAAGTATTATTTTGCCCTCTGGAGAGAAGAGGCTGAGAATTCTCGTGCATAACACTACAACCATGTGTCACGGTGATTAGGTCGGGACTCCAGACGGGTCGAGACTAATGATAGAAAAAACGTATATTTGTTGAGATTGGATCATTTGTACTCGGATCAGTACAAAGATTCGAATCAGTAAAGTGCTTCATTCGCATCATTTGTACAGTGACGCTGATGCAATTGAGCGACGTGATCCGAAGCGCTCAGACTCTGAACTATTTACTTATCTCAGTCGTGCCGGCGCCGCGTGCCGATTGAAACCGAGATGCAATAGGGTATTACGCACTATGAAAAATAAAATCTAAATTTATGTTTTTATAGTTCATTTATGAAAAAACAAACGAAAAATATTAATTTCTATTCATAAAACTGCAAAATAAATTAAATATTTCAATTTGAAAATACAAGTTTTTTTATCTGTGCTTCGAATGTCAAAAACGCTGTACGCCATGTTTGCATTCGCTGTGACGTCACTGGACTTGTAAATAAACAACCTCGGTTTTTGTTGTACATGTCTACTGTGTAATTTATTAGATTAACGAAGTTTCTCAGTTATTATACGAAATATTTATTTCGAAATATTTCGTTATTTATTTCGAAAATATGTTTATTTCTTTCAGCGAAGCGTAATGTTTACAATGCCCGTGACGTCACAGACATGGCGGCCTGAGAATTGGCGTTTTCGCGCCCAAATTTGAATTGTAAAATTAAAACACTTTTTTTATGAAATAATTAGAATAAAAAAAATGTATTTATATTTTTTTGTGGTATTTTATCAATAACAGATTAAATTAAAACACTTTTTGAATTAGACTGTAATACCCTATTGAGCGAATGATTCATTTGAAGCGCAGTTAGAGATTTGAATCAGTGAATCGCTTGGAAGAAACGACTTACTGAGTCGTTTCTGTAAAGATTGACACATCTCTAGTCGAAACGACTGGACCAGGATGACCTAGTAACTAAACTTGGCCTGAGCCTTGATCATAAGACATAGCGAACTGTACACTGAATGTTTTAACGACTATTCAAAGATCTCGGAGGTTAATTCCAGACAACTTCGGTGACGAATGCTGAGGGCTAAGAGACTATGGGATAATAAGAGAGACAGAGAAACAGGAAACAACTCAGCAATTAAGCAGCAACAAGCAAGATATATAGATATTGATATTTAAATAATAGCTTATGAACTGCGCTATAACATATGTGAGTTCCTTCACATATGTTGACTTCGTTTAACTTTCTTGAAAAGAAAATGTTACCTAAAAACTTATGTTTAAAGAAATGTACTTACAAGTGATGATCAAAACCAAAATCTAAAATTTATTCTTCAAGTAGGATTATACCAACCAATTTTGCACGTCGAAGTTTCATTCACAAGTCTACGTAAAGAGGATCTTGTACTGGAGAGAATCAGCAAGAAAAACAGCAAGGGCAATTTTTTTTCTCATGTATTTTAGAGTCGTAAATTAGAAGCGGGCCTCAGATAAATAATCTGAATCCAACTTCCTTTACAAGTTTAATATATGATATCAAACCAGTAAAATTATTTTGGAAATATGCTTTCTGTGTACAAATGTGTGTCGAATGTTGGTTAATTTTGCTCCGGTCTTGTTCAGACCCAAAGGGAAATAATGGCCCTTAAACCTGCCCGGTATGTCGCCGCACGATTCAGTTATTCCATTCCACGCTGGCATTAGTTTGTTCGACTTTCTGTAGGTTGGTCCACGCAAATTGTATTTTTGCGTTGATTATGTGGATTATACCATTTGTGTAAGGCATTCCCTTTAATAAGTTCTGGATTTTAGCTTTGTATTTGATGATTCCTATTCGTGTTTGTTTCTTTCTTCTTTTCTGTACAATAAGGTTTGCTGTATTTGCTATCAATTTAAAATGATTTTTATTTACCCACCAATTAATGATTCCTATTGACTATTGATAATAAAATTCAATTATAATCTAATCTTATTTATAATAACTATTAATAACATTCAATTACCTGATCATATTTGATATAACATCGGCTACGGAATGTATTTAATATAATTTAGAATGTTAATTGATAAATAGCTCGGGACCACCGCGCATATTTTTTTTTCTAAAACGAGATCGTATTGCGAAACAATAATGAAAACAATGGAAGAAATTCCATTCATTTAATGAAATTTGGGTTTCATAATAATGCCATGTGAAAAGCGGTTTTTGTTGTACTAATGACAAATACCTATAGCTAGTTTGAAACAATACGATTATGGTCAACACGAGTATTGTTTTAATATTTGGTCTAGTTTATTTAACATATGTATTTGTAGACATTGATAAAATTAGAGAGAATGATCATGTTACTTTGATTGCGGCAATGCTGGCGGACGAGAGAGGTTGGAGGGCTGTGGCCTCCTTCTGTGAAGCAGTGATGCTCCAGAAGGAGGCCGCCGAGCGGGGTCGGGAGATGGCCGATCCCGCTCGAAGGAGGCGGCGCCGGGCTCGGTAGCACAGCTGCGGCGCCGCCGCGGGTCGCCGGCGGGCGCGAGGAAGTCGTGACCGCTACGGCGACCCGGGATGGACCACGCCCCTTCCGTGGCCGGGGGGCCTCGTCGGTGGAGGAGACCGGGGGAGGTAGTGTAGCCACCCCCTAGGAGGGCTCCCCTGTATCGACGGGGGAGCGGAGGCTGAGGGTTCCCGGAAGTAGCTTGGTAGTTTCCGGGGGCTCCCTACATGCCTGAGGAAAGGTTCCCTAAGGTTTTTAGTGGGTAGGCCTCCCCCTTCTTGAGCTTGATGTTCCCGGGGGCTCCCTACATGCGTGAGGAAGGCCAGCCCTGAGGTTTTTAGTGGGTAGGCCTCCCCCTTCTGGGGAGGAGAGCCCCACATTACCGCCGGCTCGCCACAGCCGGGGTATGCAATTTAATGCATTTTCCTCAGGGGACCAAAAAAAAAAAAGAAATGTTGTTTGTGGACATGAAATTGGATGGGCGTGTGTAGCGTGTAGGGAGAGGAAGACCGAAGGACGGACTGTGATGGATGGATGGACTGACTGTGTGAAGATGGATGGACTGTGTGAATGTTGATATGTTGAAGAAGGGAGTGTCATAATGGCGAGTGATAGAAGAGATTTGGAAAGGAAGATATGTTGCGCTGACTCCAAATTAAATTGGGAACAGGGTAAGAGAAAGAAGATTAATAGACATTGACGTTAAAATAATTTAAGTTGGAAGAATGGGGTGCAAAGAACTTAGTCAAGTTCAACCCCACGAAGACACAAGTGTACGCGTTCACTGCGAAGAAAGACCCATTTATCGTAGTGCCTCAGTTTCAAGGAGTCGCTCTTCGTATGTCCGAGTCTATTGGGATTCTAGGTGTGGAAATTTCAGCCACAGTGCAGTTCGGGAGTCATTTGGAGGACAAAGCTAAAATGGCGAGTAAAAAATTGGGTGTTCTCAACAGAGCGAAGCGGTACTTCACGCCCAGTCAGCGTCTGATGCTTTATAAAGCTCAAATACGGCCGCATATGGAGTACTGCTCTCACCTCTGGGCTGGAGCCCCCAAATATCAACTCGACCCTCTTGACTCCCTGCAAAGGCGTGCTTTCCGTATCATCGGTGATCCCAATATTACGGCCTCAACAGACCTTGGAGCAGCGGAGAGACTTTGGCTCTCTGTGTGTTCTTTACAGGCTCTTTAACGGAGAGTGCTCTGAGGAACTATTTGCAATGGTGCCTTTGTCACCTTTTTACCATCGCACCACCCGCCACCGCAGTAGAGTTCATCCATATCACCTGGAACCGATCTTGTCTAGTACAGTTCGGTTTCAGCGTTCATTCCTTCCGCGTACATGCAAACTCTGGAATGAGCTCCCAGCTGCGGTGTTTCCTGAGCGCTACGATATGTCTAACTTCAAACGAGGCTTAAAAAGAGTATTTCTCTCCAGGTAGGCAGCGGCTCAGCTGTGCCCCTGGCACTGCAGATGTCCATGGGCGATGGTTACCACTTACCATCTGGTGGGCCATTTGCTCGTCTACCACCGTACGGAATAAAAAAAAAAAGTTGAAGAGAACATAAAGACCTACTCACGTTGGAGCATACAAACAAGAGAAAATCTATATATGACGTCACAAAGACACGTGTGGTCTGTCATTAAATCTGTCAATGCGTATTTACTCGGCTCCGGCGTCTCGTCAATCTTGGCCCTTAATACCGTTCATCGGTTGTTGATTTAGTGAGAGTAAATCCAATATTTGCCTCTTTAAGTCGGGCAGGATATGGGTTACTTAAACGAGTGGCACGTGAATGTAATATCAATGTGAAAATGGTTGTTTCCAGATGCGTTTTATTTTCTGATTATTCTAGTAAATGTATTATGTATTTGCACCGCCATTAGTAATTATTCGGAGAGTCAGGATGACTCAGATTATGGCAGTTTACTTGACCACAACTCTGGGACCTCAAAGAAAGAACCTCGTTGTCCATGATCAAGGGATGGCGCTAGTGGAAATGTTATAACGCAGTTACGTTTGTGTCCATCTTTAGTATATAAGGCTTAAAATTTTTGTTTTTAGTGTGACACACGGACATCACACTTCCCGACCATCTGGAAGACAGGACGGGTCATAATGATTCCTAAGCCAGAGAAAGATTCCACCCAGCCGTCCAGTTACAGGCCAATCACTTTGCTGCCTACTATGGCGAAAGTGTTCGAAAGACTACTGCTGAACACCATGCTGCCTCACATACGCCCGAGAGAAGAACAATACGGCTTCCGGGCAGAACATTCGACGACCTTGCAATTGACAAGGGTAATACACACCCTAGCAGCCGCCAAGAACAAGAGAGAGTTTGCAGTAGCGGTCTTCCTGGATATGGAGAAGGCCTTCGACCGCGTCTGGCACGAGGGCCTAATCCATAAACTGCAGTTAACATCCCTGCCCAGGAGGACCGTGAAGACCATCGCTTCCTTCCTGCAAGACAGGAAGTTTCACGTGGCTGTAGAAAACGCCCAAAGCAGCAGCAAGGACATCAAGGCCGGGGTACCGCAGGGCAGCTGCCTCTCGCCGTCATGCTACTCCTGGTTCACGAACGACACCCCAGTGCAACCAGGAGTTACCCTGGCCCTGTATGCAGACGACGCAGCATATGTTACTACCTCTATGAATGCCAATCACGCTGCTAAGAAAATGCAGCGACAACTGGACGGCCTGCCAAAATGGCTGAGCGAATGGCGCCTCGTGGCTAACCCAACCAAAACGCAGGCGATAGTGCTCAGTAGAACCGCGCTACCAAACAACTTGACACTCCTAGGTCACCACATCCCCTGGTCCCCCAGGGTGAAATACCTAGGAGTAACAATCGACCGCAATCTCTCCATGACGCCGCAGGTTGAGCGCGCAGTCGCACAATCTAGAACAGCGCGAGCTTTGTTGCGACCGATAATAACATCCAAGCTGCCGTTAAGCACAAAGACAGCGTTATACAAACTATACATCAGGCCGCGGCTTACATACGCCGCGCCGGCGTGGTATGCGTTAACGGGTAAGAGTGCGAGGAGGAAGCTGGCAGCCCAGCAGTCCCTTACCCTTAGATCGGTGGTCCACGCCCCTAGATACGTGAGAAACCAAGTGATCGCAAGAGACCTGCGTATAGAAAGCCTACACGAACACATAAGATCACTAGCCACCAGCATGTTCCGTAGAGCTGCTAGCTCTGAACATCTCCACCTACGGAACATAGCACCATACCACGCCCGCCCGCCTGATATAAGAGCACAGCCACGAACCCTCATTCGCACCTCCTCCTCGGAGAGCGAATAAAAAAAAATAAGAAACCGAGACAGTACCAGCTCTAAAAGAGCATTTGAAGTCTAGACGGAGGACCATCCCCGTCGCCCCAACGCCCCGGCAGTAACTGTCGGAGATGATGCCACTGCAGGGGGCCCACAGTGCCCCGAACAGTTTCCTCCGCCCTCCAAAAAAAAAAAGGCGGAGATGGAAGACCCGATGAGATGAGATTTTAGTGTGATATTAATACACACTTTAGTAGTACAGACTAAGTGATTTTTATTCAAGTCCTTAGTCACCAGAGCAGTTTAATGTGTTTAATTTTCATCGCCCCATACAAGTCGCTGTGGTCTCGGCACTGGTTTGTGCGCCGCATAGAATCGGGAGGCCCGCGATCTAATCCCCACCGTGTACCAATGTGTTTTTCGTTCCGAATTTCATATGTACATTTATCCGACGCTCCTATGGAGGAGGAAAACATCGTGAGGAAACCTGCGTACATCTGCGAAGTGATTCAAAGGTGTACGTAGTCAACCAACCCGCACTGGGCCAGCGTGGTTGACTAAGGCCTAATCGCCCTAACGTAGTTTAGGGTAGGCTCGAGCCCCTGGGTGGGGAGGTATATGAGCTGTGATGATACAAGTACAAGAAAGGTACAGCAGTGGAATGTGTATCGCCAATTTTCCATCCTTTTAAGTAGCAGGTCACTAATCCAACATGAAGGTGTTAAAATTAAATTTAAAATATTGTTCGAGTATTAGTTATGAGGAAACTCTCATAAAGTACCTAATAAGCGAAATTATATGCAGTAATTATTAATATATATGTACAAATTGATTTTGACGCACTCAAATCTAACAATATATTGGCCCATGCTAGAAGGCCTAGGTAAAGATATACAGTACAGTAAGATATATAGTTAAAAAGTGTTATGTTATAAACCTTGAAAGAACTTTTTTGTATTTTGAAAGAACAGGGTCATTGGGGTTTCCATTCAATTGTGCCTAAAACCTGGGTTATATAAAATATATCTTGTGATATATTTGTATTGACAGATCGAATATTGACCATGATGTAAAGAATCAGTTCAGCTTGAATGAAATAGCGACAGGTCTCAGGAACTTCTATGATAGATGACTCTTTAAAGGAGAAATAAATAAACTGTTGAATGTTGGTAACAAAGGAGACAAATATAAAAAGAGTTAACGTGGCGGAGATGAGACGGAGGATGGATCTACGGCGTGCTGTAGAAAAGGTTTAATGTAACATATTAGCGTGTCATATTACCAGAATAGTTGTGGAGCGTGATAATTGAGAGGAATAGAAGAACAAAGAATGTAAGAATAAAAACGGCAAGGTGTTGTTGAGAATTGTAAAACGTTAGAATTGTTTCTGCAATCGACAAAGACAATGTAAATATACGACCTCCATAGTTGAGTGGACAGTAAACCGGTTTCAAGGTTTCGCCATCTCTGAGGTCTTGGGTTCTAATCCCAGTGGGGGCAGTTGTATGTGTGATTAGTCATGATTGTTCAAAACATTTCGAATAATTAATTAGTTAGTGTATTTTTTGTACATACTTAATTAATGTTTTCCTTTCATTTAATGTATGAAGTTTGTTAGAGAGATTTGATCCTTATAATTGACCCTACCGATCGGTGCAATAAAAATACAGGGTGAAACTTTTGCAGATTTTAGTCGGTTCGATTACCGGGTGGGGCAAGTGAATTTTCAAAAATCTTTGAATGCAGTTTTATTTCTTTTCAAAAATAAAGGAATGTTTCCTTTAAGTAAAACTTTCTATCTACAGTATTAAGAGTACTTCCCCTCCAGGTGGCATTACAAATTTCCACCCGGTATGATGTTTATCCGTTACTCTAGATCCCATAGCACAAGCCTTACAGAGCTTACTTTGGGCTAGGCTAATTGGTGTAAGTGTAACAAATACTTACTTACTTCTAGATTTTACTGTTTTGAATTAATCTAAGCTTATTACAAATTAAACTTAAGTGTATATATTGTGTAACGGTAGCCGGCGGAACGTCTTGGATCTTTGCTCGTAAGCTCTTCGGCGGAAACTTTTAATTTGACTAGATTATCCCTCGTTGCTATTGTGCCCTAATTTAAGTTTTCACCTCTTCAGTTACCATGAGCCCTTTAGCTCCGAGACGCCCTTTAATAGAGCCGACAAAGTTTACGTGTCAGTTAAAGGGAAACAAGAGATTACCGTCTCTCAAGTCGAAAGCCAATTTCGAGTCGATCAATTGGGATGGAAGTTTAAGTCCAAAGAGTTTTATTGCGATCAAAAGTCTTTCTACGGAAATTTTGTGCGCTCTTTTTAGATACAAAAGATCAATTGATTTTCTTTAATAATTTTGTCAATTATATATATATATATATATGTATATATTAGCTGGGTACAGTAGTGTTGGATCATAATTTATAAACATACGAAGCATATTAAATAGTGGTTTTAAATGTTGCTTTATTGATTTCAAAGGTTTCTTTTCATTTGCAATGTTATAAAAATAAGAACCGTAAATTTCTTATTTTTATACTCGCACGAATTTCGTTGTGATAACCATATATATGTACACTATCATTATAAAGTGGAAAGATTTGCATTTTTGTATGTAACGAATAAACTCAAAAAGTACTGGACCGATTTTAATAATTCCTTTTTCATTAGTAAGCTACAGAGCGAAGCGGTACTTCACGCCCAGTCAGCGTCTGATGCTTTATAAAGCTCAAATACGGCCGCATATGGAGTACTGCTCACACCTCTGGGCTGGAGCCCCCAAATATCAACTCGACCCTTTTGACTCCCTGCAAAGGCGTGCTTTCCGTATCATCCCAATATTACGGCCTCAACAGAGACCTTGGAGCAGCGGAGAGACTTTGGCTCTCTGTGTGTTCTTTATAGGCTCTTTAACGGAGAGTGCTCTGAGGAACTATTTGCAATGGTGCCTTCATCACCTTTTTACCATCGCACCACCCGCCACCGCAGTAGAGTTCATCCATATCACCTGGAACCGATCTTGTCTAGTACAGTTCGGTTTCAGCGTTCATTCCTTCCGCGTACATGCAAACTCTGGAATGAGCTCCCAGCTGCGACTTTTCCTGAGCGCTATGATATGTCTAACTTCAAACGAGGCTTAAAAAGAGTATTTCTCTCCAGGTAGGCAGCGGCTCAGCTGTGCCCCTGGCACTACAGATGTCCATGAGCGATGGTTACCACTTACCATCAGGTGGGCCATTTGCTCGTCCGCCACCGGATGGAATAAAAAAAAAAAAAGAAAACATTATCACTGAGTAACATAGGCTAGTACTAGATTACTATAGAAATCTTTAGAAATTCTTATTAAAACCAACCGAAGGTGTAACAAATTAGCCATAAAATGTCTTTCATCGCATACGCTGCGAAGAGTAATGTCTACCCGTGCGAAGCCGGGGCGGGCCGCTAGTAACCTATAAAATTCTCTTCCAATAACAATGTTCTATACGGCTATAGGTCGGTATCGTTCCTTTCCTCTGCGACAATCTCCAATTATGTCAACAACCTTCGTTCTTTTCAAAAGATCAAATCTCTCTTAAAACGTTTACCCAGCAACATAATAGAATAAGAATCGGGTCCTCTCAGACTAAGTGCAATTAAAGGGCTCGAAGGGTTGATGTTGAACAAAATAGGCGATGGAAATTTTCTATCGTTTCACTCGTATCGTTTGTCGGGCAATGTAATTAGTACTGGTGTGCTAAGGTTCTCGGGTGTTTGGTGTCTCATTACTTTGGAGTTTAGAAGCAATTTCGTAACATTGCACAGATATTTGCATATTTCGCCTTTTCGCCTCGTTGAGTAATTTGCTGTGACGCCAGTTTTATCAAAATCCTATTACTATTATAAAGGCGAAAGTTTGTAAGTATGGATGTATGGATGTTTGTTACTCTTTGACGTAAAAACTACTGAATGGATTTGAATGAAACTTTACCACAATATAGCTTATACATCAGAATAACACATAGGCTACAATTTTTGAGGTTTCTATGAGGTCGTAAAAAAAAACACATTTTTTGCGCTTACATTGCAAACGCTGACTGAATCCTACAAGATAGATCAAAACAATTTACTACAGTATTGTACAACTTAAAAAGGTCTACAAAAAGTCCGTGATGGTATATGTTTATCTCTTAGGAATAACCCACAAAAGGAAAAAGATCGTTAAATGTAGTTTATAGGAGCATACTGCAGTAGCTACCTATAGGCCTATGATTAGGGCTCTGCAGTGCTTAGTTACCGTATTTCTTACTTATTACTAGACTAGACGGGACGAACCTGAAGTCCACGCGAACGAAGTCGCGGGCAAAAGCTAGTACAACATAAATTTATCTTCCATCTAAAGAATCCAATTCAATTTAAAGTATCTATAAATAGTCGTATACTCTATTGTATATTCGTTTCTTTTTTTGACAAAAAAATGACATCGCTCTGCAGCCGGTTTGTAAATAATATTGATTCTATTTTCACTGTTTCATATTTCTTTTTTACATGTTTTTTTTTTCATCTGTGATTCCTAAAGTGGTCTCTATCAACTAGGGGTCTATGATATTGTCTACGTCAGCGAAAAAACAATTTGGGGTTCCTGAAGTGAAAATGGAGTCCACGTAAATGAATCTGAAAATACACTAATAGTACCTATTTACTTACATTAAACTATCTTTTAATATAAAGACATATACATTTATAAAAGTACCTATGAAGAAAAAAAATATTATATACTAGCTTTTGCCCGCGACTTCGTCCGCGTGGAATAGTGACTTCCGGCAGATTTTTGGTTTTTCCCACATAGTTCCCGTTCTTGCGGGATTTTCGGAATGGTCGAGTTTCCGCAGAATTTTTAGTATTATTATGTTGATACAACTTAAACAAATTATTTCGACCAAATTTGGTACCATAAAAACGGTCATTGTGACTAAACCTTAAAAGATAGACATATGCCGTCGCGGACTTTTTTTTAGATCATGTATAGAGGAATAATTCTTTCATACATATTTTTTGTGTATCTTGAACCGTTTTCGCAGCGCACGCAAAGAAAGCCTTCAAAAATGAATAATTTTCCCCGTTTTTTACACATTTACCGCTCTGTCTTTGCTCCTATTGGTCATAGCGTAATGTTATTTAGCCTATAGCCTTCCTCGATAAATGGACTATCCAACAAAAAAAGAATTATTCAAATCGCACCAGTAGTTTCGGAGATTAGCGCGTTCAAACAAACAAACAAACAAACTCTTCAGCTTTATTATATTAGTATAGATGTTTAATTTTTGTAAGTTGTAGTATGTAGGCATTCAATATTAGGTATGTGGGGGTCTACCCAAAACCGAAAAACATGGCAAAAAGTCTACGACACAGAACAGAGGGGCTAACGCACTAATAAATCGCAAGCGAAACGCAACCGAACCATTCGGCTTAACCAATCCGAACGCCACAATATCACGTCACCTGTTCGATGACGTGATATTCTAGCTCTCGGATTGGTTGAGTGGAACGATTTGGTTTCGTTTCAGCTGCGATTTGTTAGTGCGATTGTCCCCCTGTTTGAGAACCTCTGCTATAGATGAAGATACCTTACTGATAATGCCGCTTCTGCAAGATCAATGCACGATCAGATGCAAGAAGTTTGTAGTGGCAGGAGATCCTTCGAGGTGTCGATCAAGTTATTTAACCTCATACCGGGTATGAAGTTTTCGTAGTGCAAATGTAAATCTTGATCTGTAAATTGTGGCCAATACAGGTACTTCGTCATTAACCTCCACCCTTGAGACAACTGACTTCGAGATCTTTGTTTAAGAAGCATATAAAATTGTATCTTTTAAACAAACAGCATTTGGGTATTCCAAGGAGATACTTGGTGACGGATTTTGCCATTTGAACATAAGAGGCGAGAAGATTAAATGAATTAAATATATAGTTATAATCACCAAATCATTCCAAACAACATTATATATTTTTATTACTTATTCTTTTAATCTTATTTACTTATGTACTATGACAATGTTAATTGTTTATTTATGTTAGTATATTTATATCCACACACTTATATAATATATACATCCTTATATAAATTCATGTATTTTCTTTTACATTCTTTAATTTTGTGCGCATGAAACCCTCAGGTTGTAGCAGAATACCAGTGCTTTGCTCGCATCCGTATGTGGGCAATTCCAGTCACTGAGCTACGACCTATTTACACTTCTGCAGTACACACAACTTAGTTTATAGTTTGCATTTATTTAGTTATTGTTACGTTTTAGCTTAGTCTAATTTAAGTTTGTCCGTGTTTGTGTGTGATGAAGATATGTAAATAAAGAGTTTATCTATCTATCTAACCATTTATAAATAACTAGCAGGTGCCCGCTTCGTCTGCGCAGGATATTTATAGTCATATTTTGGAAAATTCACACAATATCTTTATAAATTACGGCCTATGTGTTATTCTGATGTACATATAAGTTATGTAATTGTGAAGTTTCATTAAAATCCATTCAGTAGTTTATACTTGAAAGTGTAACAAAGTACATGGCACAGTTTATATGGCAGTTTGGCGGCGATCGACTAAATAAGTAACGAATAAACAAGTTTTAGAAAAAGTTAACGACAAAAATCGCCGCTAGGCTGTGAAGTTTTGGGGCAAAAATCTTTTCGCGCTTATAACATTAACTAGATTCCGCCCGCGGCTTCGCTCGTGTGAAACTAGTTTTTGTCAATCCTGCCCCCATAGACAAAATGCCTTTCTATTTGCGTTTTCTATAATAGATAACATAAAAAATGTATGGAACTGACATTTCCAGTAGATACGTCACGTGATTTGATGACGCTGATAGAAAACTCGCAGACAAGATGCTAACTGTGTTTCTATTCTATCGCTCGTCTGTGTTCTATTTTGACAGTAGAAGAGTTCTATACAAATTCATAGACAAAATGTAGTTTGTGACGTAATAAATAGATACGATTCTATTCTATTTCTACTCAACAAAGCGATTGCTCATACCCAATAGATTGGTGATAGATTGTTTGTTTGTTGTTTTAAAATAGTGTTTTTGCCAAATTATTCCTAAAAATGCAGACAGACAAGAGTTACTTTTGCAATTATAATAATAGTGTGGATCTTTAATTTGATAAACTTTTTATATAATCTTGATTGTATAAATATTAATATTATGTCATTTTGAAACAACCGTAAGTAAACAAAGCTAATTTGAATTCAATACTGACACTCGCTTTTGTAATGATTAATTGTAAATCTCATACTTACCTCTAAATAAATGTCTACGCAACGATTTTCAATTTCAAATCCAAAGTTTGTTTAATTTAGTCCTAATTAATGTAGGTAAATAATTGTGAAGTACGAACGTTTGAAATGTTTTGAAGTTCCTCCTAATGGCATTTTTTCTCTTTAAGCAAAGGAACTTAAGGCGAAACACGGTAGATTATTTTCTATTTCTATTCTATTTTCTACTGTCACGGTAGACACAGCCATTCTATCAGTAGATACACTTTGTCTAGCATTTTTCGATAGAAAACGCTTAGTCTATTATAATAGTAGAAATAGAATAGAAAAGACGCGCGTGCATTTTGTCTAGGGCTACTGGTCTCTTATATCTAAGAGACTTACAGGGGCCAGCCTCACGTTGACCAAGATTCATGATCTTCTCTTCAATTCGACCCCTATTTCAGACCCACACTTGTAAAAATTTCAAAATGCTGGAACAAACGATTTTTTGTTTCTTATGACGTGATATTTGACGAACTTGCATACTAACTTTCAACCCTTATTTCACCCCTTAGCTGGTCGAAATTTCAAAAATGCTAGAACAAATGTTTAATGATTTTTTATCAAGTGCTTAAATATAAAGTATCTTTTTTTCGAAATAAAATGTTCTGTCTCAGGGTCTAAAGATTGTCTGTACCAAATTTCATCAAAATCGGTTCCGAGTTTTAAGCGGGAAAGCGTAACAGACAGAAAGACAGAGTTACTTTCGTATTTATAATATTAGTTGGGATAGGGATGTGTGGGTATTTAAATAAATCAAATTCAAAATTATATTCAGGACGTATTTTTTAGCTGATAAGAAGAATGGGCGAAAGAAACTTATTAGTTTTTAATACTTATTGGGACATGCACACAGCGGGATAGAATCCTTGTTCCATGTCAGCAGTTCTGACCGCGACGTCTCATGTTTAATATCCGCAGACGAATATAACGAAGCCGACCTCTGGATAATACTGTTGTATTTATTGTAATAACATCCGACAGGCTTAATACAATTTCGCGTTGAGGAAATACAGTCCGTTGCGGTCGGCGGGTGTTCGTAGGCGTTGATTGCTTCGTCAGCGGGCCGACTCGCGGATCGATATCGTCGCTGGTGTTTAATGTAAAGCGATTTTTACGTTTACTCGGGCGTGTTTGATCGTGTTGATGAGAATTTTATTTATTAACCGACTTCAAAAAAGGAGGAGGTTCTCAATTCGTCTGTATGTATAATATTTTTTTTTTTTTTATGTATGTTCACCGATATTTTCGTCAATTATAGACGGATTTCAAAAAAAAATTTTTTGATGGATAGAGTTTACTTCTGAGGTGGTCCCATTTTCACCAGTCCAGGATCTGATGATGGGATCCAGGAGAAATCGAGGGCAATCACCGAAAATTGTATGCTCGTATGGTGTTTTTGTTACGTAATCACATCTTACTCAGGTATATGCTTCAGGGTGTCAATATCTGATGGTGCTGTGCTGATGATGAAGCTACAGTACTCCTCAACGGTTAGGAGTTTGAAGGCAGTACTGCAATTGGTCGATGGAAACTATTTAGTAGTATGTAGGGCTAACATGTTGCTTGTGAGGTATGCTTGAATCAACATCTGATGCTGCTGTGCTGATGATGAAGCTACAGTACTCCTCAACGGTTAGGAGTTGGGAGCAGTACTGCAATTGGTTGATCGAATGTATGTAGGGCTAACGGGATACTTGTAAAGGCGCATCCAGATTCACGCCGAGAACACGCGAGCACCTTGAATGAGATTCATTGCTCGCCCGTCTTGTTCTCGTGGTCGCCTATTCTCGGATCGGTGGCGGTATTTTGGCCCGAGTCAGAGTGTTTCGGGTGAGAAAAGAGAAGCGTATCACATTCTCGTTCGGTCTCAACTCAGATCAACGCATGTACTCGTACTGACTACGCGTAGATCGTGTTCATGTGCATGTACCTACTCTGTGGTATTTTATTTTTATTTATTTTAATATTTCTCTGCGCTATTGATCACGGTCAAACACGAAGTGAGACCATCGCTGCGTTTGGACGCTTTCTCGCTTCTCGCGTAAAGTCTCTCGTTACGTCTCGCTGTGAGTCTAGAGGGGTTTTTATATTCCATCCAGACTCACGGCGAGAAATCTCGCCGAGAAGTCTCGAACGTATTAATTAGTGACTATATATTAAATAAATTGAAACCCTAACCCTAAGTAAATGAACTAGCATCTATTTTTAGTTCAAAACGCATTAACACAACTAAAAATCGAGAAATAAATGGACTTTTTAAAAAAAAATCAAACCGACTTCAAAAAAAACACAAACGACAAAAACAGACAATAGCAGTACTTACATAACTAAAAAGCGATAAATAACCTAATTTATTCACTTAATGCATATTATATATCTACAATTATTTAAATATTTACAACTTAATACCTAATACTTTAACAAAGTCTTCTTTAACTATTTAAATATTTACAGTTATCACTTATTTTTGAAGTCGGTGCCAGCCAAACAAATAAATGTAATTAAGAAAACTGACCGACATTAAAATTCAAAGCAAAACTAAGAATAGGAAATTGCATAAGCGCGCTGAAATAATTTATTAATGGAAGCGACCGTCAACGACGTCTGCCCTCACGCGTCTGCCCGCGTTCGGGTGGCACACTCAACCGGCTGACCCCGCGCCCCGCGCCCCAGGCGCACCTTCTCCTTGGTGTGTGTGGTTTTGCGTTTGCTTACCGGCCCGGGGCCGCGCGCCTCAGTCAAACAGCACCACAGATATACTAACGGACTACGTTACCTAGGCTGCAGGCTGGCACCGACTCCAAAAATAAGTGATAACTGTAAATATTTAAATAGTTAAAGAAGACTTTGTTAAAGTATTAGGTATTAAGTTGTAAATATTTAAATAATTGTAGATATATAATATGCATTAAGTGAATAAATTAGGTTATTTATCGCTTTTTAGTTATGTAAGTACTGCTATTGTCTGTTTTTGTCGTTTGTGTTTTTTTTTGCATCATGCTTACATCACACGCGGTGTTGAGTTGGCGAAATAAATTGTCATTTTTGAGAAGGCTCCTTTATATGTGGGGTGTGTAACATTTTGTCTGTCATTCAGCTTGTTTTGAAGATTTATGTTTCTACAGTTACGAGCTAAATAAAATGCGGTTTCTACCATAAATTATACTTTTTAAATAATTTACACAATTATCAATAACCAACAATAATTAATCACTTAGTAGCTTTTGTAGCTTCGATGTCTGTTCGCCGTATCGTAATCGAATACTGTCTGTCGGTTTTTTCTTCCCACTGAAGAGGAGAGGCTGATAATCCTCATGGATACTGCATATTATGTCGGACTCCTGACGAATCGAGGCGGCTCGATTCGAAATACCTACCGACTAAACTCAGCTTGAGCCGTTGGTCCTGATGATGATGTCCTCCCAGACGTATCCGTCGACGGCGACCCACTGTCAACTAAGACATTCCCTGGTCTCTTCTTGCATGAGCGCGAGCGTGACTTGCAAATCCAAACTTGGACTTGAAAGTCCGATTGCAAGAGGCGCAGTATAAATTCCCATTGGAGTCGTATGTATAATCGTAAGAGAGCTTGGGACGAGTTTTCCGGTGCTGGCGTTTTGAGTCGAGCTCCTCAAGACGGGTGGACTCAAAGTTTTCTAGGCCCGTTTTAACTGCAGTACGCCATTCAGTCCTCTTAGTAGCAAGCTCCTCCCACGACTCACTAGACATGCTAATTGCAGTAAGATGACGTTTTAAAACATCCCTGTAGCGTAGATACTGTCCTCCAGGTTTGCGTTTACCTGAGGCAAGCTCAGAATAGAATACTTTCTTTGGCAACCTGAAGGACTCCATACGCACAAGGTGTCCACACCAGCGTAGTTGATTTCTCATCAAGAGACTTTCCATACCTGTCATTTTAGCCCGACGTAAAATCTCTTGAGTTTGGCACACGATCCTGCCATTTCACCTGAAGAATTCCTAATAAGCTTGGAGTGGTAAGGAAGACCGCACCTCAAGAGAGGCGCAGTCAGCGCTGCCCTATAAAGCATATGCGCTAGAATAAACACGGTGCACCTACATGGCTCCGGTCTATATTGAAGGAAACCTACTCGTGGCTAAGTAGGTCTTGAAGGTCCTGCGTTAATTGATAAGGGGGGTAGCTAAGAACGTGTCGCGGTCTGTGAAGTCTTGGCCGATTTTGATTGAACTCTGTTGGCCGACACGCTCCGCTTGCATAGTAACATGGAGAAATCTAGGCGATTCTATAAAGGTCTATTATCTTAACTCCGCTCTCTACGCTAGAGGCCGACAAAGTCTCGGTAGAATATTCTACAATTTTCTTTGAGCTTTTTACAGCCTTACCGAAAGTTCGATGAGTTCGAATCACTTTTACGGTATGCTGGAAGGCTCCCGATTGTTGCCGAATGTTCGAGATTTATTTTTTTTTCCTCAGGAGAGGAGGCTGAGAATCCGTCATGGATACCAACGCAACAGGCAAGCAGGGATGCGTTGATTATGTCGGACTCCTGGTGAACGTAACATGTTAATCAAGCCAAAATAGGTATTAAATGTATGTATGTATTAAAATTTGAAATAGGATTATTACCATAGCATTCAATGCTCCGTCTCGCGTTTGATTCTTCTCATGGAAAATTGTGATGAATATATTGGCACTGGCGCTGGCGGGCCGTCCTCGTGTTCGCGTGGATATATTTTTCATTAAAACTCAGCTCCTATTGGTACTATTGTGTTTTTAAATAGCCTATAGCCTCTTGATAAATGGATGAATCCAACGCAGTAATTTTTTTGTGATTGTTTGTTGAAAACAACTAAGATTAGCGCGATCATTCAAACAAACAAACTTGATTTATAACATTGGTGTAAATTAGCTATATACGAGTACATTGCGAAATAAAATAGCTATTAAACAATTTTCATATGCTGATGGTTACAATTTTTTTAATGAAAATTTATTAACGTAGGAGTTAAAACAGCAGATTTCCTGGAGTGACGATGAAGGGTAAATTGCGAAATAGTGGGACAAGGGAATCATCTGATCATCAAAATTGAGAAGGGAATGATTTTATGGTATCGATAGACAGCATGGACGAAAAATGATTGACTAAAGTATTTTATAAGGCAAATAATGACGATGATGAATGAGAAACGATGTAGACGTAACTATTTGTACCAGATAGGAGATATCCTAGCCGATGAGCGCGTGTGACAGTTTTAATGAAATTCGAGGTAGCTAGGGAAGTATGTTTGGATCGTAGCACGTGGAAAACGTGTGATCTCTGCCTTGGTACTTGGTACATTGTTGGTACATGTTTGCATGTACCAATAATGTACCAAGTAATTTAATAAATTATAAAAATATATTATTTTTAGCTCCGATGTCAAATCAAATGATAAATGATCACGATGTTCCAAGAGCTTGAGATTTGACTAAATTCTCTGGCTCCCCAACAGCCATGACCCTCTTGGGCTATCGGTGTCACAGGCTTCTTCACTTCGGCATATTGATTCTCACTCGTCTTCGAGTGCTACTTGCGTCTTATCTCGACTAAGCAGACTCTGGGTATGCTTATAAAATGCAAAAGGGCAAATATTAAAATTTTTATAATAAGATTCCACATAGTGTAGCTGAATTGCCTCTTAATAAGTTCAAGGTAATGTTAAAAAGACGCTAATGAGTAAGGGCTATTACAAAGTCTATGATTATTTATATGATGCCAATGCTGGGTGTTGATTTGAGGATACATTCTAAAGTGTAAATATTTGTTTTCCCGTATAAATTGTAAACACATATAACGACATAATTTATTGTAAATGTTGTTATTACTTTTGATAAAGCTGATAAGTTTGTTGCGCCCATTCTTCTTATCAGCTAAAAAATACGTCCTGAATGGGTGGTAGGAAAAAAATTTGGTCGATTCAAAAGAGCTTTCTACAAAGTCATCTATACATATAATAAAACAGTAGTCTATACATATAATAAGACAGTAAAAATATTTTGTCTGTACATTTAGTATTTTTGACTGAAATGGATAGAGGGGCACTTAAATAGATTATTAGAAAGCAAAAAAAAATTTTTGGAATTTTTTGTCTGTCTGTCTGTCTGTCTGTATGTTTGTTCACGTTTATCTCCGAAAGTACTGAACCGATTTGCTTGAAACTTTCACTATTTGCTTTGTTTTAACTCAGAATAATATCTAAACTTTGTTTCATCAAAATCGGTTCATAAAAAAAGTTATCGTCATTTTAATGAACTCAAGGCATGATAATCTATACATATAATAAGACAGTAAAAATATTTTGTCTGTACATTTAGTATTTTTGACTGAAATGGATAGAGGGGCACTTAAATAGATTATTAGAAAGCAAAAAAAAATTTTTGGAATTTTTTGTCTGTCTGTCTGTCTGTCTGTATGTTTGTTCACGTTTATCTCCGAAAGTACTGAACCGATTTGCTTGAAACTTTCACTATTTGCTTTGTTTTAACTCAGAATAATATCTAAACTTTGTTTCATCAAAATCGGTTCATAAAAAAAGTTATCGTCATTTTAATGAACTCAAGGCATGATAATCTATACATATAATAAGACAGTAAAAATATTTTGTCTGTACATTTAGTATTGTATTTAGTATATGTATTTGAATAAAGTTAATTTTGATTTTGAAATGTTTCAATCTGGTCGCTTTAATGAGGTACTTGGCCAAAGCATCAGGGTCTTTGGAAAAAAGTAAAATTATGATACTCATAATTTTCTCACAGTTAAGTTGTTATCAAAACAGCATTTAAATAACTAAGTTCATACTTAAATAATATATTATACATGTTACATCCAGTTCTCTTTTACTTTTAGTGTAGGAGATTAGTATAAAAAAGCCGGTCAAGTACGAGTCGGACATGAAGGGTTGCTTAGCAGCAAGTAACATAATATAAAAATTCTTGTAGATCGTTGTTTTTTTTTATATTTGAGTTGATTGAATGAAAGGTAAGTTGCGCTGTACGATTTAGGACGTATTAAAAAAACGACTTACTAGATCTCGTTCAAAAAAATCTCTTTTTCTTTCAGTTTTATCGTTCCCTTATTTAAGAAGTTACAGGGGAAATGTAGGGTCATTTTACCACTTGCGAAGTGTCTCACGCGCAAACTATTCAGTTTAGAAAAAAAATATATTAGAAACCTCAATATGATTTTTGAAGACCTATCCATAGATAACCCACAAGAATAGGATTAATGAAAAAAAAAAAAAGAGTTTTAGTTGTAAGAATACATATACTTACCAAGTTTCAACAGTATAGTTATATTATATAGTTACGGACTAAACTGGCAGCGACATACGGACGCACAGACAGACAGACATGATGTATATCCATATGATGATCCATAAGGGATCCGTTGTGTGCCATTTAACAGAACTACAAACAAGACGTTTAGACGAAATTGTTGCTTTTTTGACGTTTGACGGTGCGGATTCTATTTACGCACGGGATGAATGTCTCCTTCGGGAATAACTACCGGTATATGGGAATGTGTATATGACATTTTATGTTGCATTCACCCAATGCATGCGAGATAAAATCTTAATGTGGGTCGGATAATTTTAAAATCTTGTATATTTGAAGTTTTGATATTTGTCAATGAGATTGAGAAGTGTTAGGCAATACTTACTTGCTTATTTATGAATTTTCCTCTAATCCTCCGTTACGTAATCTTTGACATACGAGCATAGAGTTTCTAATGTCTTAAGACAATCTTATTACGGACTTAACACTCGCTAAATTGCCTTCACACTTCTAAAGCTCCCATTAAACACGTGCTGCTATATTGAATTTTCACATTAAACGAATTTATTATTTTTATATATTTTATTTATTGCAATAACTACACAAATTGAATAATCTGGTGGAATTTTTGAATCATTAGACGTGAATTTGGAATTCGAATACGAATCTACTGCTACAATTTTATAGATTTTTGAATCACTCGAATTCAGTGTTGTCATTAAAAACAAATTCTTATATAGATTCCGTTTCACGCAGAAAAATTAAAAATTACAACAATAAAAATTAAAATATATGTACTCAAACAATATTTACTATTATTATGTACCTATTTACAAGCTTTACATTAATCAGAGTAAAATCACTGTCAACGTGACTTCAGCGTTGGATATTCTACTAGTAGAAATCAAAAGCGAGTGGGTTGAACCACTCGTTGCACAACGCACGAAATGAAAGTTCAGAAATAGTGAATTTGGTTCGTATATGAATCTCACGATTTCGAATACGAATTGGTTTTCTATTGTTTGAAAAATTCGTCTCCTGCTCTGTTCTCATTGATAGTTCGTTACGGCCAAGGTTTTTAACGTTTGCGGTCGAGGTTCGGATGCTGATACGAACGTTCCATTGACTCGTCTAAATCTACCTCTATGCATTGGACACTTGCTGGTGCGTCATCAGAGACATGTTTAGAACACAACGTCAATATTTAATTCTCTTTTTTATTTAACGTATTTGAAGCAAAGGGTGGATGGGACATCAATCGCTAAAAAATAATTAATTAATTAGCGTGGCATATCCATACTAATATTATAAATGGGAAAGTGTTTCTTAAGCAATCTGCTTACGAGGCTTGGACTACGGCTCGTAGAACACATGACCCCAATGCAACTGATGTGAAACGTAAGTACAATGCGGCCTCGAGAGCCAGTAAGAAGATTATTGCCAGAGCAAAATTCGACTTCGTCGGCAGAATTGGCGAGCGGCTAGCAAGCTACCCTTCGGGTAGTCGTGCTTTCTGGTCGCTGGCCAAAGCTGCCGAAGGAAACTTTTGTCGGTCGTCCTTACCACCACTCCGAAATGCCAGTAACAACTTGGCCCATAGTGCTAAAGAGAAAGCCGATATCTTGGGTAAACTCTTGGCCTCAAACTCGACTATGATCGACGATGGGAACGCCACGCCACCTACCATCCCGCGGTGTGTTACTCCATGCCGGAAATCCGGATAACACAAAAGGAAGTCCGGCGGGAGCTACTTTCTCTCGACGTTCAGAAATCGAGTGGGCCAGACGGTATACCGGCAGTGGTGTTAAAACAGTGCGCTCCAGAGTTGTGTCCTGTACTAACGCGACTTTTCATGCTTTCCTACCATTTAGGGCAGGTTCCGTCTTCATGGAAGACGGCAAATGTACACCCGGTGCCCAAAAAGGGCGATAGATCAGACCCATCGAATTACAGGCCTATTGCTATAACCTCCCTTCTCTCAAAGGTGATGGAGCGTGTGATCAACACTAAGCTCCTTAGATACCTAGAAGAACACGATTTGATCAACGACCGCCAATACGGCTTTCGCCACGGTCGCTCGACTGGTGATCTTCTAGTGTATCTCACCCACCGTTGGGCATCTGCCATTGAGACTCGAGGTGAGGCATTGGCAGTTAGCCTGGATATAGCGAAGGCGTTCGATCGGGTCTGGCACCGGGGTCTTCTATCGAAGTTGCCATCTTACGGACTCCCCGAGGGGCTATGCAAATGGATTGCTGCTCTGAAACTCGGATAATAAATGCTGGCGTCCCACAAGGCTCTGTGCTATCTCCAACACTGTTTCTGCTGCATATCAATGATATGCTGTCGCTTGGCGGCATCCATTGCTATGCGGACGACAGCACTGGAGATGCTGTTTACACGGGCCGTGCAAATACCCCTCGTTCCATTGTGGAGGAAAGTCGTGAACAACTTGTGTCTGAAATCGAGAGTACACTAACCAGAGTCTCCGATTGGGGGCGGGACAATTTAGTCCGATTTAACCCCTCTAAGACGCAAGTTTGTGCGTTCACCGCTAAAAAAGCCCCATTCACTGTAGCCCCACAATTCCAGAACACAACCTTGAACATCTCGAAGAGTATTGGGATCCTCGGTGTCAACATCTCCAGTGACGTTCAATTCCGAAGTCACTTAGATGACAAGGTCAAGTTAGCTTCTAAAAAACTAGGTGTGCTTAACAGAGCTAAGCGGTACTTCCTTCCGAGGCAACGACTGCTATTATACAAATCGCAAGTCAGGCCCCATATGGAGTACTGCTGTCACCTGTGGGCGGGAGCACCTCGATACCAACTTGATCCTTTTGATTCGGTCCAAAGACGCGCTGAGCGTATCGTTGACGATCCCATACTCACATGCGGTATTGAGCCCTTAAGTCTGAGAAGAGACTGTGCCTCTTTGTGTGTTTTCTATCGCTTATACAACGGGTTGTGTTCCAAAGAATTGTTCGACATGATGCCCACGGCCACATTCTACCATCGCACCGCTCGCCATCGGCAGGGTGTTCATCCTCACATGCTGGAGCCTAAATGGTCACGCACAGTGCGGTTTCAACGTAATTTCCTTCCGCGCACGCTCCGATTGTGGAACGAGCTCCCTGCTGAGGCTTTCCCGGGGATTACAGTATGGGGTTCTTCAAAAAGGGAGTAAATAGGTTTTTAAAAAGGTCGGCAAAGCGTTTGTGATGCCCCTAGTGTTGCAAGCGTCCATAGGCGACGGTGACTGCTTACCATCAGGCAGGCCGTAAGCCTTTTTGCTACCGTTGTAGTATAAAAAAAAAAAAAAAAAAAAAGTGTGTCTGTCTGTTTGTCCGCCTTTCACGGCAAAACGGAGCGACGGATTGACGTGATTTTTTACGTGGAGATAGTTGAAGGGATGAAGAGTAACATAGGCTACTTTTTATCCCGGAAAAATCGTCAGATCCCACGCGATGCGCAATAAAAGGCTTCGCTCAAAAACCAGTGCACAGATTTTCATGCGGTTTTCATCAATAGATAGAGTGATTCTTGAGCAAGGTTTTGCGGTATTTTTTATCTCGGAAAAACGAATAGTCCCACGGGAAGCGCGATAAAACCTACGCGCCATAAACCGACTTCCGCGCATATGTAGCCGTGGGCAAAAGCTATGAGCCTTAACCCTCTATAGACCCAATCCCGAAATCCACGCGGGCGAAGCCGCGGGCAGAAAGCTAGTATCTTAATAAATTGCAGCCTGTGTGTTATTCTGATGTATAAGCTATATTATTGTAAAGTTTTATTACAATCAATTAAGTAGTTTTTACGTGAATGAGTAACAAACATACATCTATAGATGGTAGGTAGGTAGGTATAGGTAGTAGGGATCCGTCGCATACAACGTAATAATTGTCCCAAGCGTCCCACCGCAAGGCGTCGAGCGCTTACGTAACTCTCCGGTCCCGTATTGATCGCGTGCCGCGGCCCGCGCCCGCCCCGCCCCGCCCCGCCGGTGCGCCAATCACAACCGCCCGTTTGACTTTAGAACGGTGCCGTCGCGAAAACGCGCGCCGCCGATTTGTCGGCTTCTTGTACGTCAAAGGTTTCAGAGCGATCGCCATTGTGCCTTCTGAATGCTTGAACCGTATACGCTTTGACAACTAGATATGCGCATCATTATCAACTTTGAGGGTTTTCGGATTGAAAAAGAATAAGTCGGCATAACAAAGATGGAGGAAAATTTGAGCGATACAATTTGAATTTAATGACATGAAGTCAATCCAGACAGGACGAGTCTTCCAGTTTTTATTAAGTCGAAATTGTTAGATTTTCAGACAACCTTTTTAAAATAATTTGACACTGTAACTTCTTTTTCTATTATTTGTTAGGGGCACTGATTCCCAGAGTGGTTATATCGACCACTGGGGTTCTATGACAACCTGAAGGGGGTCTACAACAGCGGAAAAAAAAATTTGGGGGTCCATGATAATGGATCTCAACATTTACTTAAATTATACCATCTTCTAATGTAAAGACATATACATTATTTATAAAAGTACCTATGAAGTAAAAAAAAAATATATGTATGTTTATGGAATTTTATAAGTTGTGGAATGTAGGCATTCGATATCATGTAAGTAGGGGGTCTAGAGCAAAATTGTTCGTGCTTAGAGAGAATTACGTGCTTACGTAATTAGTGAATTACGGTGAACATTAACGATGTGCCGAGTACAATTTGACTTGTTAAAAACTGTGGTTACAAGACTTTGCTCTAGAAAGCTTCTAACGGTAGCTACAATTCAATTCAAACGCCGTTCTTTACAATAATACAGCTTAATAAGAAATAAGATAAGCTGTTATATTACCGTCTGTATAATTAACCAATGCAAAGTTGCCGCTGAAATGGGGTGGTGCGATATTGGCACAGCCAACCGAATGTAGTGGTTGTAGTAATGTTGTAAGGTGTCTTTTTGTTTGCACGTTCTCTATTTGCTTCTGTTCTAATGTGCTTTCGTAGTGCCATTATTGTTTGGACCTTTGGGTTTAGGGGTGGAATGAATATGTTGGTGTCGAATTCATGGCCCCGACACTCCTGAAGTAAAAGAGATTTTGTATTTTCATTTCGTTTAATATTTTTAATATAACATAGATAGATTATCTATACTAATATTATAAAGAAGTAAAGTTTGTGTGTTTGTATATTTGTTAAATTGTAAGGGGTAATCTCGGGATCGACTGAACCGATTTTAAAAATTCCTTCACCAATAGAACGCCACATTATTGCTGAGTGAGGTTATATAAAAAACAAAAAAAAAAGGCTTTTACGTGGTAGTCCGTTTTGCAAAGTGAATCGGAGAAAAAACGGGCAGCGGACGGCGCGCGATGGCTTCGGGTTTAATTCGGTTCACGTTCGTGCTCGCTTTGGGGATTATTAATATTATGCCCAACGAAGTGGGCATGGGTCGTTTTTTTTTTTTTTTATTAATGTCTGGAAAATGCTCGGGGACATCGCGGGGTTATGTCGGACTCTCCGCGCGCCAGCCAAGCGCGCGGACTATCGACTAAAAACCAGACAATGCCCCTTAGGGACGCCTTGGCCGGAGCGCATCAATCGTCGACGCATCCTCCCCCTCATCAGACGAGGAGGAAGACACGCCGAGGAGAGCAGCATCACAGCCTGACAAGGTCATGGGAACACTTACGTACACTTCCACGACCTCGTCGGCGTCATTGGCTCGTCGATCCCCCGGGACATCCAGGGGATCGTCGACTGCCGGCGACCTTTGAGTAACAGGAATCAGCCTTCCCGGGCCTGGTCAGGGCATGGGTATTATAGTAATATATATGGAGCTCCATAGTAGAGTGACCAGTACACCGGTTTCAAAATATCGCCAACTCCCATGACGGTAAAACATTTTTTCATTTTTTATTTTTTTTTTTACATTGTTTCGGCAATAGGAATCCACGCATACCGAGCTTAATTGATTCCTATACTTATGTACTATTTATTTAAATAAATATTTTTTGATTCGCTATGACGGGACTTTCAGTATGAGGCTCCCCGCCAATTAAACAAGTGTCGAGATTAGGCAGGATAAATTCATAATTCCAGATATAATTATTACAATCTCCGTGGAATTTAATCTTATTGGATTTTGCTGGGTTTCAGGTACTTGCCAATAAATTGCTGGCGATAAACAACCAGCTAGATACGATCTTCAATAGAACGTCGGGTGGGAATTTGGGTTGCTAGGTTGTGTGGCTCTGCGCGCGTTGGGAATTGGTTTTTGCAAGCTAATCCTCCCAATTTCGATTGTTATTATTCAATGTAAAAATGGTTGTATAAATCAAAATTATTTTTAATCGACATAGGCCTTTATTATTTATTCACGTCATGATTACATGAAATTTAACCACCTTTTCAGAAATTCAAAGTTCGGAAGTTTGGAGGTTATGTCATCGGTTTGGAAGAAGACTGTCATAACTCAAAAAAATGCATTGTTATGTTTTCGCAATGAAACAACTACAATTTGTCTATAATAATAATACATGTCTATATAATAATAAAGCCACCTGTAAAGAATATGGTTTCTAATTATTCAATGAGATTGAGATCTGAGTACATTTTATCCAACAAAATATTTACATGCTTCCCCTGAAAGTTAGTGTATTTTGACATGTTTTTTACATTTTGGTTGTTAAAAAATAAATTGAATGTCCATATAAAACTTCTTTTATTAATCTTATCTAATTTAGTTGAACGCATAATAATGTATTTTTAATTGTTTGTTCCAGGTAAGTAAACTATGAGATGGTACGTGTCCACGCTGAGTTGTGATTGGTGAAGTATTTAAAAATTATATTCATGAAGCAACATAAAGTTTACATTAGTTCTGATGGAATTAATTTGACAAACATGTGACGTTTTAATTCTTTTTATATGATAGCGGCAAACGAGCAAACGGATCAGCTGATGGTAAGCGATTACCGCCTCCCGTGGACTCCCTCAACAGAATGGCTTCAGATGCGTTGCCTTTTAAATGGCAGTCCCCATCGCGTAGCAATCCTGTTGCACATCAATCGTTTTCTTCCTCTTGTACAAAATAAGTTGCAAGCATGCAGGCGATGGTTGCTGCGCAAATGTTAATGTACGGGCTATCCATACACACAAATAAATTAAATACTGTGAATCTTTTAACTGATTATATTTATTAAAGAACTAGCGGACCCGACAGACTTCGTCCTGTCAAAAAGATTTGTACAGTGGCAGTTTTTTGTTCCTAATTATTTTATAGATAATGTCGCATAGCCAACCAAATCGCAAAAAAAGTCTAAATGACCTATTACATTTTGTGGCTATTCAATTTTGGAACGTGACATTAAATCCTCCAACGATGTATTCTGTGTTCCAACGCACGCACGCACACTGTTTTGATAGATATGATTGAATTTCAACTATATGTAGCGTTAATAAAGCGCAAATTGACTCTTTGATGTTAGGAACACACCTACATTGCTTAGACAACAGTGAGTGCTTGCAATATGAACTTTATACAATAACACTAAAGCTCAATTCGACTGTACGTTTTAGTTAGAAAACGTTTGCATGGGAAAACAAAAGGGCTGTTTTTAGGGTATTTCCGATAATTATTCGAATTTTCCTCATTGTAAAAACCCTCCTTGAACTTCAACGAACATTAACAAAAAAGAATTGGCCAAATTGGTCCAGGCGTTGTTGAGTTATGAGCTTACCAACACATTTTGCGATTCATTTTTATATATAACATTATAACTGAAATTAAATGTGAGAACGCGCGGTGCGCTTGATGACCGATTGCGAACTGAATATGGTAAATTAACATGAATAACAATAACTAGGTCAAATGAAATATGTGCTGATTTAACAATGTACGCTACTCGTACAGTCAAATCTAGCGATAGCGACTGATTGTCGAGTTGTATAATAAGTCTACGGAGCGTGCCAAAGTCTTGGTGCGAGCGCACAATATTCAATCGTCTGTTGTTAGTTCCAAATAGACCTGAGTCGATCGCGATTGATCAAATCACTGTGATTCGATCGCGTAGCATTTATGAATGATCGAGTCACGACCCACGAAAAGAATCGATCACCGAGATCGACTGGGTCACGGTAACTCGGTCCTGAGTCACGATCATTTATGTACCTGTGTATTGAAAACAAATTGTTACAATTCATTTTCGTTTTTATCCTTGTAAATGTTTACTTACCACATTATGAAAATTTAATAGTGGTAATTAATAGCAAATCAATCTTTTGCAATTCAATTCAATTCAATTAAATTGCAAAATGACCAATCATGATGGATTTATATCCATTTACGAGTCTTTAAGCGATACAAAAAAACAATAACAATTCAGTGAGTTTTTCGCAGAATTCAACTATGTATGACAGACGCGTATTTTATTTCATTTATAAAATTTACGTCTAGCAATGAACACTATGAGATATAAAATGTGTGTTAAAAGTTATCTATTTATATATAACATAATCATGTAATAATCGTATCTAAAATATTTGAGTACCAAATTTTCTCGTAGCCCAACCAAACGAGCGTGACCCAAAACGTACAATAGCCACCCGATCGGAGACCCGAGACCTGTTGAACACCCAACCCGCTACCTCAATCAATCGATCATTTGATCGAATCATTGTGATCGAATCACCAAGCGAATGGGTCGCGATCGACCCGGGTCGTAACAAATGATCGATCGACACAGGCCTAGTTCCAAATTAATGTAATTTTAATTAAGAAACTGATGAAACTAGACAAATTCAGTACCAGGCATACAGAAAGTTGAAAAGTTACTTCGACTCGAACTGTTCAGCAATACGGTCACGTCAAGCCCAATTTACTCAAGAGTTGGCTAGTTCTCGACGGAATTCCAAATCAGAGTTAATGTTATAAATGTTTTAACTTACTTCGGCTAGAAGAGCGGCGCCATCTTTGTTCGCGCCAAGTCTAAAGTTGTTTGCGCCTAAATAAATTCGGAGTTTGACTTTACTATTTTTAAGTAAATTAATAAAGTTTATCCCAAGTTAATGCCGCTCGCAGCGAGGTTTTCGGCATATACTAGTGATGTGCCGGATGTCCGTATCCGTATCCGCGGATATTCGAGGCAGAAGAAAGATTCGTAGCCGTGTCTGTATCCGTTACTTTTTGCGGATCTATTTAGTAGTCTTCTTCAAAGAATAATACATATTCTTGAGGATGTTTTCTATGCAAAATTATTTTTCAAGGAAATTGAACCTTTACTCTTTCGAGAATACTTTCCATCACAAGTTTTACACTTTGCACATTCATCATTTATTATCACAAAATAATTCCATATTACACCACAAAACTTCTTTGTAGTCTTTATTTAAAAATCATGTACCAATACCAAACACGAAGTGTTATCTATGCTGCCCAGTGCCCATCCATGCTGTCACATTAAACTAAAAAAAAAAAAAAAAACAAAGATAACCCGCTGCGCAATGCAAGTCGAATTAAAAATGTTTCAACTCAAGGTCGCGTGTACCGACACCGATTGTGTAAGAAAGATCCGTATCCGTATCTGCGGATCTTGACACCTAATATCCGTATTTAGATCTGTATCCGCGGCTCTAGATTTTTGACGTTCCGGCACACCACTAGTACCTATAGTATACACGTAATTTTTAGATTGAGATTAATTTTGGCTCGTAGTAAATAGAAAATTATTAGTGGCGTTTTAATTACTCGGCTATTGAGGGTAATTTTACTCAAGTATTTTTATTTCACAAAAGTTTTGTTTTTGTTTTAAGCGTCTCGCTCGGCATTGGGTGTCTAGTCATAGTATCATTTGCGTTCCACTGATTTGTCGAAATCGTTTACATATTTTACGGTAATGTATGTATATGATTCCACAAAATACTTACATATTATATTTTAAGGTAACTTACGGGAATGTCAGAATACTGCTTTGGCTACAGTCTGGCCGTCTAATAGCGAGGTCAACGGTTTGAGTTGGTCGTGTACCCACGGAATGCAACTTGCAACCTTAAGTGGCTGTGGGTAGGGCACATATTTGTTTATTGCTGTTGGTGGCAGACGAGCAAAGATCCACCTGGTGGTAAGTAGTAATCATCGCTCATGGGCACCTGCTATGCCACAGACAGTTCAGTCGGTACCTGGACAGAAGTGGCTTTTAGGCCCCGTTTAAAGTTGGACCTATCGTGGCTCACATCATCAGCACATCCTATATATATGTCCCCCCCGAGGGGCACGAGCCTAACTTTATTTTGTTAGTGTGATTAACCCTTTTGAACTACCTGTGCCCAATTTCGTCCGCGTGGAATCGTAATTGTAGGTAGTATTTTTAATGACTTAGAGCAGTGGTTCCCAAAGTTGTCTTGGCTACGACCCATCTAATTCAAATTTACAAACATGGGACCCACCTCAAGGAAATTCAACTGATTTATTAATTTTGGTAACGGTTTTCATAGCGGACTTTTCAAATAACAAACGAAGTGTTAATGCAATTTCTTATTACTTAATTAAATAACTATTGTACATTAAAAAGTTTTCAATGGGAAGGATAAAATTATTTCCTATGTGTCGCCATCATAGTTTTGACGTCAACTTAAACCCGAGTTACTTTTAAGCGCAGTGAGTTTGTTAAGTCCAATTTATTTCGGTATTTAGTTTTAATGTTCACCATATTTAGAGAATCCGGCCTCACATAGGTGTGAGATAGTGAAAGAGAGGAGGACTTTTATAGCTTCATCAAACAGGCATGGATAGACCAGCAACCGAGAGCCAGAATTTTGTTAATTGCTTACGATTGAAACAATTTTTTAGTGACGAAGTTTTGAGCTTTCAATCCGTTCGACCCGGCCGGCGCGGCGAGCGGTCGTCTCAATCGGTTGGTGTGTCGTTCTATAGGCAGGGCCCACTTAATATTCGCTTGCGACCCACTAGTGGGTCGCGACCCATGGTTAGGGAAACCCTGACTTAGAGTGTTATAAACGTAAGAGTAGACAAATATTATCTGAACCAGACTGCTAATATATCGGGAGTTACACGTGTTATTGTGAGTCAACCATAAGAGATAGACATATGCTGTCGTGGGATATTTTTATATAAATTTAAGGAGAACATTTCCGTCATGCATGATTTCTGTGTAGCTTTAACCATTAAGATTGCACACGCCACGGAAGTTTAAAAAATGCAGTAACATCCCCGTTTTCCCAGCATTTCCCTTCACTGCTCTGCTCCCATTGATTTTATCGTGATGAAAAGTATACTATAACCAGCTCAGGGGTAAGAAAAATAATTGTACCAAGTTTCGTTAAAATCTGTCGAGTAGTTTTTGTTTCTATTCTATTTCTATTTCGTGTGTAAGTCGGGGCTGATATGCATCACTGCGACCTATTAAGATCTATTGTGACCAGCCTCCTATGTAGGTTCTATGTAGGCTCTACAGTAGCTCCCTTAACTGGGCACTGACCAAGAAAGATAGGATGTTCCCAGTTCGGATTGTTTTTATTTCATCTGGGTCAAGGATGTGTTTCCCCAGGTGTCTGTTTCTTTTGTGAATCAGCGGTTCACAGTAGCACAAGAGGTGAATTGGTGATTCACGCTCTTGTTCGCAGACTCTGCATGTGTCAGTGTCCTTTAGTTTCATGTTGTAAAGGTGTCTATTCAACTTGCAGTGACCGGTCAAAGCCCTAACCATCACGCTCAAGTTACTCCTGTTAAGCTTTAATAGCTCGTCAGTGCGTTTGCGAGAGTATGGTTCGATTAGTGCTTTTGAGTGTGTCATCCCGGATGTACTGTGCCAGTCTGCTTTCGCCTCGTTAAGAAGGCGAGTTTTTAGGTATTGCATGGCCTGGTTCTTTGAGATACCACAGATAGGCTCTGGGCCGAACTGTCTTCCTTGAGCCCCAGCCCTGGCTAGTTCATCGGCCTTCTCATTGCCGGTTATTCCAGAATGACCTGGCACCCATTTGAGAGTGATCTTGTTCTTTTCTCCCAGGTCATTGAGTTTTTTCACACAGTCTTTTACTAGCTTTGATTTAAGTAGTTTTTGTTTCTATAACGGTTATACAGATAGATAGGCAAACAAAAATGTCACTTATTGCATTTTTGGCATCAGTATCGATCCCTAATCACCCCCCGATAGTTATTTTGGAAATAAATAAATATAATAGTTTGAGATATACAGAAAAACGAAGAGGAATTTTTACTACAAAACAGCTGGCTGCGTTTTGATGCAGTTTAGTTTTTTTTTTTAATTTATTTATCCACAAATATCCACATGTTACATAATTTACATATACGCCAAACTGTAAAGACAGTTTGTTGGCGAAGTTATTTGCACTCACTTATTTATATATAATTATACTTATATGTAAGGATCCTTTAATAAATACATGCAGCTCGACATAACTATGGAATTATCAAACGCTCTAGCCCTACAATTCCACAGCTACGCCGTATCTAAAACAAAAATTAAATTTCAGTTAGGTATATCAAGCCAAAACAGCATCTATCAACATTTTTTTTTGAGGTATGAGGGTAGTCGGAGACCCGAGGAAGAACATACGATAGTTTTAACTTTTCCTTTTGTACTCTGATATAACGCGGGCGGGAAGCTAGTATATAACACTTTAAATAGCTTTAGTAATTAGTTTGGCTATTGATATCGATTGCGTGATATATTTTTTTGTGATCTTCGTACAGCGCCCCTAGCGGACACATAGTGAACTAACACTGTTTAATTTCAGTAAGATTTGTCAATCTCTTCTCATATAGACAGAGAGTAAATAATTATGTAAATATGTTAATTGTTAGTAGAATACTGACTTTAATTTTGTGAATTAAAGTCATTATTCTACTAACAAGTATTTGCACTTCCTTTCCAAGAAGTATATAAGTAGCTTAACACTTAAAGCGTTTCACAAACAATAAAGAAAATGGTGCTTCTGTTTCACCTCGCTTGTTATGCGATATTGAATTAACAGCCTCGTCCCGAGTGCAAACTTAAAAGGATTAGTGCGCGTATACTTGATTAAACCCCCTCCCCTCTCCATTGTCGGCACCCCCTCGAACTAATCGCCCCCATTTAGTTCCATATCACAGTTGAATCGACTAATCCGCTAGTCAATTTCGAAGTGAAATAGTAGGTTTGGTGCCTTGAAATTACTTGGTGGCTTAGGTATGTAATTTGTGAAATATTTGAAGCATGTTTACTTAATCTACTGTTTATTCTTTGGTTTTGGATTAATTTACTGCTCACATATTTTAACAGAATAAGTGTTCCGGAGACATATAATAAGGAACGAATATATACACCTATTCCGGAATGCTATGCTCGGACCTCCTTGGACTCCTCGGACTGGCCTTTTTTTACATGATGAGCATTAACTGTCTTTTTAGGAAGGTTTATATTAAAAATCAATAACTCCCAAACAAAAATCATCCTATTTTTCAAATTTTCAATATAGTTTGTCAAATAAGTTTATAAAAATTACTTTTTATATATCACATTAAAATGAATACCTTCACCGTCGTTTTGAACTACAAATATTTTCCTAAAATTAACTCTTTTCAGTTATAGTACATTATTACAGACCTCATAAACTCATAAAGTATAAGTACATTTATAAAAATGGAATTGCTTTGTCATTTTGGTACGATTGAAGTAGCAGTATCAATAAATCGTCCCCTTGCTGCCACCAGCGACTAATTCTGCGCTATAGTGCGCGTGCGCAACTTATCGTACCTGTTATGCTGTATAATATTGTTTTGTATTTCTTTGTAAGGTTATATTTATAAAATTGGTCAGTAAGATGTAAAAAACTAATATGGTTTTGTGCTGAAAGAATTCTGTTTCCAGACAAACCTCATATGGATTTAGAGATAGTGTTGTTCAAAGCATCATATTTTGTTGTGTAATAAAATAAAGGTACGTTCCCACAAAAGATATCAAACTATGTGTAAAAAAGGTGAGAAAAAATAGTAGCAATTAATTTGTTATTGTATTAAAAAAAAACGTCGCACTTAGGAGTACTTTTGCCGGATAATCTCAAACTATCAGAAATGTGTTTATCTATTTTGTATTGATTTCGCTGATGACAGCAGCGGTTCTCTTTCAACGCCAATATCAATTAGTTAAGTAATTTGTCATTGATAATTTGTCTCGTCAGTCGTCCTTGAAGGTCGCGTAGATGTACCCCTTGGCGACTGTCTCCTTGGTGTCGGAGATGGTGATCTCGCCGTCGATGCGGCACTTCTTGATGGGCCACGCGTTAGGAAACTTGTCCAGAGGTAGTGACATGTTGGCGATGTCATAGCGTTGCTGGAAGTGGGGAAAAAAGTGGTTATAGCAGTGAATATTCTTCAGATTTGTTCACAAGCCTACGGCGAAATTAACCAGCAAGGGTTATTTTTTTACAACCTGTATTTTACAAAGACGACAATTAGAAGGCCAGCTTCTAATTGATAAATAGCCTGAACCCAACTTCCTTTACAAGTTCAAACAATTTCACATTATATCTAAAATATTTGGCAACGTAACTTGTAGAGTTATTAAATTTAACAAATTAACAGTGTCATATATATGTATATTGAAAAACTGTAAACGTTGTATAGAATCGTTCGCAATGTAAGCGGCAAAAATTAAATTATTTACGACATCACATTAGAAACCTCAAAAATAACAGTATTTCTCCATTATATAATGGATGTTATAATACATATAAACCTTAGTCTTCAATCACTCTATCTATTTGAAAAAATCGCATCAAAATCCATTGCGTAGTTTGTAAGATTTAAGCATACATAGGGATATAGGGACAGAGAAAGCGACATTGTTATTATTTGAAATAATCATTTTAGAATAGGGAATTAATCTCTTTTTGAAAAGAATCTTAATTTGATTCTTGCGTGTCAGTAAACCATATACTAAAAATATAAAAATTTTATACACTCGTTAAGTACTATAAAAATTGCATTAAAATTTAATATTTTCAAATTTCGCGCGTAATTAGACGAAGGCGCCGCACGAGTTGTTACTCTGTAGCGATGACGTCAATACGGCATGTAAATAATAAACAAAGCTCTATGTTTGATGCTATGTATTATTGTATTCATGATTTAATAATGAGTTATTATCTTTTATATATAAACAACTAATAAAGGAATAATAATAAAAGAGTAATACTGACATCGATGTTTTAATACTCCGTAACTCGGCAGAACAAACGTCGGGATTTACAGCAAAGAATTTTCCGACCATTGATGCATTTATTTTTGCTAAATTCGTACTATCTCTTTTTACAAAACTGCTTTCCATAGTGTGATTCACGTGCGATTTCAATTTAACTTACGTATTTATAACGTTCTCTTACATTAAAAAAGCAACGTACAAACTTCTTTTTTTATTGTTTTGCGGCTTTATACGTACTATGATTCATAATGACATTGACACGCATAAGTTTACAGTACCTTATGACGTCACGACATGGCGGCCTATGTTTCGCTCTTGTTTTACGTATAGATTAAAAAAGTGAATACTTTGAAACTCATTTTTATATTATTTTTGTTATTTTATGTACTTAAACATGATGGTTCCGACTATTTAATGCATAAGCTATCATAGTTATATGCTTTTAGATCTTTTCTAATATAGAGGGAAGTACCCTATTAGTCTGGTCAACATGCTGGGTGATTGAAATCGTTGTTTACATGCTTTGACGCCGCTATTAAGTTGACGTAGGTACAGACATAGTTTTAAAATTTGGCGAAAAAGGGGGCGGCGGCGCCACCCGAGACCATGGGAGAAGCAGCGATGAAGATAACTGAGGGTCATATCGCCCGAGAGACAGCCGCGGGTGAAGGGGAAGCCTCTCAAAAACGGACAACCCCGTGACACCTAGTGTCGGGACTCTTGGGAGAGAGAGCTGCGCATGTGTATCTGCCCGGCTTCCCATAAGATGGCTAGGGAGTTTTTAGGAGAGGCTCGCTTGCGAGCTGACGACATCGGAGCTGCGGAAGAATACTTGTCAGTTCCCGTAGCCCGCACACCAGGCGTCAAGACAAGATGCAGCGTAGGGTTTTAGTCGGCAGGCTGCGTTACCATCTTAACTTCGTGCTGCTCCCTAGAGCACGAGGTATGCGTAACTGCATTTCTCTACGTATAAAAAAGAATGGCACAGACATAGTTGAAATCGAAAAATCTTCGTGATCGTTCCTTTTGTACATTTGAGAAGGAAAAATCTTACCGGCGTGAGTGGACACTTAATCCCGTGCTTGAGCAGCATGCCGCCGATGTATGGATCTGAGTTCATCATGTCGCAGAACTTGAAGTGCACCTCAACGAACGACCGCTTGTACTCGTTGTGTAGGTATTCGTAGAACAGAAAGTTGAGCTGGAATTAAAAGCTTCGTTGCAATGTTCAAGTAGAAACATCATAAAAAGGCATTGTGATGTTTCTACTTGCACAGTAAAGTTTCTACTGGCACAGTAATGTTTCTACTTGCACAGTAAAGTTTCTACGGACACAGTAATGTTTTTGCTTGTGCAGTAACGTTTCCACTGGCACAGTAACGTTTCTATTGGCACAGTAGTGTTTCTACTTGCACAGTAACGTTTGAGGCGAAATTATCGCCGGGTCCTGCTAGTGGATGAAAAAATCTGTGTTATGATTCATGAAAGGCATCCACTACCGTGACGTTGTTGTTCCAAGGACGAATTGTGGTCCCTTTGATGTTCAGGTAGTAGGGACTGCGTCTCCCGAAACGCGTGATGTACAGCTGTGCGTCCTTTACGTACTTCGGTGACAAATAAGTGATGTTTGCTCGCTCGGGTATCATTTTGAGGCACTGGAAACAAATTTTGAGATTATTTGAAACGATCGTGCATTTAAAAATAAAAAAATAGGGTTCTGATTTGGTAAGTCTGAAAGTTGGGTATGGGAGAAACGACATGAAAGCAGAATAAATGCAGTAGAAATGAGAGCTTTGCGGAGTATGGCAGGAGTAAAACTGAGTGACAGATTGTATAATGAAGTGATTAGAAAGAAATGTGGTTTGAAAGAGGATATCGTGACAAGAATAGAGAAAGGGATGTTTGGGTGGTTTGGGCATGTGGAACGGATGGATGAAAGTGGACTGACCAAAATGATTTATGAAGCTGGAGTGAGTGGAGATACGGGACGAGGAAGACCTAGGCGAACATATTTCGAACAAATCGAAAGTGTCCTCAAAAAAGGCCATGTCAGAAGTACCCGCATCGTCGAGCATGTATGAGGAATGTTATGAAAGTAGATGAAGCGAAAGAGATATGTAAAGACCGTAGCAAGTGGAAAGACGTAATCTCTGCCTACCCCCATGGGAAAAAGGCGCGAGTGTATGAGTGTATGTATTTGTGTTCGAGGTTAAATTTTGATTAAATGTTTTAATACAGAGCAATTGATTTTAATTTTCTGGTTGACTGTGTCGGGGCATTGACGGTGCTTGCTGGTACAGTGTTAAAATCAAATTAACTAAAACATATTCCTTTATGAAACATATTAGCCACAATACATTTTAAAATAAGAACACACAGACGTACTGATCACGTGTAGACATACAAACTACTATTCGTAAATTGGGAGAACAAGTAAGAAATTCTCTGTGTATTTTTTCTTTCTCTTTTCAGTCGTTATTTACAATGTGATAGATAGATAATACATAATTTAATACATACATATATAATATAAATCAATCATACGTATTATACGCACACACAAATTAGAAATAATAATAATAAATATTATAAACACTTCTTACACTTTTTTGCGAAAATAACACACTGTGCAAATAGGCTTGTATCCACTATGAACAAATCTGATGCATTAGGTTGCATAACTATTAAGATGATAATTTAATTATGAAAAACAAAGTTTTATAAAATAATAACTTTTGATTATTTATATTTTTATAAAATAAAATTGCACAAAATAAGCCATAAGTCACGTGACAGAAATTACCAATTAAAAAGTGTTACGTCACGCCGTGCGAAACGTCAAAGTCAAAATGTCATTCCCAAGTGTCTTGTGGAAGTGCGAAAAAGAATGGGCATCATTCCTTCTCGCGAGTGTCAGCCACTTTTTACGTATCTGCTGATTGTTTGGCACGTATATAAATAATTTTTTTGGTGTTTTTATACTTGTGCTTGTACACTGGTGCACTATGCAGTACTTGTAATACGATGAATCCATTTTTTATTAAAATAACTTCACAATACCGAATATTCCGATACTAAAACAGCTGTGTTTTGCACGGCGTGACGTCATTCAAGACGCCATGACAGTCATGAGCGTTTTTGATGACTAATGTCAAATATTTATTAAATGCAAAATTATTCTTATAAATAAGCATTTTTTTTTCAAAAATAATAATTATTTTGTATAGAATAGGTATCAAGGTATATTAGTATCTAACTACTGAAATTTAGGCAACAAGCCTATTATTGTTCTAATTTTTTTGTCAAAATAAACAAACCTTGTTGTAAAGAACTAAACGTTTATCTCTCTAAATGTCTTCGTAGATTCGTTTCATTAGGTCCTGTCAATTATAGTCGAATTTTATATGAGTAAAGTAATTCGTTTCTACCCAAAGCCACAACACCAACTTAATGAGATAATGTTTTATATGTATTGTAAACCTTAATCGCGTGATTTTATTCTTTTGTTCATTCATTATAACTAATTCATTCTTTTGTTCATTCATTATAACTAGAGATCGGATAATCGGATGCATATTTACCTAAAGTTAATTTTTGGCTCACAAATTATGGAAGCGGCTTTTTAAAATACATTTTGTTAAATAAAAATCCCGCGAAAATACGGGACTGCAAATTTAACGTAGTTATATTGTTGGAAATTACTAAATTAGCACGTGGTATTTATTTTCAAAAGACCGAGACTCCGGTTCATTTATACAACTATGGATACGTATTTACGTGAAGTTTAGTTTCAGTTCCCCGTGCGATTTATGAATGTACGATTTATTACATGAAGAGTGTTATAACGAAACTAGTGAGCTAGTTTGACTAAAACAATAATCAATTAAATAATTGAATAAAAAAACAGAAATGGTGAAAAATTTTATTTAACAAAACAATAAAAAGCCGTTTCCATACTTTGTCTTATACTAACTTTAGGTAAATATGCATCCGATTATCCGATCTCTAATTATAACTAATTAATTCTTTTGTTCATTCATTATAACTAATTTATTCTTAGGTTGTAAAAAAATATACTTCATTACTTAAATTGTATGAGAACAAGGAAAAACGAAAATTTATTGAAATTTTCAATCGTTTTTGCACGTCCACGATGGTCATAGGCGATTGGTGCACAAATCTGTCTCACTATCTTTTTACAGAGTCATCAATTAGTTCAAATTAGTCGCCGTGAGTCAGTTAGTCGTCAGATAAATATTCTGAACCCAACTTGTTTTTGATTTCAGTAACCTTTCTTTTCCTTGACATTATAATTATCTTTTTTCACAAGAGTATTTATAACAATTGATTTAAATCTATGGAAAGGAAAATCGGTAACATTCCGTGGGATTTTGTTGTAGGAAAAAAGCATTTCCTCATAAAAGAGCTACTGAGTTTTTTGCAGTCTGGTTGGAGCGGCAAATTTATTTTTATTTCCCGCCGTAAAACACTGGGATAGTCATTCGCCTGGATAGTGAAGTGTAGATGATGGGAGGTCTTTGTCAAATAAAAAAAATGTGTTTACTCACATAAGCGGTGGCAAGAAATGAAATCATCATCAAAAGATGCATTTCCAAAATGCGTTCAAATGGCGTCCAATTCCTGATCACGGCGTCGCTGCCACTAACACTGTCATGTCGCGTTTTAGCCGAACGGATGTTTACAGATTTTGTTGCAATTTTAATATTAAAACTGATGCTGCTCTTTTATCTTATCATAATATCTGTATTGTTAATGGCGATGAATGGTAGCGCAGTACAGAAAGTTCATATTGTATGTTTGTTGGAAATATTGATGGGAGAGTTCAATGAACCCTAAGCAATAGATACAAAGCAGAATTTGGTTATAGAAATGCATTTTATTAAATACAAGAATAAAGCTGTTACAATGAAAAAAATGTCGCCCCACACTAGGGGTTTATCTTGAGTCATATTGGTTTGGAGTCGGTGATAAACTCAGAAATTTGTGCAGGTCGTACAAAATACTTGTTCCGTATGGGAATCGAATCAGCCATTTATTGTACAGTAGTTGGTCATTCCTTTTTTTTTTTTGTTCCCCTGAGGAAAATGCATTAAATTGCATACCCCGGCTGTGGCGAGCCGGCGGTTATGTGGGGCTCTCCTCCCCAGAAGGGGGAGGCCTACCCACTAAAAACCTCAGGGATGGCCTTCCTCAGGCGTGTAGGGAGCCCCCGGGAACACCAAGCCACTTCCGGGAACCCCCAGCCTCCGCTCCCCTGCCTAGAGGGGAGCCCTCCTCGGGGGAGGCTACACTACCTCCCCCGGTCTCCTCCACCGACGACGCCCCCCGGCCACGGAAGGGGCGTGGTCCACCCCGGGTCGCCGTAGCAGTCGCGACTTCCTCGCGCCCGCCGGCGACCCGCGGCGGCGCCGCAGCTGTGCTACCGAGCCCGGCGCCGCCTTCTTCGAGCGGGATCGGCCATCTCCCGACCCCGCTCGGCGGCCTCCTTCTGGAGCATCACTGCTTCACAGAAGGAGGCCACAGCCCTCCAACCTCCCTTGTCCACCAGCATTGCCGCAATGAATGCCGGCGGAGACAGATCTCGCCCGATCTCTGCGACCAAGACTCGGCGCTCGGAGGCCCACGCGGGGCACTCCGCCAGCGTGTGCTGGGCCGAGTCGAGGTCGGATGCGCAGTGGTGGCAATGTGTCGATCCCTCCCGTCCTATTCGACACAGATACTCACCGAAGCAGCCGTGCCCGGTGAGTATCTGAGTCAATCGGTAGGTGACTTCCTCCTTCCCGTGGAGCCAAGCTTCGAGGTGCGGGAGTACGGCACCGACGGCCCGCTGGCGAGTTGGTCATTCCTAACTACTGATCCTTATTAACGTTATAAATTCAAAAGTAACTCTGTCGCGAATTCACGTCAAAACTACTGAATCGATTTAAATGAAATTTTGTACACAGATAATCTAGAGCAGAGGTTCCGAAACTTTTTTGTGTCGTAGACCCTTTGTGATGATCTTGAATCCTACTTACCTCGTAGGTACTTTTATAAATAATACATACATACATACATACACTCACGCCTTTTTCCCACGGGGGTAGGCAGAGATTACGTCTTTCCACTTGCTACGGTCTTTACATATCTCTTTCGCTTCATCTACTTTCATAACATTCCTCATACATGCTCGACGATTGCGGGTACTTCTGACCTGGCCTTTTTTGAGGACAATTTCGATTTGTTCGAAATATGTTCGCCTAGGTCTTCCTCGTCCCGTGTCTCCACTCACTCCAGCTTCATAAATCATTTTGGTCAGTCTACTTTCATCCATCCGTTCCACATGCCCAAACCACCCAAGCATCCCTTTCTCTATTCTTGTCACGATATCCTCTTTCAAACCACATTTATTTCTAATCACTTCATTATACAATCTGTCAGTCAGTTTTACTCCTGCCATACTCCGCAAAGCTTCATTTCTACTGCATTTATTCTGCTTTCATGTCGTTTCTCCCATACCCAACTTTCACTTCCGTACATTAATGTTGGGACCAGCACGCCCTCATGCACTGCTAGTCGCGCTTTTTCTGATATTTTCTGACTACTCAGAAACGTATGCATGGCCCCATTCACCATGTTACCAGCTAATTATAAATAATGTTGTATTTATATTAGAAGATAGTATAATATAATTAAATAGCTACTATCAGTGTATGTTGAGATTGTAACGAGCCCCGCTACCCGCTATGCTAGGCTGCCACCCGCTCTGCGACTCGCGCCGCTCATCAGGCAGCGCGCACAAGAAATCCAGCTCAGACCGGTTTGACGGCGCTATGGTGGGGAGCGACTGCTATATAACGCCTTACAACGACCAGTCGCCAGCACTCTTTCGAGGGTGCCAGCCGAGGCTTGCGGTGCGGGGTTAGTCCGCGTTCGTTCGCCAATAGCTGGTACTTGCTAGACCCTCTAGGGGGGAGCTCAGGGGTACGGGAGGAAGCTACCTCGGGCGGTGCGGGGTGAGACCGCGTTCGCCAGAGGGACGCCATCCGAACGTGCTTCGCCGGTATCCGCGGGAACGGGAGGAAGCTACCTCGGGCGGTGCGGGGTGAGACCGCGTTCGCCAGAGGGACGCCATCCGAACGTGCTTCGCTGGTATCCGCGGAAAGGGGAGGAAGCCATCTCGGGCGGTGCGGGGTTAGTCCGCGTTCGCCAGAGGGACGCGATCCGAACCCTCCAGACGACGCCCGTGCGTCTCCGTTATCCCGTCCTTCAGTGAAGGATCCGTTAGTGTTTGATATACATTCAGTGGGGTGGTATTATTAGTGCTAAGGGCAACCTGTGTAATTATTATGTATGTTATGTAATAAATCAGTACTTTATAAGCTTGGTGAGACGTTTCCCTTATTCTCCTGGTCAGGGATTACCCGTAGGTACTCATCCCCCGTCAGGGGGCCTAGGTACACAACCCCGTCTCGGGGATTTTAATGTTGCTAAACTCCAGCCACCTTCCGGGCACCCGGTCGAGCATTAGCTTCATTACATTGGCGCCCAACGTAAAATAGGGAATAACCACGGTTGCCAACTGTCAGCGCTTCACGCCACAGCCAGCACCGTTGGAAAATTACCCTTTCCACAGAATATCCATGTGCGGTGCGGGGTGAGTCCGCGTGCGTTATTGGATATCTCTGATCATACTTTCATTACATTAACCCCATAAAGCTCGACGTAAAATAGGGAATACTACGGTCGCCAACTGTCAGCGCTTCACGCCACAGCCAGCGCCGTAGGAAAATTGCCCTATTCACAGAATATCCATGTGCGGTGCGGGGTGAGTCCGCGTGCGTTAGTGGATATCTCTGTTCAGAGCTATAGAATCCGTAGCTGTATAAACTGTTAGATTGTTAGAACACCTGTCAGAATATTTGTTAATCTTTGTGCGTTCTCGAAAATATAGATTAGTATATCGCATAATCACGACCAGGAGCATAAGATATCTGAGAAATATAATTAGACAAATTAATGATAGCATATAGTAATAATACCACATACGTTTGCATAATACATATAAGTTTGCATTAGGAAATCAATACACAGATTTAAGGTTTAAGGTAAGATAAATAGGTAGGCAAGTCAAAGATGCCAACGTCGTGGGTTTACCAGTTGAGAAAAGAAGATCTCATAAGAGAATTAGAGAAGAGAGGTAAGTCAACAGAAAACCTAACAGTAGAGGAATTGAGACGTCAATTGACCCAAATGGTCAAAGACGAAGAATCCCACGAGGAAGTTTACCAGGATACAATGGCAGAAAAAGGCCGAGAAAAAAACGATAGTATGTCACAAAACACGACGTGCCAGAAAATTCAGGAATCTTTTCAAGAAAATACCGACAACATACAGGATGGAAAAATATGGAAATTGTGGGAAAATTCTATCGAAAAATGGAATATACATTTCGATGGAACCGGAGATCCAGTAGAATTCATAGAAAAGATAGAGGAGCTAATCGATACGACAGGAGCAGATAAATTTAAGCTCTTACTAATAATTCCAAGAATACTGCAAGGTAAAGTACTACAATGGTACCGAAATTACCGCAGCGAATGGAAAACATGGGAAAATTTTATAGCAGATTTCAAATTTTTCTACTTCCCACAAAACTATGAAAATCGGTTGTTAGAAAAAATTATATCAAGAAAACAACGATTTAAAGAAACATTCACTAATTATCTGACAGACATACAGACATTAATGAGAAGACAAGGAAAACTAAGTGAACAAGAGAGATTAGAAAGAATATTCGAAAATATGGATCCGAACTGTAAGTATTACATCAAAAGACAAGATTTTGAAACACTGCGAGACCTAATAAAGCTGGCAATAGATTATGAAAGGATCACAGAAGAAAAATACAGAAAACAAGAACTCACAACAAGCTACCACAGTAGGAATGAGCATAACAGAAGACCATTAAGATACCAGGACACCAAAAATGTCTATACATCCAAGCAAAACTATGACCTCTACCAATCACCACGACCGAAAGAGGAAAAAGTAAATAGGTCAACACCGAGAAAAATTTCACCAGAATACAATACAGCCACGCACTGTTGGAACTGCGGGAAAAAGGGCCACATAAAACAGGAATGCAGGGGAAAACAGGTAATATTCTGTTCCCTGTGCGGCGCCCTAGGACGGTTAACCAAAAATTGTTGCCAAAAGAGCAAGAACATAAGTAACAACAATAAATATAGATCGTGTATAACATATAATCCTGACAGAAAAGATAATAGACTATTTTTAGAAGCAAAAATCAAAGGAAAAATATACAAAGGACTGATAGATACAGGTTCAACAAGTACATTTATCAATAAGGAAATCATGGAAAATTGCCATGATATAAGAGATATAACAACGGATAAATGTACTATAATGATGGCAGATGGTACCGAACGACAAGTAGAAACAAGCAAGACACTAGAAATAGAAATAAATGGAACGGAGATAAAACATAAAGTATACTGTTTACCAGGAGCAACCCAAATGATAATAGGAATGGATATCCTTAACAGAATCGGCTACAACTTCCAAGTAAATAAGAATAAAATAGAGAAAAAAGAAATAGCGATACCGAGGGAGCACAGGTAAGAAAACACAACAACCTCACGACACTCCAAGAAGAAACACTGACGAAGTTATTAGAAGACGAATTCGAAAAATGCGACAAAAGTCCAAAAGGAAATACCTGGGTGAAACACAAAATAAAACTAAAACACACAGAACCCGTAAAACAAAAATATTATCCAAGGAACCCAAAAATGCAAGAGAAAATAAACGAACATGTTGACAAGATGCTCAGAGAGGACATAATAGAAAAATCAAATAGCCCGTACAGTTCACCAATTGTAATGGTAAAGAAAGATAACGAGGAATACCGTTTCTGTATCGACTTTAGAAAAGTAAATGAAATATCTGAAAGAGACGCGTACCCGCTACCACAGATAGACGACACGCTAGAAAAATTAAACAGTGGAAGCTATTTTTCAAAATTAGATCTCAAAAATGGGTACTGGAATGTAAAATTAGAAGAAAGCAGTAAACCAGTAACAGCCTTCACGGTACCAGGACGAGGCCTATATCAATTCAAAGTTATGCCGTTCGGCTTACACTCCAGTGGAGCAACATTCCAACGTTTACTGGATAGAGTAATTGGCCCAGAATTAGAACCAAATGCTTACACATATCTGGATGACGTCATAATATGTAGTACGACGTTCGAGGATCACATAAAACATTTAAGGGAAATATTCAAAAGAATAAGAGAAGCAGGACTGCAAATAAACAGAAATAAGTGTGAATTTTGCAAACCAGAGGTGGAATACTTAGGCCATATAGTAACAAAAGACGGGATAAAAATGAATGCAGGTAAGGTGAAAGCCATTATCGAAATAAAGACTCCTCAAAACACAAAGGATATAAGGAGATTCATAGGTATGACTTCATGGTATAGGAAATTCATACCTAACTACGCAGAAATAACATCACCACTCACAAAACTACTGAAAAAGGACGAAAAGTTTGTTTGGCAGACAGAGCAACAGAACGCACTAGAAAAATTAAAATTAATCCTGACAAAAGACCCAATATTAACCAGGGCTGACTTCAGCAAACCATTCATCCTACAAACAGATGCAAGCGACGCGGGATTAGGTGCCGTACTTATACAAGAAGAAAACGGAATCCCAAAGGTGGTGATGTACGCAAGCAGAAAATTACAACCAGCAGAAACAAGATATACAACATCAGAAAAGGAATGCCTAGCGATAGTTTGGGGCATACGCAAAATGAGAGCTTTCCTAGAAGGATACAAATTCACCGTTGTAACTGACCATCAAGCACTGAAATGGCTGAATAACTTAAGAGACACAACAGGCAGACTCGCCAGGTGGGCATTACAGTTGCAGCAGTACGATTACGACGTCCAATACCGAGCCGGTAAACAAAATAGGATAGCAGATGAATTATCTCGAAACCCGATATGTTTTACACAAACCAAGAGGGAAGACTGGTATTTAAAACAGTACGAAAAGACAAGAAACGATCAAAACCCAGATTACCGGATCAGTAATGGAAAACTGTATAGGAAAATAACAAATGCAGCATACGGAATAAAATTGAAAACAGATACAGAATGGAAATTATGTGTCCCGAAGGAAGAAAGAAACGTAATAATAAAAGATCACCATGATAGTCCAACCGCAGGCCACCTAGGCACATCAAAAACGCTGAATAGAATAGCACAACGATATTACTGGCCAGGGATGTTTAGCGACGTAGCTAAGTATGTCCGCGCATGCGATACTTGTCAAAAATACAAACCATCACAAGACAAACCAGCAGGAACAATGCACATAAATAACCCGGAAGAACCATGGCAAGTAATAACAACGGATTTAATCGGCCCTCTACCACGATCATCAAAAGGATATCAGTGGATAATCGTATTTCACGATAAATTCTCGAAGTGGTGCGAAATCCGACCATTAAGGACTGCAACAAGCCAAGCTGTAATAACCGCTCTAAAAGAATGTATAATTATGAGGTACGGTTCCCCAAAAACACTACTGAGTGACAACGGGAAGCAGTTTATAAGTAAGCAATTCAAGGACACACTGGCCAAATATGGTATAGAACACAAACTGACCGCTCCGTATTCTCCACACAGTAACCCGACAGAAAGAATAAATAGAACGTTAGAAACAATGATCTCCGCGTTTATAGGGAATAACCACAGGAAATGGGATGAACACATATCAGAATTCAACTTCGCATTGAATACATCAAGGCAAGAATCAACGAAGTTTACACCCGCCTTTCTATTGTTCGGCCGGGAATTAAGATCCGTCCACGATAAAAACGAATTCCCAACGCCATCTCTGATTGAACACCGAAAATTACAGGAAATCTACGAATTAGTCAAAGCAAATCAAAATAAGGCATCATATCAACAAAAAAAGCATTACGATAAAAATAGACGGTTTTGGAAACCGCAGATTAACGAATTAATATTAAAAAAAGAACATGTTTTGTCAGACGCGAGCAAATATTTCTGCGCAAAACTAGCGCCGAAATATGCCGGTCCGTTTAAAGTTATCGGAAGAATATCACCAGTAATATACACCTTACACGATATAAGAAAGGGTAAGACATGTACCGCACACATAAAAGATTTAAAAAAATATAACGAATAATGAGGGTAGATCTAAAAAGTTGATGGAAAGTAGGAAACCGAACGGATAGAAAGTTAGTCATTCAGTCAACCGCTTACCGCCACAGAAGTAATCTCGTGCATATTTCGCTACAATGGCGCAGCCAGAAACAAAAACCATGCCTAACGGCGTTATCGGCAGAGATGTAATAACGGGAACGGCAAAGGAAATATGTATAAACAGTGAAGGGATGTTATCCAAAAACTGTACGCCAGCGGGACAAAACGCCGAAGCGTCACAGGAGGATGTGCTCAACGTGGACGAGCACCTGCCAGAATACAAGGAGTTCGTAGCGTCCACCGACCACTCAAACAAAAAAAAGAAAAAACGGTCGGGGAAAAAAAGGAGCCGGGGCAGCAAATTCGGGACAGTGAGATTGCCTAAATATAGGCGAACCACGCCATAATTTTGTGATTGGTATATTGTGTTTAATGTGTGAAACTAATTTTGGTTATTTTGTGTTAGTTTATAAGAACAGTGTTTGTTCCGGTTCGGCTAGAAACCAGACCGATAAGGATTAATTTATAGATATGCCCTTAGATTTAGGAAATCGCAACAAGTTTTTTTTTTTTGTTGATACGCACCATTTGCAATTTGGTTCGTTTTGTTAAAATTTGAAAGAAAAATGTCAGTAATTGGTAAAGTACCCACCAAGATTAAATTATAAGGTTACCACCCCAGAATTATTTTCATTAGTTACTAGTTATTATAAAAGGGTTCAAAATAGCATCCTTTGATTCGAGCCCCAATAGAAATGAAAGATTACCAGTTACCTAGAGGGGAAACAAGGGTCAATCGAATATGTTCATCACATGTGATTTTTACAGGTAAAAATCTCCAGAAGAGAGAGGGGGATGTAACGAGCCCCGCTACCCGCTATGCTAGGCTGCCACCCGCTCTGCGACTCGCGCCGCTCATCAGGCAGCGCGCACAAGAAATCCAGCTCAGACCGGTTTGACGGCGCTATGGTGGGGAGCGACTGCTATATAACGCCTTACAACGACCAGTCGCCAGCACTCTTTCGAGGGTGCCAGCCGAGGCTTGCGGTGCGGGGTTAGTCCGCGTTCGTTCGCCAATAGCTGGTACTTGCTAGACCCTCTAGGGGGGAGCTCAGGGGTACGGGAGGAAGCTACCTCGGGCGGTGCGGGGTGAGACCGCGTTCGCCAGAGGGACGCCATCCGAACGTGCTTCGCCGGTATCCGCGGGAACGGGAGGAAGCTACCTCGGGCGGTGCGGGGTGAGACCGCGTTCGCCAGAGGGACGCCATCCGAACGTGCTTCGCTGGTATCCGCGGAAAGGGGAGGAAGCCATCTCGGGCGGTGCGGGGTTAGTCCGCGTTCGCCAGAGGGACGCGATCCGAACCTCCAGACGACGCCCGTGCGTCTCCGTTATCCCGTCCTTCAGTGAAGGATCCGTTAGTGTTTGATATACATTCAGTGGGGTGGTATTATTAGTGCTAAGGGCAACCTGTGTAATTATTATGTATGTTATGTAATAAATCAGTACTTTATAAGCTTGGTGAGACGTTTCCCTTATTCTCCTGGTCAGGGATTACCCGTAGGTACTCATCCCCCGTCAGGGGGCCTAGGTACACAACCCCGTCTCGGGGATTTTAATGTTGCTAAACTCCAGCCACCTTCCGGGCACCCGGTCGAGCATTAGCTTCATTACAAGATCTATTATCGTGGAGCCCCATTTCAGATTCATCATCAGATTAATTTAAAAATCAAAGTCGGAAGCAGAAAATCTTTGTTCATCATTCCAACCGGGACGAACGCCGCTGGGCAAAGGGAGGCTTTTGTCCAGCAGGCGGTATTTCAAGAAACTCCACGTCAATCGGTTTGCGATACTTCCAACGCCGTTCTGTCCGTCTGTCCTTACCAAATCCGGCATTTGTCGACTAAGGCCCAATTTCACCAACAACAGTTATTCCTAGAATAAAGACCCCTCTAGTTACTCTCAGCTAACCAAATTTACATTTCACCAACCATGTATCCTTAGAATAACGAAGTAACAGTTATCGGAGAGTAAATATTGGGAGTAATTTTATCTGTAGAATTGTTATACTTGGATAATGACGACTTGGTGAAATTGGGCCTAAGTGTTTTAACAATACTCCTTCGCCTTTTCAGTGTTTGAAGTATAAGTATTCAGCCCCCCTAGACAAAATGCCTTTCTATTTGCGTTTTCTATAATAGATAACATAAAAAATGTATGGAACTGACATTTCCAGTAGATACGTCACGTTACTTGATGACGCTGATAGAAAACTCGCAGACAAGATGCTAACTGTGTTTCTATTCTATCGCTCGTCTGTGTTCTATTTTGACAGTAGAATACGGTTCTATTCTATTTCTACTCAACAAAGCGATTGCTCATACCCAATAGATTGGTGATAGATTGTTTGTTTGTTGTTTTAAAATAGTGTTTTTGCCAAATTATTCCTAAAAATGCACATGATAAGGCTTTTGTGGGCATTTTTTCTCTTTAAGCAAAGGGTATTAAGGCGAAACACGGTAGATTATTTTCTATTTCTATTCTATTTTCTACTGTCACGGTAGACACAGCCATTCTATCAGTAGATACACTTTGTCTAGCATTTTTCGATAGAAAACGCTTAGTCTATTATAATAGTAGAAATAGAATAGAAAAGACGCGCGTGCAATTTTGTCTAGGGCTACTGGTGACTGTACGTTTTAGTTAGCAAACGTTTGTATGGGAAAAAAGGGTTTTTCCGATAATTCGTAAAAACCATCCTTGAACTTCAATAAACATTAAAAAAATTGGCCAAATTGGTCCAAGCATTGATGATGATGATGCGCTTACCAACATTCGATTCATTTTTATATATAAGAAGACTAATAATAAATGTTAACTATCCATAACAATCTATCTATATCGCCGGTTGCTTCGAGGGAGGCTTTTCAACACTGCGTTTGCGCCTCAACTGCCGTTACTCCTGCAGCTTGCCCTGCTCATTGTAACTGAAGGTTCGTAATCTTCAGGCTTGTCGATGAACTTGGTTCTTGGCTGAGAAACGGCAAGCTACGGTGGTTATGTCAGACTCCACGCCGACCAGAGCGGTCTGACCAGCGTGACCTACCGACTAAACTCAGCCTTATGCCTAAGTTCTAAGAACTGTCTAGGCTAATCGTGTGGGCGACTGCCCCCTCAGGATGTTTTTAAATTTCTGATTCAGTTACGCAGTGAAACCTATAAATTTATAAGTGAATTTTTACTCTATCCCTTTCTTTCCCTTGCTGGTTTTCTTGCTAGTTCTTTCCAGTACAAGGACTCCCGCCGTAGACTTGAGAACCAATTTTTTTTTTTTTTTTTTTTTTTTTTTTTTTTTTTTACTTACTTACTTACACCAATTAGCCTAGCCCAAACTAAGCTCTATAAGGCTTGTGCAATGGGATCTAGGGTAACGGATAGACATACATATATAAATAATTTTTATTGAAATATATATCAACAACCATGACTAAGGTACAAATGCTGGCATTCATCACACAAACATCTGCCCCCACCGGGATTCGAACCCGGGACCTCAGAGATGGCGACACCTTGAAACCGGTGTATTATTCACTCGACTATGGAGGTCGTCAATGGATAGCATCTGTGACGTGCAATAGTAATTGTAAACGTCAGCGTTATATGCTTTATACTTAGTGTTAATATGGGGTATAATTGCCTGAAAGAAATGAATTTTATTTTATGTTTTTGCTAGTGTCCAAGATTTGGTTCCATTTGTCTTCACTGGCAACACAAATCAAAGACTTCGTCATTTGCTGCGGCAGGTGGGTCGAGAATGTCTTTCTTGAAGATTACTCAGTGGGACAATTTGTTTCGGGTGTAACATCATCTTGTACATGGGATAAATCCAAAAATTGATTTATTTCAATGTGCTGTCCGTAGTAATAAAAGAAAATAATATAAATATTTCATTTGTATCAAACATGCGCAATGGTCATCCTTATTTGTTTTTATAATGAATAGCTGGTTAATTTAGACCGGACATCCATTTACCGGAACATTATCTACCATCATGGTGGGTCGATTTATAGTAATAATAGGACACTTCCGTCTGCAGATTAACGGCGCGGCTGGTGTAGTGGTCGATTCTTCGCTTCTGTGCCACGGATCGTGGGTTCGATTCCCACACGGCGCAATTTAAGAGATAGCAATAATGCGGTCTCTTTCATATCCTCTCACTCGGGCAATAATTACTCGGGTAATTAATCTGAACCTTAGAAATTATAAAAAGACCAGATATTTTTTTTATCATCTGATAGGAATTTGGTAAATTTTATGAAATTTTCACCTTGACATTTGATGGCCGATTTAAGCCAAAGTAGCCCTATTAAGTCCTTCTTTTTTTAAATGATTATGAAAGCAGAGAGTCTAGAGAAGTTTTTACACATACTTAGAAACCATGAATTCGCCTGTTTAGATTTTTAATTTAAAGATGAATTTTTAAGTAATTATTCACTAACATTCAAATTTTGACTTTACACTACTGTTTTCTAAATTTCCACTAAAGTTACGAAGCTGATTATTTTGGACATAAAAGAAGCACTAAAGGTGATTCAGTAGCAAAAAGAAAAACGTTAAAATATGTTCTACTTTTTTTTATTTAAAAAAATTAAGTTATTTGGATGAAAATTTTCAAAAAGTCTGAAAAAAATTATTACTCGAAAACTACGAATACATAATCGCGGAACATACATGGGGGTGATTCGGGTACTCCAAGAGGTGCTCTAACTCTGGACTTACGCTTGACACTATTTCTTGTGTGTGTCGCGCTTACGGTGGAATGGAGATTTGCTATTGTCAAATTCTTAGTCGAAATAAGTTACATTATGAACAACACGCCACTGATGTCACTGTCGTGTCGTTATTAATGTCTAAAGACGGTATATGTTTCTTTTTGTTTTGTAAAAACAAAGGAAAATCTTATATAATAACTGCAACACAGTTAGGTACTAAACTAAAGCAGTTATTATCGTACACAATTTATGTAATAAGCATTTAAAATTGATCCCTAATAAAGATTTTGAATATATATAAAATTCTCGTGTCACAATGTTCGTTCCCGTACTCCTCCGAAACGGCTTGACCGATTCTCATGAAATTTTGTGAGCATATTTGAGTAGGTCTGAGAATCGGCCAACATCTATTTGTCATTCCGAAAAACACTTATTATTTTGCATAAAGAAAAATGATAAGGGTTGTCCACCCTTAACATTTGTAACGTCCGGCACTGAATATATGGACATGGAAAAAGCAAGCTCCAAAAAATCATCGTACAAACCGAAATTTTCTTCGTTAAAAGCATCTATTACAATTGAAAATATATAAAATTAATTTTTAATGCTAATTATGAAATCAATATTTGCAATTATTAACATTACGAAATTACAGTAAATAAAATAAATGTGTGGAGTAATTATTATCAAATATATTTCCACACGAGGGAATTGGCAATAAAAAAGATAAGTTGATAGCTATTATGTGATTATTGCTATGAATTCTTAACTTATCTTTACTAATTAATAAAGCACTAGGATAACTTAAATAAATCAATAAATAAATATTCTCAATTTTCTTCCTTATTTCTGTTTAGCAATCTTTTCACTATTCATTTAAGTTCTGTGAAATGAACGTCCAGCGTCTCTTCCTTTCACTTCTCATCAAGTCTGTCTTTTAGTTTCTGCCCTTTCGTCTCCGGTAGACAGAAGCTCACGGCGGCCGCTATTAAAGGGATTATTGCAAACATAAGTGGAGGTAGCCACGCCGCCTGGTGCAGCCCCGCGATGAAAGGCGCGATCATGGAACCCACCCTGGCGGCGGTGGAGGAGGCGCCCATCGCCATGTTCCTGGCTACTGTCGGGAACAGTTCGGAGGTGTATACGTACCTATGGAAACAAAATGTACATTAACTTTGGATCATTAGATCGTCATCATGAGGCTTCAGTTCGTATTAATTTTAGGAACTTTGCATCTATGTTGAATTGGGCGATATTAGAATTCTGAAGGATCTCTCCAATTACTTCACCTTGACAATAAAATTTGTGATATTTCTTTATTGTGTATGTCTGTCAGAAGCCAAAACCATAGTCACTTATAGCAGCGTTAAAAATATTGATATAGAATCACCGCCATTACAGCGTACCTATAGCGCTATCTCGCTTGCATTACGGTTTAGTATTGTTTTACGAGATCGTGGTAGGTATAGAGATCAGCTGCAGGTCGAAACAGCTTCCGATCCCCGATCAGTATTAACTCCTACTCACATAGTGTTGAACGCGCCAGTCGCAGCGGTAATAGCTAGAGTACCACTGATCATCTTCAGGTAAAGCCAGCTGTCGGGCACGGCCAAAAGCCCGTTGCATACGGAACACATCACGGAGAATCCAATCAGCGTGGGTTTCCGACCGAAGATCTTATAAAAGTACCCGCTGATGATTAGGCCAGGCACCTGAAATTAGAAAGTTAATTTTTAAGGCTTTTTTATTATTATTTTGGTGTATAAATGACAGAAGCCGGAAAAAGCTGATAAAAAGTTTATTTCGTTTCGTATTTAAAGTTTGTGTCGGTCTGGTCTTTATCGTTTGTCAGTATAGTTATATTGTATATATATTTTATTTTAAATTTGAAGTAATTGCTTTAATTTACTCATAAACAAATCGGTTTTTTCATGTATATGTCAAACCATTCCCAGACCGAAGGTATGGCGGATGTCTTAACAGTTCATATTCAAACATAATTGTATTTATAAATGCTTACCACAAAAGGGAAGGCCTCTAACCTGATGGTAAATGAAATGGTAGATCTGGATTCCTTAACAAATAAAGCCCTGGCTATTGAGACAAATGAAAGTCAGAGGTCCTCTCAAAAGCTCTATCACCATCTAACCCACCTGTAGTGCTCCAGCTAAAAGTATAACCAGAAATGTGTTTGAGCTGGTTTGGCCGATGTATTGGTTGCCTCCGTAGTAGCTGATGCCCAGGATGAACCACGCCAAGCACGAGCACAGGTTCTTCAGCCTCAAGCTCGGTTTGGTTATCAGATCCAAGTAGGACACCTTGGTGTGTTTCACGCTGTTGTCGCTCATAGTGTATTCGTTTTCGATGCTCTGAGCCACTTCCATCATGTTATGGGTTGGTAGCTTGTTGCTGGAAATTGAAATGAGAATGAGTATATGTGAAAAACTTATTTTTGTCGCTTTTAGTCTTCTCTTTCGTTCTACGTATTGTATATAGATGGCGTTACTATATTAACAAATTAGTCGTCAACAGCGCCATCTGTCAATGATGGTGCTTAAGTAAAATACAATTTGCAGTATGCAATTATAAAATACTAGCTTTCTGCCCGCGGCTTCGCCCGCGTGGATTTCGGGATTGGGTCTATAGAGGGTTAAGGATCATAGCTTTTGCCCACGGCTACATATGCGCGGAAGTTAGTTTATGGCGCGAAGGTTTTATCGCGCTTCCCGTGGGACTATCCGTTTATCCGAGATAAAAAAATACCGTAAAACCTTGCTCAAGAATCACTCTATCTATTGATGAAAACCGCATGAAAATCTGTGCAGTAGTTTTTGGGCGAAGCCTTTATTGTGCATCCCGTGGTATCTGTTGATTTTTCCGGGATAAAAATAGTCTATGTTACTCTCCATCCCTTCAACTATCTCCACGTCAATTCGACGCTTGGTTTTGCCGTGAAAGACGGACAAACAGACAGACACACTTTCCCATTTATCATCTATCATCTGCTGGTTTGAGTGCATACTCTTGTAGACTCACGAAAATCAACTTATTTATATGGTCATAGAAAAATAATCTAAAATGAATTGATATCAGATTACCAAAATAAAAAAAGAGTACAAAATGAATTTTATTGCTATAAAGCAGTGCTTTATATATTCCATAAAAATATTAACTCGTTTTAACTATTTATTGTGATACAAGTGTAGGAGTTTGAAATCTATCTTTTCTTCATCTATGCCTGCAGTTAAGTTCTGTTGAGACCATCTCAGAAGCTAGTTTACAATTAAATCGACTTGAAGTCGTTATTGTAACGAATTTAATAGCGTTCTGTTATTGTTTTCACATTAGTTTAATGATACGACAAACAATTGTTTGTTTTGAATGTAATTCCGTTAGTTGTATCCAAGCATCAAAATCAAGCGGATCTTTGATGTGTTTCAAAATAACCAGCTTGACGCGTTGCTGAAGGACGGGTGCTCAGTTTCTACTGAGGGGAATACATTTTTGCTGCGTTCTAAGCTAGTTCTAGTTCTGCATGATCGTCTTAACGACAGTATTAGTCGAGTTTATCGCCTCAATAATCAACGTTTATAGAATTGTTGTGTCACGTTAAGTGATGGTGGACTTTCCAATTTCTTCTGTTGAAAAATCTAGGCGTTGTTCGTTTCTCTTACTTACCATTAGGTGAGTTAAAAATTAAAGTTAAAAATTCTGTAGCGTTTTTAATACACACTTTTAATACTTTATTAAATTATTATATTGTAGGTTACGATTACTCACAACTTAGCAGCCTGTCTCATGACTTTAGCCGCTTCCTCTAATCTTCCCACAGATATTAACCATTTCGCAGATTCCGGCAGCAGGATCAGATAGATCACAAACACAAGATTCGGAATGGCGACCCCGATGCTGAACAACTTCCAGCTCCTCAGAAAGTATGCGAACAGTGGCATAATCATTTCGCCGACCGCCTGGGGTATGTGGTATAGGCTGGAAACGATATCTCGCTTGCTGGGGCCCGTGATTTCAATTCCTATGACGAATGCGATGACCATCAAGCCAGCGGAGGACGTCCCAAGGACGAACCGCAGCGCAATGAATGTCCAGTAATTTGAACTAAAGGGCAGTATCAAACTCAGACAAAGCTGGAGTATGCTAGCGATTATTAGAGCGGGGCGTCGACCATATCTGCGAAAATTACAGCATTCAATTAGAATCCAGCCATACACATCAACATTGTGTCCTAACGGTGACATAAAATTAATCATTCGACAAAAGGCATTTTAATAACGAAGATATTTTAAGAATGGAGATTCTAGTGCTTTTTGAACGTTGTTTGTAACAGAGTTTTACAAATCATACAGTTGTGCAACCAATAATTTTATTCGCAGAGAATCCTTACAAAAGAACGGGAAGCTAGCCTAGGATTCGGCGCAGAGAAGTGCCGAGGAGATTATATTGAACTCAACCAGCCGAGACCGAAACCTGTATTTCCTCCCAACTTACCTCTGTTTAGAATCATGGTCTTAAAGACTTGCATTGCGAAGGCCTTCGAACGAGTATAGTATATAATGCTACTTTTGAAGCTTCCTTCCTGTGGGATTGCCGAGAAATTGTGCGTTTGGCTCATTAGTTTTTTAGCAGACAGAAGCATAAAAGTCGTTCGTATTCGACGGTGTTGCTCTGAATCAATTGATAAATACTGTTCTCCTTCAAGGGAATGTGTTGAGGCCTCTAACTGTTTCTTTTGCATATCAATGAGAACAGTTAACTTTTATACTGGCTGCGTAAATATTTTTCGGGAACACGTCATCGAGAGCCTTCTAACTACCCAACCAGTATTGAAATTCTTGGTGTCGACATTTCGAGCGAATTTCAGTTCTGTGAATGTTTAAACGGTAGAAGGAGTTTGGTGTGCTTTATAGTTTGAGGCAATATTGCACACCGGCCCACTCCCTGTAACTTTATAAAGTGCGGGTTGCCCCATATGGAGTACTGTCTTATCTTTAGGTTGGAGCCTCTACCACCTTTTATCTCTAGACCGCATTCAAAGGAGAGGGATTTGAATTGTTGCAATCTAACACGGCAGCATCACACTATCAATGGTGTTGCATTATTGTATGAATTGTAATACTGTGAAATATATTTCGGTGGCAAAATATCGACCGTAAGAACAGATTCTCTTAAAACCTTTTTCATGTAAGTCGCTACGATAAACGCTGTAACTAGCAAATAGTTATCAGATCTTATGTTAAGCCAAACTTCTAAATCTACACATCTTAACTCTACAAGCGAGCTCTACCATTTTTGTCAAAATACTGTTTTTATTTATTTATTTTTGCACACACATACATTAAAGGAAAAATTGATTTATAATATTGAGTAAAAGGAACTGCATATTTCCCTTAGAAATTTCTGGACACCTGTCCACCCGGGTCTGCAGGAAGGAGAATAACACATGGCTACAATTTATAAAAATATTAATAAGCACCATCTAGTATTTAAATGTGTTTGATAGAATACAAAACTACATAATGGCTGTTATGGTTCGTAACATTGTTTAAAATAATGTTCCTAAGGGACACCTTGAATGTGGATATTTTGGTACAATCTCTAATGTAGACAGGTAACTGATTCCATAGGTGTGCAGCAAAAACAGGAAATGACAGTTTTTATGACAATTCTGATATACATGTTTTTGGAATACCTAAGTCACACATTTCTGCATATTCTATTAAAAGTGTAAAAGATATACCAAGTTATTTCTTTTTAAAAGCTTTTAATATTTAATGAAACATTTAAGGGTACTTTTTTATTAAATGGACGCAAAAAGTTTGTATGTAACATTCAGCATATAACTATTAGAAACTTACCTATCGGCGATGAACCCGAAGATGATGCTTCCGACCAGCACACCGAACATAAAGATCATTTGAACCAAATTCACCAGCCAGGCCCTGTCGCATATCAAATCCCACTCCGATATTATTGAGCTATCGAACTCGGAGAAATACTCGTACTTCAAGCAATCGTGGTAGCAGGTTGCATTTAAATAGTCTGTCCTATTCTCCATGCCCTGAATGCATCTGAACGTCGTTTTTGGCGCAAGGAATATGATCCCGAGCATCATCCATATCACAGACATTTTTGTCGGAACCGATAATAAAATCAGCATGAATATCTGCCATCTTCCCAATTCTCCTACGGCTTTGGCCAGTTTGTCTCCTTTCAGATCATTTGATTCTAAAGCTGGTTCTTTCGTCATCTTAAATTTATCCGCGTTTCGACAGCGATCGTCAGCTAGTTCTGTCTACATTATCTCTACGACTGGCTCACGTCAATACTTGTGCTTTATCGCGTTTACACGTTTATTTGCGTACGAAATTCAATATTTGTAAATGTGCATGTAATAATTTTATTACTGGTTGAGGACAAGGTACGAAAACGATAAAAGGTTTTAGAAAGGTATCCACCGGGTTTGAACAAAACTATTAGATTCTCAGATCGAGATATTAGTACAGCGTACGGTTAGTAAATGATGGGTTCTGATGTTTAATGTCGCTTAAGTAGAAATTGGTTGACATTATAGCGAAAATTGTATGAAATTATCATCGATGATTTATACTAATGACAGTGGTATACGATAATGTGTGGACAGACAGATACGCTTTGAATAAGATTGATGATAATAGGATAATAACCTCTGTGATTGTTCTATTTCGGTCTCGGAGACAGAACTCCACAATCCATACTTCCATACTAATATTATAAATGCGAAAGTAACTCTGTCTGTCTGTCTGTCTGTCTGTTCCGCTTTCACGCCAAAACTACTGAACCGATTTAAATGAAATTTGGTACACAGATAGTCTAGAGCTTGAGAAAGGAGATAGGCTACTTTTTCATGCAAAAAAGGTTGTAAAGGGTTGTAAAAGGTTGAAAGGAGGGATAATAGGTTGTATGGAAATATTGTCAAAACTACTGAACGATTTAAATGAAATTTGGTACACAGATAGTCTAGAGCCCGAGAAAGGACACAAGCTACTTTTTTATACAAAAAAGGTTGTAAAGGGTTGTAAAAGGTTGAAAGGAGGGATAATAGGTTGTATGAAAATATTGTTAAAACCACTGAACCGATTTAATTGAAATTTGGTTCACAGATAGTCTAGAGGCTGAGAAAGGACAGAGGCTACCTTTTAAAGCAGAAAAGGGTTGTAAAAGGTTGAAAGGAGGGGGTGAAAGGTTGTATGGCAGTATTGTTAAAACCACTGAACCGATTTAAATAAAATTTTATACACAGATAGTCTAGAGCCTGAGAAAGGACATAGGCTACTTTTTCATTCAAAAAAGGTTGTAAAGGGTTGTAAAAGTTTGAAAGGAGGGATAATAGGTTGTATAGAAATATTGTTAAAACTGCTGAATCGTTTTAAATGAAACTAGGTACACAGATAGTCTAAAGCCCGAGAAAGGACATAAGCTACTTTTTTATACAAAATAGGTTGTAAAGGGTTGTAAAAGGTTGAAAGGAGGGATGCTAGGTTGTATGGAAATATTGTTAAAACTACTGAACCGATTTAAATGAAATTTTATCCGTCCGTATCAATACTAATATATATAAATGCGAAAGTATATGTCTGTCTATCCGTCCTTCACATCACTCCCTATTAAACCAGTATTTATGAAATTTGGTATGAATATTGTTTGAGATCCGGAAATGACATAAAATATTTTACCGCGGTAAAATAACTTTTTCCCATGCGAAAATCCGATAACAACAGCTAATCAATTTTTGTTTTACGTTTTGATACGGTGTAACCACCCCGTATATACCAATCGTAAAACCCGAGGACCCAAGGAAGGAAATAAGATAATTTTACCGACGGCAAACATATCCTTCCTGTGGGAAATTCGAATATAACGCGGGCGAAGCCGCGTGCAGAAAGCTAGTAAAACAATATATTGAGATTTGTCACATATTTTCATATTATAACATAAAAATGTGAAATAATTTTATTTATGTAGTGTTTGTACTGAGCAATGCAAAAATTATATTATTTTTTTTAAAAACGTAAGATTAATTTTATATTTCTAATTTAAAACCGAAGTTTTATTATCTATATATCACGTGACCGAAAACACCGACCGCCATGATTTTCTCGGTATGACGTCATTAGTACTAAAACTAAGTGTATGTTTGTAAACAGATGAGCCAGATAACATAGCATCCATAGCATTCTCGGTGATGTACATTTTTGTATTAAAAGTGTATTTTAAGAGAAGACTCATCAAAAAAACTTATGTACTTACATTAAAATGATCCTCACAAAGATTTATTCTTTAAGATTTAAGAGAGTATTTTGTTGGATTTTATCCTGCGAGTTTTAACCAAACATATCTCATAGAATCGCTATTCGGAACTTTAATAAACAACTTTTCTGGTGTTTTCAAAGTAGAATTCTTGCAATTGAACACTGCACACCAACGACACGGATTATAGAAACTCAAAATGACTGACAACAGACAATAAAGCAAATATGAAAGATAGGGGACCCCAAAATTACTTAGACCAAAGATGAGATATCCTGAAGGAAGTCCAAGAATATCCTTAACCGACGACCGTGCGTCATAGTATAAATGAAAGTCGAAGAAACTAGGGAAATATATTTGGATCGTTGCAAGTGGAAAACTGTGATCTCTGCCTACCCCCATGGGAAAGAGGCGTGAATGTATGTATATGTGTGTGTGTGTGAATCTAAAACAATCATATGTACTCACAGTGGCGTAGCGTGCTTTGGAGGGGCCCTGTATCGAGTTGGGGGGCCCAAATGAAGGGTAAAGTTTTCTTACAAAAGAAACAAAAATGCTTGTATTAAATTAAAATAAATATTTAATGATTATAAATCGCTTGCTCATAGAAATTGAGCTAGCCAAACAATTCAAATTGAGTGTACACTTTTCTTGCCTTTTTTTTGGCAAATTGATTTATTAAATCTTATATTCTGCCTCTATAGACAATAGTGACAAGTCTGATAGCCGTTCCTGCCCCATCAATGTCTTTAGGTAATTTTTAATCATCCTACATCGGTTTTTTTTATATGTTTTCCCCCCCATTTCACTAATTTTTGTTTACACACGTAAGGGGCCTCTGTAGCCCGGGGCACCGTATCATTGATACGGCTGATACGGCCGAAGCTACCCCCTGTGTACGCATCAGTTGAAAGATGGCCTCAGAACAAAGGCTTGATCCCACGTGCCATTAAAATGTTAGTTAAATGTAATGTAATACAATGTAATGACAATAGTAATTGTATTATTTGTTAGTTGACATTGCACACAACTATTACGTTATAAAAATTAGATATCCAAACATTCTTATCACTTGGGTAATCGTTCATTTTATAGTGGCCAATTTCATAAGAGTATTTTTAACATGCATAAACTTATGAAAAAATAGGTTAGTAACATATTGTGAAGCATTTTTTAAAGTATACATTAAATCTACAAAAAAACTAAAGGTTCTACTTTTCAAGAGTCTGAACGGTGGTTGGTTTGTTTTTATATCTCGTATTTAATCTTATCTATAAAAATGAATCGCAAAATGTGTTGGTAAGCTCATAACTCAACAACGCCTGGACCAATTTGGCCAATTCTTTTTTGTTAATGTTCGTTGAAGTTCAAGGAGGGTTTTTACAATGAGGAAAATTCGAATAATTATCGGAAATACCCTAAAAACAGCCCTTTTATTTTCCCATGCAAACGTTTTCTAACTAAAACGTACAGTCGAATTGAGCTTTATTGTTATTGTATAAAGTTCATATTGCAAGCACTCACTGTTGTCTAAGCAATGAAGGTGTGTTCCTAACATCAAAGAGTCAATTTGCGCTTTATTAACGCTACATATAGTTGAAATTCAATCATATCTATCAAAACAGTGTGTGTGCGTGCGTTGGAGCACAGAATACATCGTTGGAGGATTTAATGTCACGTTCCAAAATTGAATAGCCACAAAATGTAATAGGTCATTTAGACTTTTTTTGCGATTTGGTTGGCTATGCGACATTATCTATAAAATAATTAGGAACAAAAAACTGCCACTGTACAAATCTTTTTGACAGGACGAAGTCTGTCGGGTCCGCTAGTATATAAATATAAATGAGTATTATAATCATAATAATAATAAACTCTTTGGTACACTCCACGCACACTTTCATTAAATTTCGCTTAAATGGCCTCTACGCGTTGCATCTGTATCCCCGCGCACGCCTTATAAAAGACCGTGTCTTCTAAAGACGCGTAATATAAGCGACAATATTCTCTTTATTGCTTATAAAGGTTGAATTTTTATGAGGTCTGAAGTGTAGGTATCAAACTACATCTAAAAACGTTCTGAAACTGAAAAGTATATCCACAACGCCCGATATTTTTGTGGCTGTTATATATTGTACGATAGAATAGGGCTCAGCTCTATCGCGTGCGCAGACATAACGGATGAGAAAGCTGTGTCTCTGTCGATGGGCATAGTTCTGTATCCCTATCGTCCTAATTTCTGTATTTTGTTGAGAGAAAAATCAGTACCTTTGCTGAACTTTATATAGGGCATAACGACCAACGTCGTGAATGTGAAACCTATGTTACAGGCCATATGGAGTTGGTGATTTGACTGTTTTTTGGACTGTTTCTGTTTTGCGGAACTATTTCTTCTCTTTTGACATTGATAAGTGCGATTGAGCTTCAGTATACGCACGACACAATTTAACGAAATCGCAATGGAAAACGAGATGGCGAGATCACGACTAATTCAAAGTAACCATTTCCGATACAGTTTTACAACGACACGTTCCAGTATAAACTGCTCTGTATGTGTATGCTGATACTTCCAAATATAATCTTCAGATGATATTATCGTTTTGATTTGTCGTATACAATTGTATACTATAAATTTATTGATCTGGCTTGAGACTCAAGGATCTAGCCTCTACTAACTTTCTACTTCTTTCATGACATTATTTGAATTCTGCCTTAGGGTATTTGATTAAACTCGAAGGTTTGCTGAAATCTCACAGAAACCACGGGCACTGTAGGTGGGCTGTCTGCTTATTTGTGTGTCAATACTGTGTTATAAAAATTCTTTTGTCAGCAGAGCATCCTGGGCGAGTTCAACCGTGAGCAGGACGCGTTCATCAAGGGACAGGAGGGCCGTAGCGGAGCCGCCGTCGCGCCCTGGATCGGCGCGCCCAACGAAGCCGCCCTGAAGGAGGAGTGTCTCTCCTTGTCTACTGTGAGTGGCTCCCTAGGTTCATAATAATATTCTGTTCCTGTCGAGTGTCATTTCTGATCAAGAGCAGAATGTTTTTATCAAAGGATATGAGATAACATAGCCCTGGGTGCGTCTACCTAGGTCACGCACAAGGAGGATTAGTTCTTGACTACTTTGAGTTGATTCCTTTGATTGAGAACAGATACGGTTCATCCAAGGGACATTTAAGTAAATGGCATGTATTGAAATGCAATGCAAAAAATAAGTGCAAGAGTTAATGCAATACAGGAGGCCGATTGCGAACCTCACAAGAACCACACATCTTATAAGTGGCAGTAACTACTTGTCATCAGGTAGGCAGTCAGCTTGTATGCCAACGTAGTTTTATGATAATTATTCCTTCAGAACCTATAGGCTGCTTTCCTAGAAGAAGGACTCGTGACGTTGAACCGGCGCGGAGGTGGGGGCAAACACTGGGAACTTGTCCGTTTCTAGTGTTAGGGTTATTTCAACATGGACGATGGTGACAAAAACATTGATTGGGCGTAAAGTCTACCTGATAGTAAGCACTATCACCATAGTCTATGGACGTCTGCAATACGAGGGCCATGACAGACGTATTGCCGATGCTTCAAAAACCTATATACTCCCTTCTAGAAGAACCCCGTAATGTATTCCACCTGTACTTTGATAGCCTAACATAAAATAAGCGACCGTGCTCGGTTCTATAATTGAAAGCTCCGGAGAGCTGTCTCCGTCTTCCTCCATTCAAGCCGTAGGGCCTTTATGGCCAAGGCTGAGGCTGAGTTTAGTTGGTAGGTCACGCGATCCGACTGCTCCGGTCGCGTGGACTCCAACATAATCCTCGTGACACTTGCCGTTGCGAGGGTATCTTCGGTACGTTTCGTGCTCCTTGAGACGAATTCTCAGCCTTCCTCTCCTGAGGAACGACAGACGATGACAGCAAATTTTAGACTGCTCGGAGCTCAGAGAAAAATATAAACTTAAGTAAACTCGTGGCAATAATTAACGCACGTACGTACTCACACGTTTTCCAGGACCGCCGTAACTTTGTGCGCGCGCCCCCAGCCGGCGTGGAGTACGAGTTCGACTACGATAAGATGTACCCGGTGGCCGTGGCCATCATGGCCGAGGATCCCAACCTTGAGAAGATGCGGTTCGATCTGGTGCCCAAGGTGTAAGTATTATAAATAATATAATTTATGTTGGAATAGGAAAAGAATATTTAGCTCTTCCTTTTCAGTCAGTCTCCTTGCCAGGAGAAACAATAATTTGTGGAAAGTACGACAGATGTAACGGTTACTGTGACTATTGTAGTTGAACTTTGCGAAGATATGCTTCGATCTGGTACCTAAGGTAGAGGAAAGGTAAGTGTTTGTAGAGGAAAGCATAGGGACATGCGTTACAATGTCTACTGTACAAAGTACAGTGCAAATTGCAATTATAAGATTTTATATTTTTTGTCAATTAGGCGCGTCAATTGTGCACTTTGATCGCGACCTACAAATATCAGTGCAATGAACTGCGATCTGTTGCCGTAATGGTTAAATTATACATAGTTTTTATTTAGTGTTCAATTAGAAGTCGTGACAACAACTCTCGCCTTGCATTCTAATTTATTCTTTTTGGCACTTATTGACATTTGACATTAGTTAAGTTGACATTTAGATTTAATTGACATCAACCCCCAAACATTGGTCCTTCGAGCCGGATGACAAATGTTACAATAATGATAAAAGCCACTCACATAGGATGAACATCAAGGATCCATTGTACATTCATGTGCAAACATCGAACTGAACACGTTCCAGTCAGCAGTTCGTGCTGCAGTACGGCGACGTCGTTTGTGTGTGGATGTTAATGGTGATCATTTCGAACGCCTACAGTGATATCTTAAAGTTAGACTTTACTCTTTCACCAAAAATGAGACAACTCCGTCAATTGGGTAGACGACATTTTTTTTAATTCAATATATAATAAGAGTATGTACTCTTTTAAGTGAGAAATATTGTAGAACCAACAGTACACCTGCGCCTATTACTTTTGAAGATACTCGTACATCGACATGTTTGCGGCGCTGTCGCGAGTCGCTCAAAAACGCTCCATACTAAAAACACTGCAATCGTGACATCATAACTCAGTAAACTCGCCTAATTTGTATGAGCGTAGAAACAAATGTTAAAATAACTTTGTTATTTGTAGGTTTATAGGTATACTTTCTATATAAAAAATGTTACATTTAATGTGAGAATGCTAGAAATGTGTTTATTTCATTAGAATTACGTAAATAATAATTGCTCATTTTTTAGAAATCAAAAAATAATATAAATTAATAATTAAACTGAAATGTCTATATTGACATACTTTCATGAGATATACATTGTTCAAATCAGATAATCTTAATATATATATTTCTTGTGTGCGTGTGTATGTGACTGAACTCCTCCTAAACGACTGGACCAATTTTGATGAAATTTTTTGTGTGTATTCCAGGGGGCTTGAGAATGGTTTAGATTCACAATACGGTCATATAGATATTGTTTTTCAGCTAAATTATTTATTTAAAAACATTTGAGACAACGTGAGACAACGTGACATTTGAGACATTTGACAGGACAACGTCTGTTGGGCCAGCTAGTGATAGTATAAAAACAGCCATAATCAGTGGTAGTCGTCTACCCAATTAGTTAGCAAGTTGTGGACTTTTAAATAGTGCATACATTTTTGGATCTCTATATATAGTAACACAGCGTAGTGTTCTTCACAGTAAATAAAATGCGGTTTCTACCATAAATAATACTTTACACAATTATCAATAACCGACACAAATTAATTATTTAGTTCGCTCTTGTAGCTTCGATGTCTATTCGTCGTATCGGAATCGAATACTGTCCTTGTCGGCTGACATGCTCCGCTTATACTATAGTAACATGGAGAAATCTAGGCGATTCTATAAAGATCTATTATCTACAACTCTGCTCTACTCTGCTACTCGACGCTAGAGGGCGATAAAGGCTCGGTACCATTCTCGAATATTCTACAATTTTCTTTGACCTTTTTATATTATCCCACAAAGGGTGATGTGCTCGAATCGCTTCTACGGTGTGCTGGAAGGTTCTCGATTGTTTCCGAATGTTCGAGAATAAGTTTATTGCTTCGATGAAGCAATAGTAGCATAGTAGTTTCAGAATTAAAAACCATTGTTGAGTTATTATGGATATTGTTTTATTACAATCACCTTTCTTTTAAGTAGCAACACCGGTGGTGTTACCAACCTCGATAAAAATTTCCACTTCGTAAATTCCAATCATAAAGATCATGTAGCTATGTAGAATATAATAAAGTGGCATGAAATGAAAAGATAATAATTTAATGTTGTAGCAACATTGAATTCCGCAGAACCTATAAACTTTGGCGTTACTGGTTGTCTTCGGTTTCATAGGGAACAATATTTATGACCGGATATTGCTTTTCCGCCACTTTGGAAATTCATGGCACTCCAGAAACACAATGTATTATTTATGAGGTGAATGAAGAGAGTTCGCGTCGTTTCTGCAGATCTAATATTTCTTTGCCCGCATTCGTGAAAGCTTTTTTTTGTATACCTGCAATATATTTATCACAATTTACTTACCAGTAAGTTTCGCTTTTGAGGGATTGTGTTACTTATTGCGTTACAATCAAATGAGAAATGTCAAAATAACATATTTGACTTTAATTTTACTTTTTATTTTAAAATTTATTTTATCATAAATCTAGATCCGCGGATCTGGTACGGATATTTGGTGTTAAAATCCGCAGATACGGAGTTGAGACATGTTTCGACTTGCATTGCGCGGTGGGTCTTTTTTGTTTTGTTTTACTTTAATGTGACACTGGGCAGCATACATAACGCTTGTGTTTTAAAAAAAATGACTACAAAGAAGTTTAGTTGTGTAATATGGAATTATTTTGTGATAATAAATGATTAATGTGCAAAGTGTAAAACTTGTGATGAAAAGTATTCTTCGTAAAGGGAACAAAAATGAAATAAATAGATCCGCCAAAAAGTAACGGATACGGACTCGGATACGAATCTTTCTTCTGCTTCGGATATCCGCGGATACGGATACGGATATCCGCCACATCACTAGTCCCTTATTGCGGTCGTTTTATATTTCAGTATCACGGAAGAGAATTTCTGGCGGAACTATTTCTACCGGCTGTCGCTGATCTGCCAGGCCAACGAGGCCGACGCCGCTGCCGCGCGTCAGCAGAGCACTGACGATTCGCAGGGTGAGTGTCTTTCCACTCACACCACCACCTCGCACTGACACCAGCACCTGACACTGACGCCATCTCCTCAACACCACCATCATTTTACACTGACATGACATCAATATTGCATTTATTGGCTTTTCATAAATTAGAAAATTATATTCTTTCAGTTTTCGATTTCAATTTACTATTAATATTTTTACGTATACAGCGTGACATTACACACACATTATTAATCTGATTGATTCCAGATAAAGTAATAGAGTTTCTGACATGTACAAATATGTCGTTTCGTTATTTGTCATTCGACAAACGATCTAACGATCGTGCGAAGTGTTCGTCTATTTAGACAGGAGCACAAGTAATTTGTTTCTTCAGAGTTTAATATTAAAACTACTAACTGCAGGTCGCTCCAAAAGCACGGCAACTTTGTGCAAAGCCATCTTGTACAGCCTTTTGACCAACAGTTTGATTTAATAAGGCCTTTGGTCTCAGTTCAAAAACAATTCGATTTCGATTGAAAACCTATAACGTTCACCGGTAGGTCTATTATGGGTGTCCGTTAAAACACAGTTAAAGCAATTTATAATCTATAATTAAATATATAACTAGTATTATTTCCGCACTTATTACTGTAAATACATTTGAATTTACCGCTTTTTCTTTAATTTGTTTTTGTTTACCCTGTTTACATTTTTATTTTGCCTTCGTCTGATAGATGATAAATCGGCGAGCAACAGACTGATTGCAAATGAGAAATCGTCACAAGAGTCTATAGACGATGTGAAGAAAAGAATTAATTCATTGAAAGTGGGGAAAGATAACGAAGATGGTAAGGGACATGAAAATAATGTTTAATTAATACTAACTTATCAAACTGAACCTAATCAGTGTACTAACAATTTCAATGTAAATACGTTATGTTCGCTTAAAATTAAAGGAAAGACATATATTTTTTTTATCCTTTTTCTCTGACACACGTGGCCATATTATTGAATTTTTTTTTCATAATTTGATATTCATCTGTCATTTATTTCACAAATGCCTATTCATATAATGTAACAAAAATACATTAATACGGATGTAAAGTTGCAGAGAAATCATAGAACCAACTTTGAGACGACATAACTCGCTATGCATGCTTTAAAGAAAAATATGTCTTGCGTGTTTAGTCGTTTGCACAAAATTTCGTTGTAATAAAACTGAATAACATTCAGTGCCTGCATATTTATATCATTCTGCCACAAAATTATTTACTTGCGTTGCATAACTTGAATTTCATTCGCGTCTTAGTTAATAAATATGTTATGTGAGCAAGTGTGATTATTGTGACTTAATTAAACAATATCTTTTGTGTCTTCCCTGGAATGCAGCTTAAGCAAGACGCACGGACTACTGACGGGCTCCCACAACCACAGACACCCTTATTAGTTACAGATCTATACACTTACAAAGACAGAAATATCAATCATATGTTTTCTCTTAATAACATTAGACACTGAAACACATCCAAAATAGTTTTTAGTGTATAGATCTGCAATAATTATGACTAGTCGATAAAAAGCTTGAGAAATATATTTCGCTGTTTAAGATGTCGTACGATATGTATGCAACTTGATAAAATAATGCCATTATGATAGGAATAGATGGAACGCACACTGTTCGCATATTATCACATTGGCTTAGCAGTCAAGTATCAGTGATTAGCTCTTTGTGTACGCGAGTCGTTGAAGTATTGTATTTAGTCTAGAGCCGGATGGTGATTGCTAGGCACTTAATTTGTCAGCAAGTGTCTTTTTCTCGTTTATAATATTTAATATTTGGCTCTTTCACGAAATGATATTTAGACGACTTCTTGCTGTCGTCAAAATGTTTTCAGCAACGTGTAGCCGTGGCGTTATTTTGTCAGGTTCTGCTAATGATTTTTTCTCACAAGTTTCTCTATATTATCTGTTAGGTGTTACATAAAATTAATCGATGTTTCCATTCTTGTTTTCAAAATGCAAGTTTGTATGTAATCTATATCACTACTATATCATATCTTCATCCTTGTTGTTATCTCGTGTGTCGTATATAAAAAAAAATTAATGTTATGACAATATAGCTTCTTTGCCCCCAAGATGGAGGATATTTATGGATTGTATATATTCACGGAATGTCTTTCTTTATGTGTTTGTCTATCGAATAGTTTGATCTGTATTTCAATAGCTGATTTTATCGGCGTCTAATTGGGATACCTAAAATCTCATACGAAATGACGTAGTCTGAAAGTGAGCTATTGAATTATAGTCCCAATGTATTCTAGTTTCTGTATACTAGTTTCAAATATTATATACATTTTCTTGACGGAAAATGTTTCAATGTCTACTAAATGTTATATATGTCTAAGTATTCGTTAAGGTTTCATAGCGATAACGTCACAATGAACTTACTACGATTTGGCTCAGTAGTATTATTAATTGTAAGAATTTACTGTTCAGGTTTTGACATTGCTACTGTCACTTAATCATCGACATGTTGTTCGCTTCGAATTTTGCGATCGCTTGAAGTGTACATGTTGTTGTGAGCTTGTACTGCTCGAAGTTGGTTCTATGCACTGCTCTGTTTGTCACTGCTCGGACTATTGGTTGCTTTGCGTAGCAATGTTGAAACTTCCCTGTTTCTATTATACGAGTGTGTTGTCAGACCTAAAAAACTCCCTGTTCGAAAGGGGATTTGATAACGTTTACCGATTCGTTTTTACAGATGTGACATATCACTTGGATGTGACAGTCAATTATATATATATGTTACTCCCATTACTGCCGTCTAATGATCTCAGGGAATATTTGTAATGTTTACTCTGGCAACACATGTTAGTATTCTCCATTTCTTTTGTAATAATTTACAAATAGATTGTAGAGTCGAAACGTTATACTCTGATGAAAGTAATCCAGTGTTATTGAAGTTGTGTAGAGATATAGTTGGTAATAAACTCATTTATATTGATATTAGTGTTCGAAGTCGAAGTGGAAGGTGATAATTTTCAGGCCTACTATGTCGCTTGTATTTTTAGTTTGTTAGTGTTGAGTTTTAAATTGGCTTTGAACGAACGCAACAATAATTGGTTATGTGATAGATTACGTCGTTTGTTCGATATTGGTATCTGTTAGTTACGATTATACGCGATGGAAACGTAAAGTGTATTCTCTAGAAATATCCTAAACTACAAAGTTGTTGAGAAACTGAATGCTGGTAGCAAAAGTTCTTCAAGTACTCTATCAAACGCAGACAGCAAAATTACATATTTTGTTACTTCCATTGATCAATTATAGTTAAAAATGTATCATTAACATTTATACTTTTCAAAATAATTTTCCTTAATCATTATAGAAGCTGTTATTGTAATTCAATGGTAAATGTATGAAAGAAGTAAAAAAAGATTATTTATATTCTTAATCAAAGTATTAATGCTGTTTGATAGAGCTTGTGGAAAAAATTTAGTATCAGTAATTTCTTTGCGGGGCACTTTTACTACCTGTATACGATATCTTGTATAGTGTAGTACCTATATACGATATCTTGTATAGTTTAGTACCTATATACGGTATCTTGTATAGTTTAGTACCTATATACGGTATCTTGTATAGTTTAGTACCTATATACGATATCTTGTATAGTGTAGTACCTATATACGGTATCTTGTATAGTTTAGTACCTATATACGGTATCTTGTATAGTTTAGTACCTATATACGATATCTTGTATAGTTTAGTACCTATATACGATATCTTGTATAGTGTAGTACCTATATACGATATCTTGTATAGTGTAGTACCTATATACGATATCTTGTATAGTTTAGTACCTATATACGATATCTTGTATAGTGTAGTACCTATATACGGTATCTTGTATAGTGTAGTACCTATATACGGTATCTTGTATAGTGTAGTACCTATATACGGTATCTTGTATAGTGTAGTACCTATATACGATATCTTGTATAGTGTAGTACCTATATACGGTATCTTGTATAGTTCAGTAGGTACCTATATACGATATCTTGTATAATGTAGTACCTATACACGGTATCTTGTATAGTTTAGTACCTATATACGATATCTTGTATAGTGTAGTACCTATATACGGTATCTTGTATAGTGTAGTACCTATATACGGTATCTTGTATAGTGTAGTACCTATATACGGTATCTTGTATAGTGTAGTACCTATATACGATATCTTGTATAGTGTAGTACCTATATACGGTATCTTGTATAGTTTAGTACCTATATACGATATCTTGTATAGTGTAGTACCTATATACGTTATCTTGTATAGTGTAGTACCTATATACGGTATCTTGTATAGTGTAGTACCTATATACGGTATCTTGTATAGTGTAGTACCTATATACGATATCTTGTATAGTGTAGTACCTATATACGGTATCTTGTATAGTTTAGTACCTATATACGATATCTTGTATAGGTAGTACCTATATACGGTATCTGTATAGTGTAGTACCTATATACGTTATCTTGTATAGTGTAGTACCTATATACGGTATCTTGTATAGTTTAGTACCTATATACGATATCTTGTATAGTGTAGTACCTATATACGGTATCTTGTATAGTTTAGTACCTATATACGATATCTTGTATATTTTAGTAGCTATATACGATATCTTGTATATTTTATTAGCTATATACGATATCTTGTATAGTTTAGGAAATTTCGCGTGAGTATTCTTAACGTCTCCTGTATATTCCCGTGACGTCTTAATTGATGTCATACTGAAAAATTCTGTTATAGTGTGTCTCGATATTAATAGGTATTAATATTTATCATATGTTTATAGTTTAAAATAACACCTGTTTAAATAGTGTCAGTTTCTGCGTTACACTTTCAGACTAATTACATATTAATTAAAGGTTCATGATTGTAGAAGATCGTTATTTAGTTTCTAAACACATCTGCGTGTAGTAACAGTTTTGCATAGTTATTGTAACGTATTATATCACTTTTTATTGCCCATAATTAAATACTGTTTAGCGAATAACAACGTATAGTTGAATGAAACGGCATTAATAGTTAGTTATTATGAATTGAAATAATTATATTATTCTAAAATAATAATGGACTTGTTATTTACACACACTCCTTGGGTTGTCTAATGGTCGATAAGTTGTGAACTGAAGTTTGCGTTTTTCATATCTGTGACATGCAGTTTGCGTACAGACCTTCTTGGCTTTGAACTTATTTGTTTAATAAGTGGGGACGCCAGTGATGCATTTAAATTGCTTTCAACAAATATTTAACGATTAATTTAATATTTGATAACATCTCATAATTTCAGGTTACCTGTTTATTTATAACTAGTTCATGTGTCGGTTTTATGGCGCGAAGGTTTTATTGCGCTTCCCGTGGGACTATCCGTTTTTCCGAGATAAAAAATACCGCAAAACCTTGCTCAAGAATCACTCTATCTATTGATGAAAACCGCATGAAAATCATTGTGATAGCTTGAGGAAAATGTTGTGTTGTATTAAATGTAACACGCTTTTATTTATAAATGGGGACTATGATAAAGAGGGAAACGAGATTGAATAATTATGTATGGTGAAAAGTTTTAGTGTTAATAATTTATTTTTAACTTTTTAGTTCATTTTATTTTTAACTTTTTACTTCATTTTATAATCAAATAATAAAAGCTTGTTTTTAAAAAGGTATTTTTTTCTTTAATTTTTATTTATCATATGTTATTGACGACCTCCATAGTCGAGTGGATAATACACCGGTTTCAAGGTGTCGCCATCTCTGAGGTCCGGGTTCGAATCCCGGTGAGGGCAGATGTTTGTGTGATGAATGCGAGCATTTGTACCTTAGTCATGGTTGTTGATATATATTTCAATAAAAATTATTTATATATGTATAATATATGTATGTCTATCCGTTACCCTAGATCCCATAGCACAAGCCTTACAGAGCTTAGTTTGGGCTAGGCTAATTGGTGTAAGTGTAACAAATATTTATTTTTTATTATTTTTTTTTATTATTTATGGAAATAAAAAGACAGTCCCATACTTTGTCAAAAACTAAATTAGGTAAATAAATAAACATCCGGCTATCCAATTCCGCAATCCCGGGATTTTTATTTAACAAAACAATAAAAAGCCGTTTCCATACTTTGTCTTAAACTAACTTTAGGTAAATATGCATCCGATTATCCGATCTCTAGTTATAATGGTTAGAGCCGTGGTTCAAGAATAATCATAAAACGTGCTTTTGGTAATGGAGAAATCTAGAATATAATTAATACATCAATCAGTTATAGTAGTTTAACGTATTTTAGCGTAGAAGTGTGGGTTAGTCGCTTTTAAGGTAGGGAATCATTGAAATGTTAAAAACTCAACGGTTAAAAAAGTTCCTATAACTCTCGAATTATTTAATATTATAAAATGATTCTTAGACGAAATGAAAGAAAATCTTCTGCTCATTCAAGTTCAATTAAAAAATCTAATTTGACCACTTGAGCGTTAATGCCCTTTTAGTTAAAGGACGGCAGTATAAGTCTTGTTTCATAGCCAAGCCCTTGCCAAGTTCTGTGATTGATAATTTTTAACCTTATCTAACTTATGGCATTCCTACGTGTTCTTCCAGTTTTTACGGTTTAGTTCCAGTTATTTCTGCGAGACTTACCTACTCTACGCATACCTACTCTAACTTGATCGTTTTATTTTTTATTATCTCAAAAATTATGCAATTATCAAAAGAAAATTTTCCTTGATCCAAATAGTTAAATAAAACATCTGTTTATTCTGTGGAATATGAAAAGTGAATTGTTGTCTATTAAAATAAAAAAAATCAATTACAGACGCTATAGCTATGAAGTAGATATAATTTACATTATTTCACTTGAAGATTTCTTTTGACGGTTTTTGTTATAATTGTGTGGTGTTGTTTTGTTTCTACTCAATAGATGTTGGTAATTTTTTTTACTGATTGTAACATATAATGACGTATTCGCTGAACATTTCAGAGCAATGGGAGAAAGAGTTAGAGGCGGAGTTGAAAGAGTATGAAGTTGTGGCAGAAAAAGTTGGAGAAGATAAACAGTGGGAAAAAGAATGCGAGGATTTACTAGCTGAAGATCTTGATCTTAAATAAAGAAGGTAAAGTTATGAATCCTGTAAAACCGCTATATCTGCACTACGTAAATTTTGGCTTTCGTCTATAAATCGGTTAGTAGGTGAGTAATTTTTTGAGGCTACATGTAACGCTAAGCAATAAAAAAAATTGCAATGTTAATATTATCTTTAAAAAAACAATCCATTTTTAACATTAATGCTAAATTCTGTCTATTGTATCACATTCGTTTTTTTTATTAGATATTTCAAGATTATATTATAGTACAGGAGCTATTGTTGCAGTTCCTGAGATATTATTGATATGCGAAAAGACACGTTATTTTTACTCCATTAAAACAAACATGTCAAAAAAATGCATTTGTGATTTAATCTAAAGTGGCACTATTAATAGGTTCGCTTTACATAATTCTGACGAAACTTTGCAAATTATATATTTGTATGATAATTTGCATGTTTGTCACGTATCCAGTGATGTTGTCAATGTTATCATACAAATATTTATGCCATCCCTAGAGTCCATTCGCTGATATACCATGTAATAAATGAGAGGGCAAGTTGTACTGAATCCATGGACTGAATTAGAGTAGATACTTATCCTTTTTTTTAATCACAGTAGTCACGATTTAAGTATTAATTATAAATTTTGAAACGTCTTTAAAATCGCGCCGAAACATGCAGGTACCAGGTTTAAAAAGTGGACCGTAACGAAAAGGTCTATATCATCGTACCTTAATAATTAAAAAACTATTAGTCTTAGAAACAAAAATGTGGTGTGAATATTTCACTTATATAGTCAGCTCGCTGTTGTGACATTGAGTTTTTTATTAAAATACTTAAAACACCGTCAATCTTGTATTTATTTCAATCTTTTACTTTAGAAGCGATTCCCTAACATAGACGTTTCACGTTAAAACCAAGCACACAGCCCCATCCGATTTTTTTATAACACTTTAATAACTGTCAGCAATATTGATTATTAGTCTTAAGGTGTCGTAAATAAAAGTATTTTTTTTTTATTTTTACAATAACAATCTAACGCGTTTACGTGACAAACTCACATTTTGAAAAATCTCAGTGATGGGGGAGGGGGTTAAATGAAATATCACGCATCTCACCAGGGGGTGAGAGAGGGACAAATAATTTCAAAAAACACCTCACGTAATTTATGGACGCCCCCTAATCCAACACACGATAGTGATGACACGATGATTGATCACGATGATTTGTAATTTGCATTGGCAACGTTTATATTCATTAAATATTTAGCTAATACAATTAGCAGTTAATCATATATGCTTCGTTTGTGCTGAGTGTTTGCAGTAGACATATCCAAAAGTTTATAGTTAAAATAAAGGTTCTAAGTGTTGCTGGGCTCTAGGACTATGATGGCGCGTAATTTATCATAATATAACACAATAAAACAATTGTCTTTGCGGTGGCGAATATATAATACACGCATAACGCCATATTGTTATGCTTCATCTAATGTGTAATATGTCCACACGATTACGTGTTTCTAATGTTTGAGAATCTAATCTTAGCATATTTCTAAAATATTATATCTCTTCAATTCTACGTGATAATTAGGATAATAAATATAATCTTATGAAATATATATGTTATGAGTGTTTGAGCAAATTGGTAGCTGTAACGAAATATAGAAAAATAATATATCGCACCTTTAGAATTGAAGTGACCTAATCCAAAATTCTTGTTCTAATTAGTTATACATACTAGTTTAGTATACAATCATGAAAAAAATCATATACTACCATTAACAATAAAAAATATGACAATTAACGTACAACTTAAAGCATTATAATAGAAAAACATAAAAATGACCAACTCTTCAATCACATTTTTGGCGTTTACCAAAAAACGAGAATTTTGGATTAGGTCACTTCAATTCTAAAGGTGCGATATATAAGCATTATTGCCGTTGAATAAATATTATATTTCGTTAGTTTTAGTATTCTGTATATACTTAGTGTGATTATATTATGTTATAATTAATAGAAAGTTAACATCCTTGATGGTTTTTCGAAAACTCTTATTAATGGAGAATGGATCAGAAGGTCCAGATTATAAGAACAGATTTTATTGACATACATATGTGTTCTATAAACCAAACAAAACAATATTTCATTAAAGACAGAAGACATATGAAAGATGTTTAGTTATTGGTTATAATGCCAAATATATGTTAGGTGATTCTGTGTTTAGATTTTTTTGTTTGTTTTTTTTTTTTAATTACTTACCGTTTGGTGAGTGTTTGTTTATGTTTTATTAAGAAATAAATAAAGTATGAATTTAAATATTAAGCGGAAACTTACCCGTATTATTAAATTAAAGTCATCCCGTACATTTAAAAAAAATAGTTGCATGTTATATCTATAATATAATCTATACTAATATTATAAAGAAGTAAAGTTTGTGTGTTTGTATATTTGTTAAATTGTAAGGGGTAATCTCAGGATCTACTGAACCGATTTTAAAAATTCTTTCAGCAATAGAAAGCCACGTTATTGCTGAGTGTCATAGGTTATATAAAAAACCGAAAAATAAAAAGGTTTTTACGTGGTAGTCCGTTTTGCAAAGTGAATCGGAGAAAAGAACAGGCAGCGGACGGCGCGCGATGGCTTCGGGTTTAATTCGGTTCGCGTTCGTGCTCGCTTCGGGGATTATTAATATTATGCCCAACGAAGTGGGCACGGGCCAGCTAGTTACTTATAATTTGGAAAGTTTGTTTTTTCCCTCGGGGTAGGTAGTTATCGAAATAAGGGCTTATTTTTAGTCGAGGGCCAGCTTTCCAACTAAACTCTGCTTAATGACTTTTGCAAACAGGCTTGAGATCCTATCGAATCTTCTGATTAGTTCGCTCCCTCAGGAGATAGAGCGATGAGTTGGAATGTTTGTCTGTTCATTCATATATCATTATTACATTTATATATGTGTGAGTTTCCGCTTGATGAGGCAGTAGCTAACTGTTTAAAACTGTTATTTTGGTCTTGGAGGGGGATATTATGGGAGGCGGATAATTATTAAATTTGTTTTTTATTACCCATAAATTATACTATTTAGATATTTAACATTATTACTATAACATATATACTATAACTAAGTGTCAAATAACGCTCGGAGTTTGTATTTTATATTATTCTGTGTCAATATAAATAATATAATTACATTCCTGTGAGAGATTGCGTTTAATAAAATACATTTTATCAATAGGATTGTTTTATTTCTTTAGATATGTTGTCCTGGAATACACAGCCCTATTTTTAATGGCAAAATTATATTTTTTTATTAGAAATGCAGAACTCTCCGTTCTTTCTTGTCCGTATAAAAAAAACAGAAATTATTATAATAACGTTAAAGTTTTTATATGTACACTAGCTTCCGCCCGCGGCTTCGCCCGCGTGAAGTTTTTGTCAATCCTGGTCCCGTATACAAAAAGTTTGACTTTGTAGTTCCTGTTCCGAATCCGTTCCGTTCGAATTTCGGGAATTCCGTTTGTAGAAAAACTCTGCACATCCTATGAGACCTATGTACCAAGATTCATGGTCCTATCTTAAATTCAACCCCTATTTCAGCCCCACACTGGTGAAAATTTCAAAATGCAGAACAAACGATTTTTTTGTTTCTTATCATGTGATATTTGACGAACTTGCATACTAACTTTCAACCATTATTTCACCCCCTAGCTGGTCGAAATTTCAAAAATGCTAGAACTAATGTATTATGATTTCTTATCTTTTTTTTATCTTTTAAAATTAAGAAATCCCATACAAACTTTCAACCTCTATTTCAACCCCTTCATCCCTTTTTCGAAATAAAAAGTAGCCTATGTTCTGTCTGAGGATCTATAGATTGTCTGTACCAAATTTCATCAAAATCGGTTGCGAGGTTTAAGCGGGAAAGCGTAACAGACAGACAGACAGAGTTACTTTCGCATTTATAATATTAGATGGGATCACATATAAAAACGATGCAAATGGCCGTTCAATGGCTCTCTATAATCATAATATTATTCATTTTATTTTAGCACAATCCAAACAGGATTATAATTTAGTAACAAACTAAAACTATTAAGTTTCACTAGGATATTAAATTTTCTAGATTTGTTGCTAGGGCCCTACGAAAAATTGTGAGTACGTCTTTCTTTGTTGGAAAATCTATACTAGCTTATATCTTGAGGCAGTACAATATTTTTTCACCGAAGGCGCTATTTTGAATCACTAACGGAGCCAGAGATTCTGGTATTAAAATATGTCAAGTGGAGAATCCTGAACGCAGTGGGAGATTCAGAGTAGAGTACTTATCATCTTCCTCTCTAATTAAAATACACAAAACAGTCGTAAAAATTACATATTTATTGGTGAAATTAAATGTTAGTTTAATTATTCTATTAACCTTAAGTCCGTTTAAACCTATAACTTTAAACTAATATTTACATTTCAATGTTTAAGTAGTTTAAACAGTTTGTATTTAAAAAAAGAACGTTTACTCGACGGACGTTGGTTGCTAGTATTCATACAGATTCGCATTCGGCCTCTTTGGTCTCGTTAATACATATTTGAAGTCATATTTTGTAATATTCCTTGAATTGGTAACAAACTCAGTTTTTGTAATATTTCTTAAAGGAGATGTCCTCTTATTACAAGGAGGTTGGTTTTTTGTGATCAGCGTTAACTAACAAACACCAAACTACATTAAATTGAAAGCCGAAAAAATATGAAGTATGAAACAAATAAAAGAAATATTTTTACCACCCCCAATTATTTTTAAATAAATAAAACATGTTTATAAGAAATATTTCATATGGCAACACCTTAATGATGTTTTTATTAATCTGTGACTACCGGTATCTTACTCTATGTCACAGATTAATATACTATTGTTGGTCTGATCATAATCATAAAATCAAAACTATGACATTGACAGCAGATGTCTGACTTGTCAGTTGATTTTTTATTAATATTTTTTTCTGGCTCTAGATAACATACATTAAGTAACATAGCAGTCCCTATATTTTGTTAGTTAAAAACTTCTCAAAATTAGAAATATCGGTTCATTAAAGCAATTATGTATGTATTTAGATTTTTAAAAGGCTTGTTGATAAATTTTTTTAAGTAATGTGTAATTATTGCATTAAAGATATTTCATTTTTTATTATACTAGAATACGAATTATTAAAAATCGGGGGTCTTGAAAATAACATGACTTACGGCGATTACTTTCTTTTAGAGCCTTTCTATCCAAATATATCAAATTTACCCGAGTTAGTTACTATAAACCAATATGGGACATCTCCTTTGTAACACAAATTAAAGTTTGCACATAACTTTGTGCAACGACGTTTGTGCATGTCGAATAGATATGTAAGTAGGATGAAATCAATATTGCATTTCGATTACTTTCGTTCTTAAAATTATATTTAAAGCTTACACATTAAGTTCGCTATATTAAATTTACATCGTTTGTAACGCTAATTTGATGTTACGTGGTTTTATTTTCGACATCATTAATACTGTCAGGCAATAGAGTGTCTTTAGTCTCTGGCAGCAATAGACAAAGCGCGGCCGCGAGAATTGGCGCCAAACCAAATATAACAGTTGGCAGCCATGGCACGGTCACAGACAAATTAGAGATGAAAGGCGCGAGCATAGAGCCAATTCTCATCGCAGTAGAGGAAGCGCCCATCCCCATATTTCTCACTACTGTAGGGTAAAGTTCTGACGTGAAAATGTAGATGGTGGTAGCTACTATGGATGCGCAGCTGACTCCCAATGTTCCGAGGGTAAGTTGTATAGCGAATGTGTTGGGAAGGCACGCCAGGGCGATGATGCAGACCCCGCCGAATCCTGACGCCGTTATCGTAGTCAACCTACGTCCGAAATATCTTATCAAGCCGATGGATGCCAGTATGGATGGGATCTGGAAAGTTATTGATATATACATAAGTATATTATTGTAATGTCTTAGGGGGCGTCCATAAATTACATGAGATGTTTAATGGGGCGGAGGGGGTCGAGTCAAATCTCATCTAATCTCACGTTGGAGAGCGCAATTTTTATTAATATCACGCAACTTTTTTTTCTGAATGAAACAAAAAAGAATTATACTATTTTGGTCCATTTAATCTAAATATAAATCGTAATACGATTAGGATCATTCACTAATTCGTTCGAAAGGAAATAAATTTCCTCATACTTCGACGTTATACATCTACTAACTGTGAAATCACTATATTTTTTTTAGACCAAATAGTTCTATTCTAACTCTAGTTAAGATACTGCAGTACATGAGGTAATTATTTGAATCTATCACAAGAGCTGCAGAGCAAGCGCGTATGTTCCGCAAAGTGCGACCCTCACGTATTGTCACAAGACGAGCTAATGAGCTACTGTGCGCAAGCGCCGACTGCTTAGACTGACTAGATCAGAACGAAATTGAAAGAGCAGATATTTTACTGAAAATCATATGGCCATGTTGGTCCCAATACTCTCTTAAGACCGCGCATGATTCTCCATGGACTGAATTAGAGTAGATATTCTTTTTTTTTACCACAGTTGTCACGATTTACATAGTCTATTGTAAAATTTTTATCACACTTTAATAATTCTCAGCAATAGTCTTAAGCAACCGTAAATAAAAGCAATAAGCATTTTTTTTTCTTTTTACAATAATAATCCGTTACGCGGTTACGTAATAAACGCATATTTTGCAAAATCTCACGTAATATATTTTTTTTTTTATAGAATAGAACAGCAAACGAGCAAACGGATCACCTGATGGTAAACAATAATCGCTGCCTATAGACACCCGCAACAGCAGAGGAGTAACAGACGCGTTGCCGGCCTTTTAAAAGGGAATAAGGGGGGAAGGGGGGGTTGGGCCTCCGGTACCCTCACTCACTCGGCGAAACACAGCGCAAGCGCTATTTCACGCCGGTTTTCTGTGAGGCCGTGGTATCACTCCGGTCGAGCCGGCCCAATTCGCGCCGAAGCATTGCTCTCCCACGGTAAAAATAGGTGGGTGGAGGGGGTTACATAAAATCTCACGATATCTCACCAGGGGGGAGGGACAGAAAATTAAAAAAAAACACCTCATGTAATTTATGGACGCTTAGGGGTTCATAATTGAATCCATTTTTTGGATACTTTATTAAACCTTATTTCGGTCATCACTACCTGCAGCGCGTTTTCAGATTATTCAGTGGTCTTTAAAGATCTAACCTGAATTGCTCCGGCCGCACCGACGGATATAAAAGGATCAGGGCTTGTCTGGCCTATGTACTGGTTCAGTCCAAAGAACGTGATGCCTGTGATGAACCAGATGAAGCAGCAGCACGTTGTCTTGACGCGCAACGAGCGGTGCAGGAGCTGTAGGTAGTTGGGCTTCTCCGGAACGTTGGAGTTGATGGCTTGCGACAGCTTGCTTAGCTGCTCCTTTATGTTGGTCGTCGGGCGGTTGTTTCTGGGGTAAGGATTAATTTTAATTATTTTTAAATGAATAATTCACATGCCAAATTCTTTATTACAAGCTATTATATTAGCTTCACTTGTAACTATGTAAGAACATCTTGGAATCTTAATTTGACTCCGATTGAGCTGAAATTTTGCATGCACGTGTAAGTCGGATGACAATGCATGGTTATGTGTGTGACGTCATTCTAAATCCAACATGGCGGCATTACAAAAATGGCGGGTTATTATTTTTGACTATAATAATAACGAAATCGCAATAAGGAACCTTCGACTTGGCACGACTTTGTTATATTTCATTACTTTTTAGAGATAAACTAGCAGCGCCATCGAGACTTGGCTAATAGTTTTTTACAGAATGTTTTTGGTGGGATGAAATTTACCGTATGAGACACATGAAAACGCAATGTCACGTGGAAATCACACGGAAGTCACACAAAAATGGAACATGCAAAAACACAAAAAACGTCAAAATTATAAACTGATTAATAATTTTAAGATGGTGGGTGTGTCAAAGGATCCCAGTATGATGGTAGTTTTGACCTAGGTTCAATGATTTTTCCGTTTAACACGTAGATGCCAAAGCAGTTACATTTCCATCGAATTGGAGATATAAATAAACTAGCGCCCCGCCCCGGCTTCGCACGGGTGCAATGCCGATATCTAAATACACTACAGAAAAACTGTGAAAGTTGTAAGTATATAGTAAATTATGGTTTCAAAATTAAAATAAAACTGTAACTGTGATTTCTGATTCATACTTTAAGAAATCATAGTAGGCCTACAGACATGAGTATTACAGTCTTAATACTTCTGAAATATGAAAGACTTAATGGAAGACTTAAACCTAATCTTTTTATGCTGCAGGCGGAGTGTTCACCCCTTTTTTTTTTTGTTCCCCTGAGGAAAATGCATTAAACTGCATACCCCGGCTGTGGCGAGCCGGCGGTTATGTGGGGCTCTCCTCTCCAGAAGGGGGAGGCTTACCCACTAAAAACCTCAGGGATGGCCTTCCTCAGGCATGTAGGGAGCCCCCGGGAACTATCAAGCTACATCCGGGAACGCCCAGCCTCCGCTCCCCCGTCGATACAGGGGAGCCCTCCTCGGGGGTGGCTACACTACCTACCCCGGTCTCCTCCACCGACGACGCCCCCCGGCCACGGAAGGGGCGTGGTCCATCCCGGGTCGCCGTAGCAGTCGCGACTTCCTCGCGCCCGCCGGCGACCCGCGGCGGCGCCGCAGCTGTGCTACCGAACTCGGCGCCACCTTCTTCGAGCGGGATCGGCCGTCTTCCGACCCCGCTCGGCGGCCTCCTTCTGGAGCATCACTGCTTCACAGAAGGAGGCCACAGCCCTCCAACCTCCCTCGTCCGCCAGCATTGCCGCAATCAAGGCCGGGAGTGTTCACCCCGCAAATCCCCCGTCGCAAACACCCTAGTTCCTTTATCGGCAGCCTACTGTTTAGCTACGAGTAGGCCATCCTTTCAGACCGGAATCACCATGGACTATTAACCTGTCTTCTTCTAGCGTATATGTCCTCTTTATACTGCAGCGATGACCTTCCTCCATCCAAGTCGTAGGGTCCGTAAGAGGGCATTGGGTTCAGTTAATTACAGTTAAACCGCCTGGATCAGTTTGTAGTCCCATATAATCACCGTAGCAATTGGTTGCCGTTGGATCCATGAGGCTTCTCAGCCTTCTTCTCCAGATGGTAAAAAAGAACTTTAGCATAACGAATTTTGCTTAGCTGTAGCCGAACGCACAAACCACTCCGATAACGAGACCATGAACAAAGAGAGAAAATCCGATCTCTGTTAAAAACTCAATTTCAGAATGAAATAAAAAAAATGTTGTTTATTAGTAAGGCACAATAATACATGTACTCACAAAATGGAACAGTGTGTTGTAATTTTTGTCACGGAAAGTAACTGTGAATAATATGCCGAGTAATTTGACAATGACGCCAGAAGGCCGCTGCCTTATGTTATGTTAATATGTAAGTCATTTAATTGACTGGCACTGAAGACTATTATTATCTTCTAATATAAAGACATACATTATTTATAAAAGTACCTATGAAGTAAAACATTTGTTATATTATATCGCATCTTTAGAATTGAAGTGACCTAATCCAAAATTCTCGTTTTTTGGTAAACGCTAAAAATGTGATTGAAGAGTTGGTCATTTTTTGTTTCTCTATTATAATGCTTTAAGTTGTACGTTAATTGTCATATTTTTTATTGTTAGGTATATGAATTGTTTTCATGATTGTATAGTGTATATCGGTGAGTATCTGTGTCGAATAGGACGGGAGGGATCGACACATTGTCACCACTGCGCATCCGACCTTGACTCGGCCCAGCACACGCTGGCGGAGTGCTCCGCGTGGGCCTCCGAGCGCCGAGTCTTGGTCGCAGAGATCGGGCGAGATCTGTCTCCGCCGGCATTGATTGCGACAATGCTGGCGGACGAGGGAGGTTGGAGGGCTGTGGCCTCCTTCTGTGAAGCAGTGATGCTTCAGAAGGAGGCCGCCGAGCGGGGTCGGGAGATGGCCGATCCCGCTCGAAGAAGGTGGTGCCGGGCTCGGTAGCACAGCCGCAGCGCCGCCGCGGGTCGCCGGCGGGCGCGAAGAAGTTGCCACCGCTAGGGCGACCCGGGATGGACCACGCCCCGTGGCCGGGGGGCGTCGTCGGTGGAGGAAACCGGGGGAGGTAGTGTAGCCTCCCCCGAGGAGGGCTCCCCTCTAGGAAGGGGAGCGGAGGCTGGGGGTTCCTGGAAGTGGCTTGATGTTTCCGGGGGCGCCCTACATGCCTGAGGAAGGCCATCCCTGAGGTTTTTAGTGGGTAGGCCTCCCCCTTCTGGGGAGGAGAGCCCCACATAACCGCCGGCTCGCCACAGCCGGGGTATGCAATTTAATGCATTTTCATCAGGGGAACAAAAAAAACTAAAGGTGCGATATATGTTTATAAATTGTGTAAGTAGAATGTAGTCATTCAGCAGCAGGTAAGTAGGGGGTGTACCCAAAACCGAAAAACATGGTAAACTTCGGGAACCTCTGATCTAGGACTATATGTTGATCATAACAATTATTTATTTACTAACTATTTACAACTTAATTACTAATTAATATTACGAATAAAGGGACAGATACATAGACACATATATGTCTACGAGATACGAACAAGAACCGAGCAAACTTATTTTGTATTCGTTCCAACATGAATCTATACTTGGCCTCATGGGGACTCCAAATGGTGGCATTGCATTCCATGTGGCTTTTCACCGGTGCTACAAACACCGCTCCTATTGCGTTGAAATTTGTGAAGCTCTGAGATTGTTCTAGGTTCCTGTACGCCTTTTTACACACTTTAAAACAACATGCAAAATCATTGCTCTGCTTGTCTATTAACCAGGTTCGCAATCTACCAGTTTCGTCGTCCTGACTCCTGGATAACGAGTTATATTATTACTAGTGATGCAACGGAAGTATCTTAGCCGAACTAGAAACGGAAACAAATGTCAAAAGTAAATTTTAGCAGAAACGGAAACGGATGCAGAAACGGAAGTGTAAATAATATGAAGGAAATCGGGGCTGTGCCGGGGCATACGGCCGTTGGTTTTAACATGAAACGTCTATGTTAGGGAATCGCTTTTAAAGTAAATGATTGAAATAAATACAAGATTGACGGTGTTTTAAGTATTTTAATAAAAAACTCAATGTCACAACAGCGAGCTGACTATATAAGTGAAATATTCACACCACATTTTTGTTTCTAAGACTAATAGTTTTTTAATTATTAAGGTACGATGATATAGACCTTTTCGTTACGGTCCACTTTTTAAACCTGGTACCCGCATGTTTCGGCGCGATTTTAAAGACGTTTCACGTCAAAAAAACAATTTACAAATATAATTCTTTATTTATTAAGTACCAAATCTAGATTAGAAATAGATATATTAGAATTCTACTATAGAAAACAATATTGCGACTGAACATTTTATTAATATTCAAAATTTAGTAGTGGCAAGTTATTTTTTATAAAAAGTAATTTGGCCGCTTTTGCACCTAACAATCTGTCCAGCGATTCGCACGCGCCTCGCGTCGCGCATGCGTAACTCTCAGACGTCGGTTGTAAACTTCCGTTTAAATCTCCGTTATTAAAGTTGCGGAAACAGAAGCAGAAACGGATGTTGAAAAGCGCGAGGAACTTCCGCACTTGCGGAAACAGTAACACAGATCCGTTGCCTCACTAAAATTAAATTAGATACGTCCTCTTAAATTAGATACGTACATTTGAGCAGCTTTGGTCACGATGACCGACGCCTCCTCGACGCGTCCCACGCTGACTAACCATCGCGGTGACTCAGTTAGCAGGAAGAAGTACCCTAAATACATCAGGGGGGGCACAGCCAGCGCGAGTGTGTAAGATTCCCACGTCCTGGAATATTACAATATCATCGTTAAATTACACTTTTTTTATGTATGACAGGCATTTGGCCTCGATCTCACCTGATGGTAAGTGACAATGAGGCCGAAGATGGTCCATGCCTGTCCAGATAGTGCCTATTCACTTTTGCTTTAAAAAGGCCCAGATTGTATTTATCAGGGAAAATATCCGGCGGGAGGGAATTCCACTCCTTTGCTGTGCGCATTATGAAAGTAGAAGCGAAACACTTAGTGCGTACAGGTGGTATATCAACAAGATAAGGGTGGAAGCCCAACCCTCCCTTGGCTTCATTTGGAGGACTACGACACCATTTCGTATTTCAGATGGTGTATTGACGTTGTACTATACCCTTGCTAGAAGTGTTCTGGAATATAACTCTGTCGTATGGTGTCCGCAATACAACGTTCATATCGATAGATTGGAGGCGGTCCAGAGACGTTTCTTGCGGCATTTGAGTTCGAAGCACGGCCTCAGACGTAAATTATCAACATACAATGCAAGACTGCAGTACTTTGGACTGAATTCTTTGGAGTTTGGACGCTCAATGCAAGATCTTTACATACTGTATAAGATAGTTAATAATCAATGGGATGTCATGGAGTTGTTGAGTCTTCTGTCATTTCGAACAAACGGTAGTATTCGAAGATTTAAGATGTTTTTCGTCCCGTTCTGCGATAATAACGTAACATACAATAGTCCAATCTTTATAATGTCTTGACTATTTAATGATAATATCGGTGGTTTGGATTTATTTACTCGGAGTTCAAGTGCATTTTATAGAAAGGTAAAACAGTTATATACTACGCCTGTTGATTGATGTCTACTATCTGTTGAACTGTAAAAATTATAACTACACGTTATATTTAGTATCAGACCATTACATGTATTTTTTTATGTCAACGCTGTGTACAGCATTTATCGGACTACAATTTTAATTTATATAACGTTAATTATTTGTCTTGTGAATGTATTGAATTGTATTCTGTAGTTGTGCCTTATTGTAAATAAATAAATAAACCGCCGTCTAGATCCCCTGAGGTGGAATGGGGATGCTGGAATCAAATTGTGCACTTCTTCCATTCCTTTCTATAATACGTCATCCCTCATTGACCTTGTCAAATTTCAAAATATTCGATGTCCACAACTTCCATTCTTCTATTCAAGTTCCGTGTAATGACATTTTACTATAGATGACCCATATACATAATTTGAAACGTTTAATAATTGACCCCGCTTTTATTGTACATATTTTTTGTTTTTTTTTTCTTGATGGGACAATTTATTATTTACATCGTATTTTGAATTTATTCGTTTACATCAAAATAGTATCACTTGTTAGCTAATCGGCTAGATTGTTATTAGTTAAAGTGTCCGTTTGAATAAAGTGTTCTTAAAAAAAGTGATTGATATAATGGACTGTATAAATGTTTTTGTTATATATGGTTTCTTTATATCTCGTGACCTATGATTGACAGCGGGGATAATTGTAAAATTAATATCTTTCCCTACCACATGCATGCAAGACCACACTTACCAATGTTACAGCTTCTCAGCAATCCAATATGATCGTCACAATCCCAAAGTTATAACAAAGCGGGAATGATGCGGGAGCGATATATCGGAAGCGGCGCGCGACGCGGTTGCGAATACCTCACCGAGACGTCATTAACTTACTACTGGCGTTGAGGCGGTGTACAATAAAAACTTGTTTTTTGACTACGCGTGCGACGAGTTCGGAAGTACCGATTCACCAAAATCATCAGCAAGCGCAGCCCCACACAACAAATAGTATGAAAAGACAATGAGCGCAAACAAAAAGTGTTCTTAAAGTCACAGATTCAAGATTTTGTCAGTGGACAAATTTTTAGTTTCATTTTATCAGTTTACTTCAAAATAGTATTACTTATTAGCAGAGGTCGGAATTGGGTAGAGATATTCATGTACTTACACTGTGTTCATACAGCGAAAGATTAAAATGGATATGCTTCAAACCCCGAAATTAAATTTTACCGTGGGAGAGTCATGCTTCGGTACGAATAGGACCGGCTCGACCGGAGTGATACCACCGCCTCACAGAAAACCGGCGTAAAATAGCGCTTGCGCTGTGTTTCGCCGAGTGAGTGAGGGTACCGGAGGCCCAACCCCCTTCCCCCTTATTCCCTTTTAAAAGACCGGCAACGCATCTGTAACTCCTCTGGTGTTGCGGGTGTCTATGGCAGCGGTTATCGCTTACCATCCGGTGATCCGTTTGCTCGTGTGCTGCCCTATCCTATTAAAAAAAAAATTAAGAGCAGAAAAAATCCCGGGGATATTTTTAAATAAAAAGATCTTTTTCAATGTACAAATGGATTTTAGACGTTTGGAGAAATTCATTGAAGCCAGAAAATATTGAAAAGCTGATGGTTATATATTTTAATGTTCACAAAAGTTATACAGTAATGTCGGAAGCGAACACTTCAAATCTTACTGGTAATGAATCGAATAAGGAAAATAATTCTGATGAGCCGTTTGAAAAAACTCACGAATCTAGGCTAGAAGCAAAAGTATACGCTCGTGTTTAGAGAAAAGGCGAAATATGCGTATTAGAATTTGCTTAAAACCATCAATAATTTGTATTGTTAAATAATATAAATAAACTAATAAAAATTGTACGTTAATTATCTTTGTTTTATTTGTCTATCTCTGACTTCGATCATATATTTCTGTTGATACACAATTCCATAGAAAATCAAACAAAATATCGACCCCGCGTCTATACATAGAAGAATAGATGTATATTATAGTACCAATTTTGAAAAAAGTTCTAAAGTGTCATATAATTTAAGCCAATTTAAATCTTAAGTAACGTAATAAGTATGAAAATAAATCCTTGTTAAGGTCGTTACATATTATCTTCTGGTTTCGATGATATAATGATGCCGTGAAATCCGAAATGAACAATACATATTTGAAAACAAATATATTGGATAATAAGCCCTTAGTCCGTTGCAATTAAGCACAAATTCATTTCATATAATAATGCTCCTACGTTCCATTTGACTCCGAATATTGTGCTCGCGTCTTATCGCATCCTACTTGAACATAGACAGCAGTGGAGATGCTTAGTTTTTTTTTACACTTATCTTAACAGTACGGAAACTTTTTAAATTTTAAATATAAACCAAGAAGTATGTAGAATTAGGTGCTAAGGAAAGTACAGACTTTACTAAGACAGGGTTTCTCAACCTTTATTTTGCCGAGCCTTACAAATAAAGAAAGCGGAAAACTAAAAAAAAAAGAAAGAAAATCACATAAAATGGTATAGGCGACTCCATCATTCCACTGACCTTTTTCTGAAAGAGATAGATGCGATGCGTTACGCATCGTGGCATGGTACGCAAGCGTTTTAAATTGATATTTTAGTAATACATAATATGAATAAAAGTGTTTTACTCATAAAAAAAGCGCTAATAAATTAAGATAAAGATATACTTATTGGAAGTATGACATTCCATCCTTCTTTTGCACTTTACGTGTGTCATTTTTACAAGTATAAACTACGCATTTCGGCATCGCTGACGTTAAAAATCGCGCGCGGCCACCGAATGAATGAGAGCGAAACAAGGCACATTTACTGTTTGTGCCTTGTTTCGCCGGTGCCACTTTTTAGACGGTAACTGTGTATCTACAGAAATATATGATCGAAGATCTCTGAGCTGTTTATTATTATTTATTTGTAATATTCCCGGGAAATTCCCGGGAAATCCCGGGAAGGTCCACATTAATACCAACATTTCAATGCAAGTACATATATAACTCTACCTTATTCTAAGCAACTTCGTGAATATTACTGACAGTGTCCTTGAGACTTCCTTTCCCTTTATCCATTGGAATCCATACTGACATTTGTCACGACTCCAAAGATGGACTTTATTCATTTTTCTTATCATATTGTGATTGTTCCATTTGGAGACTAACGCTTGCTCTCGTGTATTGTCAACATAGCCGATCTTATTCGTAAACGTTCATGGCACGCAGGGAAGCACACCGTGGTAGCATAAGTTGGACGTGTCCTCAATTCATCACGTCTAACATTCAATTTAGACCATTTATTCACTTTGTGTTTGACTTCCACTAAAGGTCTGGACGCGGGTCTTAGAGCGATTGATTGCTTAATAAGTAAAGTGACAGCTAAAAGACATTTTAGACAAAAAAAAATCATATATTGAACACTTATTTGATCGACATAACATAATAAAAGATTTCAATTCAGTATGTCAATATTGTACTGGAGATAAGAGGCGCAGACAATGACTTGTGTCTTAGATTCCAAGTGCTTAACTGAAAGTCTGAGTTATGTGCATAATGATACTACAGATAGTAGATACAGTTCATCGTTCCGTAGCAGCAAGTAACAAGATTTATGACGTACTAGCTTCCGCCCGCGGCTTCGCCCGCGTGAAATTAGTTTTTGTCAATCCTGGTCCCTTATGTCTAAGGTACCAAGATTCGTGGTCTTATCTTCAATTCAAGCCCTATTTCACCCCCACACTGGTAAAGATTTTAAAATGCAAGAACAAACGATTTTTTCTTTCTTTATTTGACGAACTTGCATACTAACTTTCAACCCTTATTTCACCCCCAAGCTGATCGAAATTTCAAAAATGCTAGAACAAATGTTTAAGGTTTTCTTATCAAGTGCTTAAATATAAAGTTTCATGGTTTTATCTTTTAAAATTAAGAAATCCCATACAAACTTTCAACCTCTATTTCAACCCCTTCATCCCTTTTTTCTAAATAAATATTAGCCTATGTTCTGTTTCAGGGTCTAAAGATTGTCTGTACCAAATTTCATCAAAATCGATTGCGAGGTTTAAGCGGGAAAGCGTAACAGACAGACAGGCAGAGTATTAGTTGGGATCATTGTTTTTCCATACATACGAGTATTTATTGTTGTCACGAGCCGCTTTTAATAATTCAACATATTTTTTGTATTTATTTATGAAGTCTGAACAAAAGATATGTATGATCAAAGAAATAGCAATTCTGCTTTTATCAAATCTACCGAGAAACGATTCAATATTGTCAAAAATCGGGACAAAATCGATAGGCCGCCGGGACCCGGGACAATGTCATCGAAATCGGGACTGTCCCGGCATAATCGGGACGGGTGGCAACTCTGATACAAATGTTGTGATATCTAAATATATAAAAGAAGAAACTGACTGACTGACATATCAACGCACAGCCCAAACCGCTGGTCCTAGAGATTACAAATTTGGCACGTAGGTTCCTTATAAGGTGTAGGGGTGCACTAAGGAAGGATTTTTCAAAATTCATCCCTTAAGGGGGTGAAATGGGGGTCCAAAGTTTGTATGGAGAAACAAGATTTGTTTGAATATTTTATTCGAAACTTCGCAGGAGTACTCCTAACAATAAATGAGTAAACACGTCTTTCAGGATTTTTGAAAATTCAACCCCTAAAAGGGGGAAATGGGGTGTCAAAGTCTGAAAATCGACAAGCGTATCTAAATTGGTTCAGCCAAACATGAGATAATCGCGGACAAACATACATACTTACATACGTACATAAAACATACGGGTCACACTGAGAAGCCCCTTTATGTAGACGGTTGAAAAATACGATTATTACGCGGGCGAAGCCGCGGGCACAAGCTAGTTCAGTATATCTTTCTACAAAATCGTGTATGGTTAGTTAATTACGTACATAATAATTGTTTATAATATAAGTTTAAAAATGTGTAATTTTTTGTTAAAACCTTTATTATTATACGCAGTCATTGTAATGTAAATATGCAGTTCTACTTCTCATGCTTGAGGTTATACCATGATGATAGATTGCGGCTTTGACTACTGTCTCCTTGTTTGTAACATTATCCAATAGATGGCAGCACAGTGAGCCACGTGGCGGAAGAGTCGCACATTTGATGTTAAAAGGTGTCATAATTAGATATGACTTGGTTGCGATCAGAGGGGCGATCGCACTAATAAATCGCAAGCGAAACGCAACCGAACCGTTCGGCGTAACCAATCCGAACGCCACAATATCACGTCATCTGTTCGATGACGTGATATTCTAGCTCTCGGATTGGTTGAGTGGAACGATTTGGTTTCGTTACAGCTGCGATTTGTTAGTGCGATTGCCCCCCAGTATTCAGTCAGTCGGGAAGAGTGCAAGTCACGCTAGTATTCCATTGCTTTAAATAATTAAGCCGTTATTTCTAGAAGGTGTCTATATTGCTTACAACACAAACATACCTGAAGAAGTACGCGAACACTGGAACAGTCATATGTCCGATTATGAACGGTATTTGAAACAGGCACCCCAGCAGCTCTCGATACTTGGGCCCCACCGTCTCCATGACGATGACGAAGGACACCACCATGGTGCCCGCCGTGGCCATGCCCAGGAAGAAACGGAACGTGGTGAAGAAGACATAGCTCGGGGAGAACGGGATGGCGAAACCGAACGCTATAAGGGTAGTTACAGACACGAGGAAGGTGATCTTTCTGCCGAACCTGGAAACATATAATATACATACATAATATTTATACATACATATATGTCACGCCTTGTTCAAAATGTACAAAAATTTGTTCCGGTCTGGGAAAACTTACATGCTATGTTTGTGACTGCACCTACGACACAGGCAAAAAATCCTAGGGGCGTACTCTTGTTGGAGGGCTGTGGCCTCCTTCTGTGAAGCAGTAATGCTCCAGAAGGAGGCCGCCGTGCGGGGCCGGGAGATGGCCGATCCCGCTCGAAGGAGGCGGCGCCGGGCTCGGTAGCACAGCTGCGGCGCCGCCGCGGGTCGCCGGCGGGCGCGAGGAAGTCGCGACCGCTACGGCGACCCGGGAGGACCACGCCTCTTCCGTGGCCGGGGGGCGTCGTCGGTGGAGGAGATCGGGGGAGGTAGTGTAGCCACCCTCGAGGAGGGCTCCCCTGTATCGACGGGGGAGCGAAGACTGGGGGTTCTCGGAAGTAGCTTGGTAAGTTCCCGGGGCTCCCTTCATGCCTGAGGAAGGCCATCCTTGAGGTTTTTAGTGGGTAGGCCTCCCCCTTCTGGGGAGGAGAGCCCCACATAACTGCCGGCTCGCTACAGCCGGGGTATGCAATTTAATGCATTTTCCTCAGGGACAAAAAAAAAAAAGGCGTACTCTTAAAAACGATATTCGACTTCGTCGTGTTGTATTCCTACTCTTAGTTACTATCGTTCAAAACATTTCAACGGACGATCGAACGAACGATATTAATTTTGACATAAGAAAGCGTCAAATGACAACGATGAATTGAATTTGACAGACGAACATTCGCAAAATAAACGTCAAATTTACGAGAAGTATTACGAAACGGTTTGAGGTGTCGTAATTATCGTAAATTTGAAGGAAAAAAAAAAAACAAATATCGCAATGAAAATTTTGTATTTTACCGGAAACAGGACATATGTGCTTCTATTGGACGCGTTGCTCGATTGATCACTACTGGAAGTCGTATATTTTTTTTAATGTGGCGTTGAGATTGCTAAAAGAAATGCAAATACAGGCGCCATAAAATTCTCGGTGCAACGATTGCGACGTTTTTGAATAAATTATACTACTTTGAACAAATTGAGCGTTCTATTTCTAGCCTATAGGTAGAGGAAATGTCTAAGGTTATATTGCTTAGAAACCTTTATTTATGTTAATTTTGTACTTGTACCAATTTAACTATTCAATATAAATAAACTTATATAAAGCAAAAGTTATATGTACTACCTTCATGAAATGAGGCTAAAATCTATGATAATCATGTTTGAGCTTAATTGTCATGACTTAATAGTTGTTTGTAATGTAAATAAATGATACAATAAGGGATTTCTGAATGACAGATTAGCGAGTTTTATAAGTCTCTTCATATATGGCGTTACGTTTGTATCTAAATTCAAGACCCATTTCGTAAAGGAGATGTCCTCTTATTATAAGGAGGTTGGTTTTTTGTGGTCAGCGTTAACTAACAAACACCAAACTACATTAAATTGAAAGCCGAAAAATATGAAGTATGAAACAAATAAAAGAAATATTTTTACCACCCCCAATTATTTTTAAATAAATAAAACATGTTTTTAAGAAATACTTCATTATGGCAACACCTTAATGATGTTTTTATTTCTATGACTACCGGTATCTTACTCTATGTTTGATATTTTCCGTTGAGTTATGACATTGACAGCAGGTGCCTGACTTGTCAGTTGATTTTTTATTAATATTTTTTTCTGGCTCTAGATAACATACATTAAGTAACATAGCAGTCCCTAATATTTTGTTAGTTAAAAACTTCTCAAAATTAGAATATTCGGTTTATTAAAGCAATTATGTATGTATTTAGATTTTTAAAAGGCTTGTTGATAATTTTTTTTAAGCAATGTGTAATTATTGCGTTAAAGATATTTCATTTTTTATTATACTAGAATACGAATTATTAAAAATAGGGGGTCTTGAAAATAACATGACTTACGGCGATTACTTTCTTTTAGAGCCTTCTATCCAAATATATCAAATTTACCCGAGTTAGTTACTATAAACCAATATGGGACATCTCCTTTATTTATTTATTTATGTATCCATCACTTATAAACTATTTTTACAGGTATAACCCAATGCAATAGCGAAGCCAATCAAATTATCATATCTTAACTTTATAACTTACTAGCTGACCCGGTGAACTTCGTACCGCCTAATTATAATTATGTTCTGATCGAATCAGATTTGTCCGAGTCGCCTAGTACTTCCACCATATCATCATGTCCTGGCGAGCCAAGTGGTTCCCAAGTAGATGGAGCCAAGTTGATGGAAATAAAGAGTTACTAATACATTTCGCTTTTTATTATTTGTAAAGGCTTATTATCTGGTCTATATGGACAAAACAATGGAACGTTCGGATACACGGGTTCTTTTTACATGAGATGACAAAACAATATAATAAAAATATTTTTGAGAGTTAGTAACACTGTAAGGTTGGCACCCATCAAATATGTCAACACATTAATTATTTTTATATTTTGAAATTTAAATACACGATGTTATAAGCCAAAGTTGATATTATGTTGTCGATTCAAAAGTCTTGTTTTAATGCGTTCTTCAATTCGAGTGGAACTGAGAGTACAAATACCGTCAAATGTTTGACAGAAAGTAAGTGATCAACTTTTATATGGGAAAATGAAATTGTCGTCTTACTCTATTTTACTCGCATTTTTCCTTATTTGCTCACCGTTTAGACCTACCCTGGACTACGACAAACATTTTAAAACCAAAATCAGCTCAATCGGCCCAGCCGTTCTCGAGTTTTAAGCAGACTAACGAACAACAATTCATTTTTATTTATATAGATTATTATTATTAGAGATCGGATAATCGGATGCATATTTACCTAAAGTTAGTTTAAGACAAAGTATGGAAACGGCTTTTTATTGTTTTGTTAAATAAAAATCCCGGGATTGCGGAATTGGATAGCCGGATGTTTATTTATTTACCTAATATAGTTTTTGACAAAGTATGGAACTGTCTTTTTATTTTATTTCCATAAATAAAAATCCCGGATCTGCCGTCTCACTCACACTCATTAAATCGGAAGTTAACTCAGAGTGAGATACTAGACCATACTTACGCCCAGCACCATTTCTGTTTTTTTATTCAATTATTTAATTGATTACTGTTTTAGTCAAACTAGCTCACTACTTTCGTATAACATGTAACTCTTCATGTAATAAATCGTACATTCATAATTCGCACGGGGAACTGAAACTAAACTTCATGTAAATACGTATGCATAGTTGTACAAATGAACCCGGAGTCTCGGTCTTTTGAAAATAAATACCACGTGCTAATTTAGTAATTTTCAAACAATATCACTACGTTAAATTTGCAGACCCGTATTTTCCGGGATTTTTACTTAACAAAATGTATTTTAAAAAGCCGCTTCCATAATTTGTGAGCTAAAAATTAACTTTAGGTAAATACGCATCCGATTATCCGATCTCTATTTATATATATAACAAGCAAAAATATATGTAATCTATACAAAATAAATATAATTGGAGTGTCTGTTTGTAATATTAAAATAACCGCTTTCTACTACATGCATATGAATATACCAAAATACATATTTTTAAAAATTTTGTCTGTCTGTCTGTTTGTTCCGGCTAATCCCTGGAACAGCTGGACTGATTTGGACAGGACTTTCACTGGCAGATAGCTTATGTAATACGAAGGAACTTAGGCTACTAAAAAAACTATTTGTTTTTATTATATATATGACGACCTCCATAGTCGAGTGGATAATACACCTGTTTCAAGGTGTCGCCATCTCTGAGGTCCCGGGTTCGAATCCCGGTGGGGGCAGATGTTTGTGTGATGAATGCGAGCATTTGTACCTTAGTCATGGTTGTTGATATATATTTCAATAAAAATTATTTATATATGTATAATATATGCATGTCTATCCGTTACCCTAGATCCCATTGCACAAGCCTTATAGAGCTTAGTTTGGGCTAGGCTAATTGGTGTAAGTGTAAGAAATATTTACTCAAATATTTATTTATTATTTAATTTATTTACCTATATTTAATTATCTTCTATCAAATTAGTAAAGTGAAACATTTGTAATGCATAACGTAAAGTACTCCTAACCTACTTGTAATCTAAAGAGTTTTTAAATAATGCAAAATATATGTATTGTACATAATCAACAATTTTGTTTTACTGTTTTTAATGATAATATTTTACTAGTTGTGCCCACGACTTCGTCTTCGCGTGGAATCGTAATTTTAGATAGCATTTTTATTTATTCTTCAAATAAGACTCATAAAAATTTTACAGTTACACATGTTATTGTGAGTCAACCAAAAAAGATAGGCATATGCTGTCGTTTTTTTTTTTATATTAGTGCAGGCAAACGAGCCAACGGGTCACCTGATGGTAAGTGATCACCGCCGCCCATAGCACAAACAACACCAGAGGTATCATCAGCGCGTTGCCGGCCTTTCATGAATGTATACGCTCTTTTTTTGAAGCTTCCCATATCGAAACTGTTCGGAAATACCGCGGCCGAAAGTTGGTTCCATAACTTTGTCGTTCGCGGGGAAAAACGTACGCGAAAACCGCAACTGTGGAGGACAGCCAACCATTAAGATGGTGGGGATGGAAAGCAAGTCCCCTCCGTGACGTACGATACAGGAAATCGGTCGGCGGCAGTATCCCAAACAACTCGCCAGAGCACTCCCCATGGTATATGCGGCAGAGAACACAAAGAGACGCGACATCTCTCCGCAGCGCCAATGAGTCCATACGACCACAGAGCACCGGGTCGTCGACGACGTGTCATGTTCGTGTCATGTCATCACATGTCGTGGGATATTTTTTATATAACTTTAAGGAGAACATTTCCGTTATACATGATTTCTGTGTAGCTTTAACCGTTAAGGTTGCACACGCTACGAAAGCTTAAAAATGGAGTAACTTCTCCCGTTTTCCCAACATTTCCCTTCACTGCTCTGCTCCTTTTGATTGTAGCGTGATGAAAAGTATACTATAACCAGCTCAGGAGTATGAAAAATAATTATACCAAGTTTCGTTAAAATCCGTCGAGTAGTTTTTGTTTCTATAACGGTTTTAAAGACAGACAGACAAACAAACATTTTACTGATTGCATTTTTGGCATCAGTATCGATCCCTAATCACCCCCTGACAGTTATTTCGGAAATATATTTCATGTACAGAATTTTATTTATTTATTTATTAGGAACAACAACAGCCAACTTATGTATAGACTTATACTAAATACATTTTTAAAGTAACTTAGGCCAAAACAGTCGTTCACAATGTATAACAACGCTATTAACAAACATACAAATATATAATTTAATACTTTATTTTCTACCTAATCCTTAACTTAAAACGTCACTTTAATCGGTCTCTAATTTTATTTAAAAATGTTTTTTTATTTCCGATAAATGGATCAATATCACTGAACTCAGTGTTGTAACTCTTAGCAATTCTTGACAGCACTGCATTGCAACCGTAATTAGTTAGGTGCGAGGGAACCGAGAATAAGGTCGTGTGACGCGTGCGGCGCGCCGGCGCCCGCAGCGCGACCTGCTCCACCAGCTCTGGGCAGTCCAGTCGCCCGCGCACGACATCGTATAGGAGCCCCATGTCCAGCGTCTTGCGCCGCTGCTCAAGGGTTAGCATTCGGTACTTTCGGCAATCATCAATATATGATGTACGGGTTTTTTTTATAAAATTTGTAATTGAGGTGATGAATAAATTTTTTCTGAATATTTTCAACCCTATTTTTGTGTACCGCATAGAATGGATACCATATGGGACAAGCGTATTCTAAGATACTCTGTACATAGGCGTAATAAACAATTTTGAGACTGTTTAACTCAGTAAAGGGTGAACATGTACGTATTACAAAGCCTAAATTACGATATGATCGACCAACGATATTGTCAATGTGATTTGAAAATGACATCTTAGAATCGAGAGAGACTCCCAAGTCCCGCACCACCTCAACCCGTTCAATAGCAATGTTGTTAAAATTATAATTAAATGTGATTGTTTTTTTTTACGGGTAAAACTGATGCATTGACACTTGGGAATGCTGATTGTTATATTATTCTTAGAATAGTATGAAATCAGATTATTAAGATCCTGTTGAATCAGCAAGCAATCAGAAATCGACTTAACATTCATGAAAACCTTTTTGTCGTCTGCGTATAAAAGGTATTTAGCACTGCTGAAACATGAATATATATCAAATAGATATGCGTTGTAAAAAAGAGGCCCAAGATGTGAGCCCTGCGGGACACCCGTGGGCACTGTTATAAAGTCCGATCTGTATCCACCAAGTACGACAGCCTGCGAACGGTTTGTTAGGTATGAAGAGATCCACCGCAGTAAGTCTCCATGTATTCCCAACGACTCCAATTTATGTAGCAAGATGACGTGATCAACACGATCGAAAGCTTTTTTCGAAATCCGTGTAGACAACATCAACCTGCCCACCGCCCTCCATGTGCTTAAGAACAAAGTTATTAAATACAGACAAGTTAGTGACAGCAGATCGACCCTTTAAAAAACCATGCTGTGAAGATGGTACTCCGCGAGCAATGATTTGGTAGATGTTTTCGTATATTATCTTCTCGAATAATTTGGCAATAGTGTTAAGTATAGAGATAGGCCGATAGTTGGAAATTATGGATTTAGATCCTTTTTTATGGATAGGAATAATATGAGCTTTTTTCCAGATTGCAGGAAAAACACATAATTTTAGAGAAGAAGAAAATAACATTGATATAGGGAGAGCTAGGCTTTTAGCACATGAAGATAAAAATATTGGAGGTATACCGTCGCAGCCCGCACCCTTAGATTTGTCTAAGGTCAAGGTCAATTGACCTTGAATTGATCTACAGATTTGTTGTAAGTATAGATTTATTGAAAACTTATTTAATAATAAAGCAAGTTGCAAGTTCTAAGTTTCTTAACAAAGTAACTTGAAATTCCAATAAGCCGGATAGTACTTAATAGTCAAATACAAAAAACATATTGAACACGGATTTGAAGATACGAGATAGACATTTTGTTTCGTTAAAAGTAGTAGATAGTCATACAATAGTTTTTAAACGTTAGCGTAGTTCTTCGTCTTTGTTCCGTTTATTTGTATTTCCAACTTAAACTTCACAAAACCCACATTTTGCAGCAGCTTATGTTAAACAATCTACAAAAATACTGACTCATTTGTATAAATGGGAAAAAAATATTTGCTGCAACTTCTTGTTCTAACTTCTTGTCTTCAACTAACCGAAAAATACTTCGTCTATAATTAAATCGAATTAAACATTTTTCTTCAAATATGATTTTTACAAACAGTTTTTCACTTCTACAGTGTGATCTACAGTGTGTACTTTGTCGACATGTAAATTGTTCGTTCATTACTAGAATTAAGTGTCAAAGATTTTTCCCGTTTTTCCCAATTATATATATAATTATGTAATAATAATAAAAAGTACGTATAAAATTGTAAGCAGTTAGGCAAAAAAGTACGACTACATTAACCAACATTTTGTTTTGTGAAATAACTACAACGGTTTTCGGAGTTTTTCCTTTACTTGTGCTATATGACATTGCTTCATTTCATGACTCTAGGTCAACGGAAAGTACCCTATAGGTTTTGATTCTTTTCCAAAAGTCAAAATATGCAATATAAATGGAACATAAACCGCCATATCTTTTTATTGCGTTGATTTAGAAATTTGATTTTTCACTGCTTTGAGAGGTAGGAGACCTGAGTAAGTGATATTAATTTTAGCTTGATATCTCGACGCGACGAGAAAAAGGGTCTTGACAGACTGACGGACGGACAACAGAGTGATCCTTGAAGAACCTTAGAAACCACCCTTGTATTTTTAGAGAGTCGTCAATTAAAAACTGACCTCGAATAAATAGTCTAAGACCTAATTTCACCAAACTTAAACTAATCGTCTGTTGTGTAATGGCTTGTTAAAATTAACAGAGTTGTTAAGTTATTCTAGATCCTACATTGTAAAATTAACAAGCCATTACTAAATCAACCGTTAACTGAATGAAATGCGAAACGTTCATTCAATTTGTAATACAACCAAATAATAGTGTCGTCGTGCATCACTCTTACTATACGGAAATGCGTCTAATTTCTACTGGTCGTATAATGTGTCAAGTAGCAATACAATGTGAACAAATTAAATTGTCGTTCTCTCTATAAGTTTCTAAAGCAAGCGCATAATATTTGGTTTTGCCAGGTTATTTCTCTATTGTTTGTGTAGGTCATGGAATTATAAAAAAAAAAAATTATTATTATTATTTATTAAATAATTCATGGTGTAGGTATTTGATTGACGTTTCGTGGTGTTTTCGTTCGTGGTAGGTATTTTCTTTGATTTGTAAAATACCTAGGTAGTGATTTTACTTAGCTTTTTATCTTTCTTTTTAAAATAAAAAAATGTCGAAGAAAACGAGAGGTCCAAATTTTTCAAACAATGAGAAGGAAATCTTAATAACTCTAATTAAACAATACAAGGATCTCGTTGAAAATAAAAAACCGATGCTGTAACGACGGCTATAAAAAATGAGTCGTAACTATGCTGTCTAAAGTATCTAAATTTGTTAAAAAATCTTCGTCATTCCATAATAAAATTCTTTCCACGTGCCACGTCCATCTTGACAGTAAAATAATCGTCTGTTGCAGATTAACGAACCACTAGAGCAGTCATTATATTTAACAGTCCATCAAGCTAACTAATCTCCTGTTTGCACATGGTGGGACACTTGCTAACTCTAACAAGCTGTTAACGGTTTAACAAGACGTTATTTTAACAAACAGAGTATGATGAAATTAGGTCTAAAGCTATTTTACAAGTTTAATTAAGTTGACATTCTACCTCAAGACACCTTTTTCGCTAATCTATCAATAGCAGAACCCTATCATAATAATAAGGTCGATCTTATGTGTAACTACTTACCTATCCGACATGAATCCGAAGACTATACTGCCAATCAGAATCCCGAACTGCAATACCATTTGAGTGAAACTCGTCAACCATCTTTTCTCGCATATCAGATCCCATTCAGACACAATGGTTCTGTCGAAAGGACCCGTGTCATAATCGTACCTTTCACAATCTGTGTAACAGGTCGAGTTTATCACCATCCCAATTGAAGAAGCGGTATTATTCCCAAATGGTGCAACGCTGCTTTTAAATTCAACGCACCAATATTTCAGGCTCGGTGTCAGGAACAGAATCGCCATTTGCACCCATCCCGACGAGAGCTTCACCAAGGAAACCGACAGGAATATGATCATCTGCCATGTCCCCAATTGTCCGAGTATTCTCGAAAATGCATCATTATTGTCTTTCACTTCGGCTTGAGCCAGAATCATTTGTAAAGTTTGAACCATTTTCAATAATGTTCTATCTTTCACAGATTATGCCCGTGCAGTGTCATCTAGTATTGTTTGGTTTTTGTTTTGCTTAGAACCAGAATTAGCTACACTTCTTTCGCTTCAAAAGTATTATTCTGTATTAATATTTGCTTGTACTATTTCTGCGTTCTTCGTATCGCAGCGCGCGTCTAATCTTAAAATATTAAAGATTTATCTTTATTGTCTCGCGAATACCTGTAGATATGAGATAGAGCGTTAGTCATGCTACTGATATCCTCCTAATATTACAGATATAAGTAACTAAATATTATAAAGAAGTAAAGTTTGTGTGTTTGTAAATTGTAAAGGGTAATCTCGGGGTCTACTGAACCGATTTTAAAATTTTTTTCACCAATAGAAAGACACAATGTTGCTGAGTGTCATAGGTTATATTAAAATCCGAAAAATAAAAAGGCTTTTAGGTGGTAGTCCGTTTTGCAAAGTAAATGGGTGAAAAAACGGGTAGCGTACGGAGCGCGATGGCTTCGGGTTTAATTCGGTTCGCGTTCGTGCTCGCTTCGGGGATATTAGTATTATGCCCAACGAAGTGGGCACGGGTCAGCTAGTAAGTAATAAATTAGTAAGCTACATATTCTATTAAGGCACGGTAACTTCGTTTTAGCTTGCTCATAGAGGGCCCACGATGCTGAATGGGGATTAACTCGAGCGTCATAGAGATTGGGTGCACGTAGGGTTCCGTACCACATCTAAATAAATGTTGTTATTAATTCTTTATTATATTTGAGTTGATTGAATGAAAAGTGAAATGCGGTTTACAATTTATAACGTATTAATAAAAAAAACTAATTATTAGATCTCGTTCAAACCAATTTTCGGTAGAAGTTTGCATGGTAATGTAATGTGTGTACATCATATATTATTTTTACATTTATCATTCCCTTATTTTAGAAGTTACGAGGGGGGGGGGGGGTTCTATTTTGCAAGCGTCTCTCGCGCAAACTATTCAATTTAGAAAAAAAATATATATTAGAAACCTTAATATCATGTTTGAAGACCTATCCATAGACACGTATGGGTTTGATGAAAAAAAAACCAGTTTCAGTTCCAAGTATGGGGAACCCCAAAAAAAAAAATTTTTTTCTATTTTTGTATGAAAATCTTAATGCGGTTCATCGAATACATCTACTTACCAAGTTTCTGCAGTATACTCTTATAGTTACGGAAAAAAGTGGCTGTGACATACGGACGGACAGATATGACGAATCCATAAGGGTTCCGTTTTTTGCCATTCGGCTACGGAACCCTTAAAATATTTATATATTATTTTTTGTGTTAACCTTTTCTTCGGTGGAGGGAGGCTATAGTTTTATTTTAAATGTAAAAAAAAAGCTTACATGTTCTACGTATTTACATACATACATACATATATGTCACGCCTTGTTCCCAATGGGGTAGGCAGAGACCACCTCTCTCCACTTGCTACGATCCTGGCACACTTCCCTTGCTTCCTCCACTTCATGCAAGCGTCTTCATGCATGCTTTTTCTACGTATTTTTATTTATAAATTGCATATGTTAATTTATATAAATAACTAGCTTTCCGCCCGCGGCTTCGCCCGCGTTATATTCGAATTTCCCACAGGAAGGATATGTTTTAACAATACTGCCATACAACCTTTCACCCCCTCCTTTCAACCTTTTACAACCCTTTTCTGCTTTAAAAGGTAGCCTCTGTCCTTTCTCAGCCTCTAGACTATCTGTGTACCAAATTTCATTTAAATCGGTTCAGTAGTTTTAACAATATTTCCATACAACCAATAATCCCTCCTTTCAACCTTTTACAACCCTTTACAACCTTTTTTGCATGAAAAAGTAGCCTATGTCCTTTCTCAGGCTCCAGACTATCTGTGTACCAAATTTCATTTAAATCGGTTCAGTAGTTTTGGTGTGAAAGCGGAACAGACAGACAGACAGACAGAGTTACTTTCGCATTTATAAGTATGTATGTATGTATAAGTATGGCACAAAACAATGAGCTTTTCCACAAATACTATTTTCACAGTACTTTTGATTAAAATTTCACCGTCTTCAATTTTCACAGATGACACTCCAGTTTTATTTATTTGAGTTCATTAAAATGACGATAACTTTTTTTTTAATGAACCGATTTTGATGAAACAAAGTTTAGATATTATTCTGAGTTAAAACAAAGCAAATAGTGAAAGTTTCAAGCAAATCGGTTCAGTACTTTCGGAGATAAACATGAACATACATACAGACAGACAGACAAAAAATTCCAAAAAATTTTTTTTGCTTTCTAATAATCTATTTAAGTACCCCTCTATCCATTTCAGTCAAAAATACTAAATGTACAGACAAAATATTTTTACTGTCTTATTATATGTATAGATAATGGAATTAAATAATGCCTTTACAAAGGCACCTTGCAAAGGTAACGTAGCATCCATGTTCGGAGGTACGCCTGAACTGCAAAGCATTGATTCTTCTGCAGGGCAGGAGGTAGAGAGCGTTGGAGGAACTCCATAGAACCACCCACTTAACCATCAGGAGTCTGTCATAAATAAAATAACCTAAATTTCATAAGTTAATATCTATAATTACAAATACATACGTTTTTAGTTATAATAAACTAGCTGACCCGTGCCCACTTTCGTTGGGCATAATATTAATAATCCCCGAAGCGAGCACGAACGCGATCCGAATTAAACCCGAAGCCATCGCGCGCCGTCCGCTGCCTGGTTTTTTTCTCCGATTCACTTTGCAAAACGGACTACCACGTAAAAACCTTTTTATTTTTCGGTTTTTTATATGTTTTTATGACACTCAGCAATAACGTGGCCTTCTATTGCTGAAAGAATTTTTAAAATCGGTTCAGTAGATCCTGAGATTACCCCTTACAATTTAACAAATATACAAACACACAAACTTTACTTCTTTATAATATTAGTATAGAAGTATAGATTTATATTGGCGCTTTGAAAATGATCATTGCTAATATTATGTCCATTAAAAATGTTAAGGGCTATTAGATGCTGTGAATTTAAGTTCAATATGTGCCTTTCTAACGAATCGGTAGTCATCTGATACCGCGGAAGGTCGCGTCCACCACGGTCGCAGAATCGAGAGCCATGACCGAGATAAATTTATCTGGTGAATAATTATCTGACCTTACAGATGAGCCTACAACAAATGTACGTATTACTTTTTGCGTAGTTATATACGGGAATACGAATTAAAATCGGTGTTCTTGTCGTCAGACAACCACATACTGAGCCTAGACCCTTCTTGCTGCTGCGCATACATCTATTTCTATGAATTTGTATGAATGTGTGTGCTGTAACAAAATAAATTAATCTATCTATCTTCATCAGATATTCTTAATCAGATCACAGTTAGAGTACGCTTCAGTAGTATGGAATCCATTTTTTTCAAAAATATATTTACCAACTTGAGATGGTTCAAAAGAAATTTTATACGCTCAGTTAATAGGCTTGTTGCCTAAATTTCAGTAGTTAGATACTAATATACCTTGATGCCTATTCTATACAAAATAATTATTATTTTTGAAAAAAAATGCTTATTTATAAGAATAATTTTGCATTCAATTAAATATTTGACATTAGTCATCAAAAACGCTCATGACTGTCATGGCGTCTTGAATGACGTCACTCCGTGCAAAACACAGCTGTTTTAGTATCGGAATATTCGGTATTGTGAAGTTATTTTAATAAAAAATGGATTCATCGTATTACAAGTACTTCATAGTGCCCCAGTGTACAAGCACAAGTATAAAAACACCAAAAAAATTATTTATATACGTGCCAAACAATCAGCAGATACGTAAAAAGTGGCTGACACTCGCGAGAAGGAATGATGCTCATTCTTTTTCGCACTTCCACAAGAGACTTGGGAATGACATTTTGACTTTGACGTTTCGCACGGCGTGACGTAACACTTTTTAATTGGTGTTTGCTGTCACGTGACTCATGGCTTATTTTGTGCAATTTTATTTTATAAAAATATAAATAATCAAAGGTTATTATTTTATAAAACTTTGTTTTTTCATAATTAAATGATCATCTTAATAGTTATGCAACCTAATGCATCAGATTTGTTCATAGTGGATACAAGCCTATTATAAATATTTTCATGCTAAATCCTCGTACGATAATCTTCTTAAGAAATACTCTCTGTTAACATTAAAATCTCGACGATTACTCGTAGATCAGATACAATTGTATAAAATCCTCGGCAATCAGCTTGACTGTACTCCACTAACCAACCACATACACTATCAAGTGCCCAGTCGCTCCCAGCGCATTCGCGATACTCGTACACACGGTGTATTCGCTCCCAGACTCTGTAGGACTATAGCGGGCCACCGCGCACCGCTTCGCCGACTGATGTACTCTTATAATTAACATTTTGCTGATATAGACTTATTTAAATTGTCTCTTGGTCAATTTAAAAACAAAATTTATTTATAGCTGAAAAAATAATCATATTATTTTTATAATTAAGTTTAATTCACAATCTCAGTACTGGTAAACTAGTACATTGCGGATTCGTGTTATATACTATAGTGTAATTATTAGTATTGTGATAATTTCAATATCAAAAGGATTCAATGGTGGGATCTTAGACTTAGACTATTAATATACAACCATACAACCAGTTTTATACCAAATTACATTGGTTGCATTAAGGGACTTGATTACGATCACTACACGTTTTATTTTGTAATTTCTGTTGTGTCTCTCAGTGCTGGGCATTTAAAAAATATTAAAATGCTTCTATGTATTATATCTGCGGACAATGTTGTTGATTACATAATAAGTACTTGTTTTATATCAACTCATTTTTGTAATAGAATTATGTAATTGTTTGTTGTTCTAAATAAATAAAATAAAATTAAATCTTCTCCATCGGGGCGGTGAGGTGCCGGAGGGAGACTTAGCCACGTAGTCGGGATACCATGGGAATAGTCCTGACATAACAATAAGTACCATGCGTTATAGAAAGGTCGCGTGAAACCCCCATAATAGACCACAAAATTGTAAGTTTGCATTATTCTTAAACAATTTCCTCTCTCTTCTTTTGCTATTATTACTCGTCTCGAGTTATAAAATAAATGATGTACGATTTTTTGTTATATGTATTCGTGATTTTGCTACATTCTTTGTTTGACTATAGTTTTATTCTGAAATTTAAATATCGCGATATATTTTAATAATTAAACCTTTGTTTATTTTCTTTGTATTGTCGTGTAAAGTTATATAGACGGTAGTCAATAAGCTAGTAATATTAATTAGCAAAATAGGGTAGTCATCTTATTTTTATACAAACAAAATATTTAAAAGGTATGTTCGTTTGGCCATTCAACATGGATTGACATATCTCCGTTTCCATACAGCTTTTATGGCGTGAACGGTTTTCAGGTTTTAGAATAACGCTAAAACTTAAAACATCCAAATACAGATCACCTCATTTAGCACACGATAGGTGATCAGTGGAATAATTAATTAAGGGCGACATTTAAATGTCTTGATATGTATTTTATGTGTCAGTGATATTAAGTTCGAGATCAAGAAAGCATCGAGGAAGTCCATAATTATTAAGTCCAGCCAGTGACGTCAAACATCGCGTCATCTTGCAGTTGAAGTCGATGAATGGGGAAAAATGTAAAAACTAGTTTATTACACGTTTAATAAGTTATTGCACATGTTTCAATGCATCCTTTGTCATTTTATTACTTTTGATATCCTAGAAGACATGTGTTTGATTCATCACACCTGAGATGAACCAAATAAAAGAGTTGAACAGAAATGCTTGAATAACTTGCGCCATAGACTTAGCTTGAATCGTACACTTCGTTTATATTCGGAGAAATTAATAAAATTAAATTTGCAAAGTCTAAAACCTCGTCGCTTGTATATAGATTTTGACATATCAGTAAACATTAATATCAAACCTATGGCCGGTAACAGTTTTGCAAACGTTTTCTCACTGCTGCAAGTGTTGAAAAATAGTACCTACTTCCTTTTACAATCCAATTATCAGGATGTGTCGTCAATATAATGATGTCTCAAAGACTCATCACGAGACAACAGATATATTTGGACAAAGTCTCACAAAATTCAAAAAGAGCCTGATGCACATCAATACATAGTATAAAACAAAGTCGCTTTCGCTGTATGTCCGTATGTATGCTTAGATCTTTAAAACTACGCAACCGATTTTGACGCGGTTTTTTTAATAGATAGAGTGATTCTTAAGGAAGGTTTGTATGTATAATAAATGCATAATATAGTAGAGAAACACTGATAAATTTAAAGGTTTCTAATGTGATGTCATAAATAAGCACGTTTTTTTGCGCTTATATTGCAAACGCTGGCTGAACCCTACGAGATAGACCAAAATAATGTACTACAGTATTGTACAACTTCAAAAATCCACAAAAAAGTCCGCGATGGTATATGTCTATCTCTTAGGGATAACCCACCATAACCATTTTTTCACTGCACCCGTACGAAGCCGGGGCGGGTCGCTAGTATTATATAAGACGTATATATATATGTTTATGTTCTTTCACTATTACATTAAAGTTTTATATTGCCATATGTGCACTGCTCTAGTTATGTGTCGTTTATGTCGTACACACATACCTAGGAATATAATCTAGTCTGCTATCCATACTAATATTATAAATGCGAAAGTAGGTAACTCTGTCTGTCTGTCTGTTCCAGTTTCACGCCAAAACTACTGGACCGATTTAAATGAAATTTGGTACACAGATAGTCTAGAGCCTGAGAAAGGACATAAGCTACTTTTTTATACAAAATAGGTTGTAAAGGGTTGTAAAAGGTTGAAAGAACGGATGCTAGGTTGTATGGAAATATTGTTAAAACTACTGAACCGATTTAAATGAAATTTGGTACACAGGTAGTCTAGAGGCTGAGACAGGACAGAGGCTACCTTTTAAAGCAGAAAAGGGCTGTAAAGGGTTGAAAGGAGGGGGTGAAAGGTTGTATGGCAGTATTATAAAAACCACTGAACCGATTTAAATAAAATTTTATACACAGATAGACTAGAGTTGGTACGTCGGTTGGTCGGACGGTATATACGTATATACGGACGGTATTTACGTTTGGTATATACGGGGTAACCACCCCGTATATACCAATCGTAAAATCCGAGGACCCAAGGAAGGACATAAGATAATTTTACCGACGGAAAACATATCCTTCCTGTGGGAAATTCGAATATAACGCGGGCGAAGCCGCGGGCGGAAAGCTAGTATTATATAAGAAAAATGTAGCGTGATAGCTCACTGATCTGTTCGTGGAGAATTTAATACAAAGCTATCGCCTTCCCCAAACTAATTGTCAAAATGAAGATTTGAAATCTAACAGCAAAAGCATACGAAATTTCTTTGCTCGCGTTAGTAAGATGACAAAGTAGGCCTTCGCCTTTGTATACCATCCATACTAATAGTATAAATGGGAAAGTGTGTCTGTCTGTTTGTCCGTCTTTCACGGCAAAACGGAGAGACGAATTGACGTGATTTTACGTGGAGCTACTTTTTATCCCGGAAAAATCAACAGATCCCATGGGATGCGCAATAAAGGCTTCGCTCAAAAACTACTGCACAGATTTTCATGCGGTTTTCATCAATAGATAGAGTGATTCTTGAGCAAGGTTTTGCGGTATTTTTTGTGTTGGATAAACGAATAGTTTCACGGGAAGCGCGATAAAACCTTCGCGCCATAAACCGACATCCGCGCATATGTAGTCGTGGGCAAAAGCTATGACCCTTAACCCTCTATAGACCCAATCCCGAAATCCACGCGGGCGAAGCCGCGGGCAGAAAGCTAGTGTGAAATAAAATATAGTAAAAACAATAATGTAGATAGGTATCCACGGGAAGGAGGAGGTCACCTACCGATTGACTCAGATACTCACCGGGCACGGCTGCTTCGGTGAGTATCTGTGTCGAATAGGACGGGAGGGATCGACACATTGCCACCACTGCGCATCCGATCACGACTCGGGCCAGCACACGCTGGCGGAGTGCCCCGCGTGGGCCTCCGAGCGCCGAGTCTTGGTCGCAGAGATCGGGCGAGATCTGTCTCCGCCGGCATTGATTGCGGCAATGCTGGCGGACGAGGGAGGTTGGAGGGCTGTGGCCTCCTTCTGTGAAGCAGTGATGCTCCAGAAGGAGGCCGCCGAGCGGGGTCGGGAGATGGCCGATCCCGCTCGAAGAAGGCGGCGCCGGGCTCGGTAGCACAGCTGCGGCGCCGCCGCGGGTCGCCGGCGGCGCGAGGAAATCGCGACTGCTTCGGCGACCCGGGATGGACCACGCCCCTTCCGTGGCCGGGGGGCGTCGTCGGTGGAGAGACCGGGGGAGGTAGTGTAACCTCCCCCGAGGAGGGCTCCCCTCTAGGCAGGGGAGCGGAGGCTGGGGGTTCCTGGAAGTTGCTTGATGTTCCCGGGGCTCCCTACATGCCTGAGGAAGGCCATCCCTGAGGTTTTTAGTGGGTAGGCCTCCCCCTTCTGGGGAGGAGATCCCCACATAACCGCCGGCTCGCCACAGCCGGGGTATGCAATTTAATGCATTTTCCTCAGGGGAACAAAAAAAAAAAAAAGATAAGTATACATCGCCACACAGTAGGTATAAAACAAAGTCGCTTCCTTTGTCCCTATAACTACGCAACGGATTTTGATGCGGTTTTTTAATAGATAGAGTGATTGAAGAGGAAGGTTTATCTGTATAATAACATCCGTTAAATAGTAGAGAAATACTGTTATTTTTGAGGTTTCTAATGTGATGTCGTAACTAATTACATTTTCTCCGCTTACATTGCAAACGCAGGCTGAACCCTACGAGATTTATCAAAATAATAATGTACTATAAGTATTGTCCACACTGAAAAGGTCTACAAAAAACTCTGCGATGGTAGGTAGGTATATCATTTTTTTTGTCATTTACTTTTTACGACTAATATTAGTAAATGTTCAAAGGGATTTTAACCTATACAGCATTAATTCTTATCCAATTAAATACCTTAAATGCATTGTTGATTTAAAATAGATCTATGTGGCAGATTTTCTGTATCTAGTATTGTTTTCGTGTATCTAGTATCAGCATTGCCCCCGTGCGAAGCCGGGGGGGTCGCTAGTTACACATTAAAATCAATACAATATTATTGTATTACTATTGTAAATATGATGTAAATAGACACTAATTGTTGCAACGTAAATTAATTTTTGCGACAGCAAAGTAGATGATACTGGTCATAAGGCCAAGTAGTTTTCGGGAGCCAGATCTAAATTTTGGACATGTTGTTCTCCTGGTCGAGCTGAGCAAAAAAAGTAATGGTCGCAAAAAAAGTTAGCCACTCATTTTCCCGCTAGGGGGCTCTGAAGTCTGAATTAGAAAATCGTGGTTTTCGTACGAACGAACAACATATCCAAAAATCAGCTGATTCTGCCGAAAACCACGATTTTCTAATATAGACTTCAGAGCCCCCTAGCGGGAAAACGAGTCGTTAACTGGTTTTGCGACCATTACATTTTTTGCTCAGCTCGCCCAGGAGAACGACATATCAAAAATTTAGATCTGGCTCCCGAAAACTACTTGGCCATATAAACAGTATCATCTACTTTTGGTATGTAGCAACACAGATCTGTTGAAAATAACTTAATTACAATAAAGAGCGTGTTTTACTGTGTTAAGTTGCAACTTTTTAAACCTTTACAAGTAAGTCGTGAGTAACAAATCCCTAACACAATACAGCCGACTTGCGCTTAACATTTATCGTGCTGAAGAACGCCCTTTAATTCAATCAATAGATGTTTACTTCTGACGGCCGAAGGTAAATCTCCTGTGGCACTTGATATGCTGAATAATAAATAACATAAAAACTATGCATTGTATTTATTAAGATTAAACAAAGATTGTGATCTTATCTTTGAATTTTTTTGTTGCATTACAATGCCAAGGGTAATCCTGTTTGAGAATACACAAAAAGATTGGTTTAATAAAAGTGAATCGCATGCTATTAAGACAATTTGAACCGGTTCTATTGCGTCATATGATTTTATCAGCTCATTAGTAAACGATCAATTTCATAAACAGAACTATGCGGTTGGGATGTTTTTGTTAATTATGTATTTTCCAGAGCTATGAAGGTATCTTATTGTTTGACCACATGTGATGTTAGTTTCCCTGGGCAAAGATATCGACGGAATAGGAGTCCAGCGGCGGCGGGAGGATATTGTCAAATATTCTGGAGTTTGACGTGACATGGGACAAGTCCATAGGCTATATAGCATAGGCTGATATATACATATAGCTGCTCGCGACATCGTCTGCGCAGGATTAGTATTGCGAGTAGCTTATATTAACCGTGGCGTAACAAACAAACTCACTTTCCGATTTATAATATTAGTAAGGAAAGTGAGTTTGTTTGTTTGTTCCGCTTTCACGCTGTAACTACTGAACCGATTGCTTTGAAATTTTGCAGACGTAAAGATAAAAGTCCGGATTAAATAATAGGGTACTTTTTATCCCGGAAAAAATCGACAGATCCCACGGGATGCGCAATAAAGGCTTCGCTCAAAAACTACTGCACAGATTTTCATGCGGTTTTCATCAATAGATAGAGTGATTCTTGAGCAAGGTTTTGCGGTATTTTTTATCTCGGAAAAACGGATAGTCCACGTGAAGCGCGATAAAACCTTCGCGCCATATGACTTCCGCGCATATGTAGCCGTGGGCCAAAGCTATGACCCCTAACCCTCTATAGAACCAATCCCGAAATCCACGCGGGCGAAGCTGCGGGCAGAAATCTAGTATCTTTATGAATTGTAGCCTGTGTTGTACTCGTACTGATGTATAAGCTATATCATTGTAAAATTTCATTATAATAGTAGTTTTTACGTGAAAGAGGAAAACTTTGATATACCAACTAGGTATTTTTTGAAGTCTGTGCCTGTCCGAATTATAGGACAGTAAGAGTGATGAAATTAAACCTCACAAAATGTGTGAGCTTTAATTTCATCACTCTCATAGAAGTTGGTATATCAAAGTTAGATTATTTAGACAGAAGTTATCGTATTTATTTTTTACTTTTTAGTTCTTTTATATTCTTTCTAAACATGCTTAGATAAGTTAGTTGCGTACAATTTTGAAGTCGGTTTTATTTTTTTTAAATATATTTTATTTCTTAATTTTTTTAACTAAAGTCGTAGGTAAGTCCATAAAGGTTCCTGATATTAGTATTGTAGATAGATATATATTTTTCTTTCTTTCTATAGTTGTAACTGAAATTTTAGTTGTGTTAATTCTTTCGAAACTTATGAAGGTACGACTGATTTGGTTTACTTTTTTTTGAAGTCGGTTAATAAACAATTCGCTATCTCAAAAAGCATGCAACCGCTTTCGATGAAACTTGCAGTATCCCTAAGTTGAACAATACCTAGTAAAACAAAAAAGTATTACTTAGATCGGACTTGTAGTTCTAGAGATATGTGAACACAAACATATATACATACATAGTACATTTTGAGATTTGGCAGATTTGTTCAGACGCCGATATAGACTAACATACACGAAAACTGGGCAGTTCTGGAAATACATACATACATACGGGTCGAATTGTAACCTCCTTTTTTCTTTTGATGTAGGCTATTTGCAGATTTTTTAATGATTATTTTCTCAAGTTCAAAAATGACGAACTGAATATGTGATCCTCGATAAAGTCAACAGCCAAATAAGTACTGACCAAAGAACGAAGTCTGTTTTCTGAAATTCTTATAAATGTGTACTTACTATCAATACCTCGGAGGGAAATTACATTTTGTTTGAGTTATTATAAAGTCTAAATAATTCGAGATACCGCGTATTTAGGTTCAGCGGAAGGGAAACGTGTCTTTTTTCGATTCACTGAGGATTTCGACTTAACAAGGTTCGAGAGATTCCACTGCATTTGAACTATTATAAGCAGGAAGTGTATATCTCTTAGTGGCTGTACAATTTAGCAAATTAATCTTTTTATTTATGTATTTGTGATCGTGTTATTGTAACAGTTGTTGGTGTACCAAATAAATAAATAAAATAATAATAATAATATTGACTTGACTTGGCATACGAGGTAACCGCCATATGGGATGTTGATTCGACAATCATTGTTCCGATAGTTGTGTCTGCGAATGGCTTGATAGCAAAGAGTCTCGATCAACATCTTAAGAGGCTCTCGCTTGACGGATGGATCAAGGGTCGGATACAAAAAGCAGTGATTCTCGACACGGCACGGATTGTCCGGAGATCTCTGTCTGCAGCCCTAACCACCGGTTTGTTTGGGCCTTGCCTCGCTACCGGCGGCATACTAGGTTTAAGTTTTTTATAGTATTTTATTTTATTTTATATATCTATATTGTAAAAAACTTAAATTTAAGATTATTAATTAAATAACATAATAAGTGATACAATATAATTTTATAAAGAGGAAAGATTTCTATTTTTGTATGTAACGAAAATAAACTCTAAAGTACTGGACCGATTTTAATAATTCTTTTTTCATTAGAAAGCTACATTATCACTAGAGATCGGATAATCGGATGCATATTTACCTAAAGTTAATTTTTGGCTCACAAATTATGGAAGCGGCTTTTTAAAATACATTTTGTTAAATAAAAATCCGGGAAAATACGGGACTGCAATTTAACGTAGTGATATTGTTTGAAAATTACTAAATTAGCACGTGGTATTTATTTTCAAAAGACCGAGACTCCGGGTTCATTTATACAACTATGCATACGTATTTACATGAAGTTTAGTTTCAGTTCCCCGTGCGATTTATGAATGTACGATTTATTACATGAAGAGTTTTATACGAAAGTAGTGAGCTACTTTGACTAAAACAATAATCAATTGAATAATTGAATAAAATAACAGAAATGGTGTGAAATTCTATTTAATAAAACAATAAAAAGCCGTTTCCATACTTTGTCTTAAACAAACTTTAGGTAAATATGCATCCGATTATCCGATCTCTAATTATCACTGAGTAACATAGGCTATATTTATATTGCAAAAACGCTGGCTGAACCCTGCGAGATAGACCGAAATAATGTACTACAGTATTGTCCACCTTAAAAAATTCAATAAAAAGTCCGCGAAGGTATATGTCTATCTCTTAGGGATAACCCACGATTACCATTATTTCATTGCACCCGTGCGAAGCCGGGGCGGGTCGCTAGTCTATTATAAGCTGTATTGCACAAGATAAGTCTCTCACTATCAATCAACCGAGAAATTAGTTACGAAGAATTGTGTTTGGCGCAGACAAAGATCAAAACTATTACTAACTTACTAATACATATCTTAATATATATCTTAATATATATATTTCTTGTGTGCGTGTGTATGTGACTGAACTCCTCCTAAACGACTGGACCAATTTTGATGAAATTTTTGTGTGTATTCCAGGGGGCTTGAGAATGGTTTAGATTCACAATACGGTCATATAGATATTGTTTTTCAGCTAAATTATTTATTTAAAAACATTTGAGACAACGTGAGACAATGTGACATTTGAGACATTTGACAGGACAACGTCTGTTGGGCCAGCTAGTATATATATATATATATATATATATAATAATATATATATAATATATATAATATATATTATATAATCTTGATTGACATATAAATATTTAAACAGAATTGATTGCGAACATCGCACTAATAATACAATAGTGTATCAACTCAAAACGTCGTACTTGACATAATACTATAAACACACGCAAAATTTGATTCCTCACGCGTGATCAAGACCGTCGTTCGATTAGTGTAAAAAACAGATAAGGATAAATTAAAAAAATATGTGACAGTTATTCAATTTGCAACTATTACATAAAGTGAGTAAAAAAGTTTTTTGTTGATTCTGAAAAATGATCGATTTTGAGTTGATACACTATTGTATTATTAGTGGCGATATGGTGTTTACTTAAGTAAATGATTTCAGATAGTGCTCACGAACCACTCTTAAATGTGTAATTACTTTTGTACTTACGCTTTACACAATAACGTACAATATTGATCTGTTTTATTGGCACACGCACACGTTTCGGATTAAGTTTTAAAATAGCCAACAATTAATTTTTCTTTTGTTTCAATAAATATATTTCGTACTAGATTACTATAGAAATTCTTATTAAAACCAACCGAAGGTGTATAATAATTAGCCATAAAATGTCTTTCATCGCATACGCTGCGAAGAGTAATTGCGAAGCCGGGACGGGCCGCTAGTAAGTCATATTCATATACAAGTTAAATGAAACACTTACCCAATTAAATATTAAATATCCGTAGACGGCAGCTAAAGATCTCGTACGATACGAGACGCAGCTGTGGTGTCGGAAAAGTGGCTCTCCGGAGCCAGCTAAGTAAACACTGGCGGAAAAATGTGATAACGCCGAGCTGCGCCCGCGCCGGGCAGATGAATGTCGTGCCAAAGACCTTGCCATAAACGAAGGCCTCGGCTTCCAATCCTGGTAATGCATGGTGAATACGAATGACACCTTGAGTTGTCAATATATCCTACTAAAAAGCTTAGTGTAGAGTTCGCTAGTTATAAGTTTTATGTCTGTAAACATTTCATTATTGTAATTATTAAATTGTAATTGTAAATTTAATCGTAATTGTAAATTGTGATTGTAAATTGTAATGGTAAATTGTAATTGTAAATTGTAAATTGTAATTGTAAATGGTAATGTAATTGTAAATTGTAATGGTAAATTGTAATTGTAAATTGTGAATTGTAATTGTGAATTGTAATGTAAATTGTAATTGTAAATTGTAATTGTAAATTGTAATTGTAATTTGTAATTAAAATTTTGTAATTAAATGTAGTTAAATCTCCTATATATATAAAACTCGATTACCACTCACTGACTGACTGACTGACTGACTGATCAGGGGTGATTTTGAGGTGTTTAGAGGGTGTTTTGAGTGTTTTGATGTTAGGGTGGAATTTTCTAGATTTTTTAGTTCATAGAATGGGATAAAGGGATTTTTGCCAAACCAACATGGCGGCCGGCGCGAAATGTCAACTTTTCCAAATCGCCTCCGTTTTTAACGGCGTTTGGTGGGGGTGTTCCCTACTGTGACGGGCATGCGGTGCGCCTGTCAAACTGCGAAAAAACAAAATGGCGCCGCCGCCATCTTGGACTGAAAAACCCGTTTCGACCCGTGTTTGCGACCGTCGACCGGCGCGGTTTTTGATTTTTTCCGGGATTTTCTTTTTTCCTGCGGTCGGGACTGTCCTCGACTTTCGAGAAATTTGCGGCGCGCGGCGAAAAACAATATGGCGGCGGCGCCGGCGGCCATCTTGGATCGCCAATTTTGACGCGATTTTCGGACCGGATTTTCGCCAAGATGGCGGCCTCCGACCGGGGTGACATGTTCCGGGCGGGGGTGGAGCTCGGCGAGCAGTGTTGCCAGGTGGGAGAAAATTTCTACCGTTTTTGGTAGTTTTTCCCCTAGGGGCGGCGAAAGGCGAAAATCGAAATAACGACTTTTGGAATTTTTCAACACCACGAGCCTATAGGCCGGCGGGGCCTCTATGACTTTCTGGTATTTTTATTTTTCTGCACTGGCAACACTGGCCTCCACGGAGGTTGGAAACTTTTCGCAGACCGAATTTGACCCGAATTGATCTCCCAGATCGGGGTGCGCTAGAGTCGCCGGACAAACGTCATCCCACCCCGTATACGGTGCAGATATTGGGAAAAATCCGAAACTCTGACATTTCAAGATGGCGGCGCCGCCGGCGGCCATTTTGTAAAAAGTTGCAATTTCGAAAAAATTGAATCGCGGTTTTCGCTGGGTTGCCGGCGTTTTTCGACTAACAACCCGGGTGACCTTTTATAGAGCTCGGTGAGCCGCATCAAACGGTGGGGTAATTTACCCCGATTTTGGGGTATTTTCCGATTTTGGGGAGAACGTAAATCGCGTGTTTTTCAATTTTTTTTCACATGGCGGGGTCGATGGGGCCTTGCTGATCATTTTTAGCACCATTTTGGGCCAGATATATGGCAACACTGGGCGGTGTGGCAGATTTCGGTTTCGGCGATTTTGCGAATTTTTTGACGCGAAACAATGACAGCTGCGCGCCTGCAGTTACCGCGAATCGGTGAGCGGTTTAGTCTACTACGCTGGAAAAATTTGAGCATTTGACATTTCAAGATGGCGGCGGCGCTGGCGGCCATTTTGTAATGGTTAATATCCTCTTTTTGCTTTATTCTCGCGTTTTCAATCCCGATACGGTGACATGGGTATCGAATGAAATAATTTTATCAGCGCTATCGAAGCCTATTAGTGACAACGTTAAAAAAACCAATATGGCCGCCGGTCCAAAAAGGCCAAGTATCATTTGTATTGTAATTCCTACAATATGGATAACAAATGAAAGGGTTTTGCAAGTCTAATACAGCCGCGGTAGAGAAATTGAAAAAAATTCAAAATGGCCGCCGTTCTCAAAATGGCGGACCGCTTTTGTTTTCCAACCCAGGCTTTATGGGTATCAAATGAAAGGCCTTGACGAGTAGAACACGACGACGTAATTGACTTTTCTAAAATTTCAATATGGCCGCTGATCCAACATGGCGACTGACATTTTTTTGCGATTTTCACTATATGGGTATCAAATGAAAGCACTTTAAGAGTAGAACGGATCCAAATGTGCGGTATAGTAAAATGACAATTTCTTTTTTTTTTTTTTTTTTTACTTACCTCGATATTTTTTGTACCGTTTCGCAACTGTACAAGATTTTATTTGAAAAACGCATTGCGAGCAACGCCACCGCGAGGTGCGCGCACCTCGCGGCACTCACGCGACCACCAGCTCCATGAGTTTTTCATTGTATTTACAACTGCACGCGGTTTTTCAGTTTGTTTTGACTTAAATGGAGACAAATTTTCACCAATTTCTCCCGACGGCCAAATTTTTTTTGCAAGTAGTGGGATAGACCACACCACCGCGAGGTGCGCGCACCTCGCGGCACTCACGCGACTACAATCGACGTGAGCTTCTTAGTGTATTTTAAACTGCACACGCTTTTTCAGTTTGTTTTGACTTAAATGGAGACAAATTTTCACCAATTTTTGGCCGATGGCCAATTTTTCACTTTTCAATACGAGGACCACAACCGCGAGGTGCGTGCACCTCGCGGCACTCAAGCGAGCAGACTCACCGTGAGCTTCTTAGTGTATTTGCAACCGTACACGGTTTTGTAGTTTCATGTGAAATGAAACAATGAAAAAATTTCTAAATGGCCGCCGTTCTCAAAATGGCGGACCGCTTTTGTTTTCCAACCCATGCTTCATGGGTATCAAATGAAAGGTCTTGACGAGTAGAAAACGACGCCATAAGTGACGTTTCGAAAATTTCAATATGGCCGCCGATCCAACATGGCGACTGACAGATTTTTGCGATTTTCACTATATGGGTATCAAATGAAAGCACTTTAAGAGTAGAACGGACCCAAATGTGTGTTATAGTAAAATGACAACTTATTTTTTTTTTACTTACCTCAAATTTTTTTTGTACCGCTTTGCAACGGTACAAGATTTTATTTGAAAAACGCATTGTGAGCAACGCCACCGCGAGGTGCGTGCACCTCGCGGCAGTCACGCGACCTCCAGCGCCGTGAGTTTCTCAGTGTATTTACGACCTCACACAGTTCTTTATTTTTTTCTGACACAAATGGAGACAACTTTTCACCAAATTTCGACCGACCGCCAATTTTTTTTTCAGTAGTGGGATAGACCACACCACCGCAAGGTGCGCGCACCTCGCGGCACTATAACGCGACCAGACTCACCGTGAGCTTCTTAGTGTTTTTATGACCGTACACAGTTTTGTACTTTATTTGATTTTTGTGACAAAAAAGATGACATTTTCACAACCAATTTTGACAGACCACCCTTTCTTTCAAAAAAAGTCAGGATGGACCACCCCACCGCGGGTGCTTGCACCCGCGGCAAGCAAGCGACGTCTAGTTTATCTATAAAATTACAATATAATATATATAATTATATATATTATATTGTAATTTTTTATAAACGCGAAAGTTGGTATGGATAGATGTTTGTTTATATTTCACGTAAAAACTACTGAATGGATTTTAATGAAACTTCATAATAATATATTATTCTCATCAGAATCTCATACATCAGAATAATACATCCTTACTAATATTATAAATCGGAAAGTGAGTTTTGTTTGTTTGTTTGTTCCGCTTTCACGCCGTAACTACTGAACCGATGCTTTGCTTTTGAAATTTTGCAGACGTAAAGATATAAGTCTGGATTAAATATAGGGTAGGAAAAATCGACAGATCCCACGGGATGCGCAATAAAGGCTTCGGTCAAAAACTACTGCACAGATTTTCATGCGGGTTTCACCAATAGATAGAGTGATTCTTGAGCAAGGTGTTGCGGTATTTTTTATCTCGAAAAAAAACGGATAGTCCCACGGGAAGCGCGATAAAACCTTCGCGCCAATAACCAACTTCCGCGCATATGTAGCCGTGGGCAAAAGCTATGACCCTTAACCCTCTATAGACCCAATCCTGAAATACACGCGGAAGAAGTCGCGGGCAGAAAGCTAGCAGGTTATATTTTATAAAGATATACGGTACGCTATTATAAGCTACTAGAAATACTAATCCTGCGCAGATGAAACCGCAGGCGAGTTTTAATATAATTTAATATATTTTAATTAGTTGAATTAAAAGACGTTAAAATTTTAGTTGAAGGGCTAAACACCTTATTAACTAAATACATTAAAGTAAGTGTTCCGGTGTCGGACTGCACGCGGCCAGAGCGGTCTGACCACGTGACCTGCCGACAAAACTCAGCCTGTGCCTAAGTTCTAAGAACCATATAGGCAAATCGTGAGGGCGACCACTAAAGGCGCTTGAAGACGCTCGAGATGCCTAAGTGGCGCCGGCCTTATCACGAGGGAGTCACCAGGTGGTAAGTAGTTATAGGCACCTATAGTATATATGGTTCCTGTTAGATTGAAGGATCTAATCCTTGCAGTGACTTTTTTTAGACACGACCCAGTAAACACAAAATTATCAATGTCCGCAACGCCTACGTATATATAGTAGCAATGTTACACATAATAGTTTTTATATGATAATATCTTATAGGAGTGAAAAAAGATTCATTGGACTTGCGTCAAGCCAAAATATTTCGATACAGAGAATTCTTACTAGAGAGCCTGTCCCTTTCTTACTCGTCTATTTATTTACACAATCACAATTCAGAAGAAATGCTTATTTTAGGTTTTCAGTCCGTGTACGTCAAATTAATTATAATTATTTATTTACCAATATTCCCCCATATCGCTCATCCGAAAGAATATTGACATAATTACCAAAAAGTCGAAAATGAGTTTTTGATACCATAACTTCGTGTTTTGCGTTTTATCAGTGGTAAAAACGACAGAATTTTTGTTCCATTAGTTTCCGACAGAGAGAGTCACTGTCGTTATGGTTTTCGCCCTATTATTCGTAAGGTAATGCTAAACTTTGTATTTCAGATCGTAAAAAAGTTGATTTGTTGCATTTGTTAATATTAATATTATACCAAAATACTATGAGGCTTTTTATAATACTATTTTGCAATAAGTTTATTTACGTTATTATTTCCGATTATTTTAAATACTTTTATGTTGTACGCAATTTATAAATCACATTATTATACTTGATAAATACTATTTAGAGTGGAGAACGATTAAGTCAATTTTTTAATATCGGAATTGATAGATTAACGAATCTTTGTGATATATTATAAACTCCTACCAGTTTTTATGCTTCTTAACGATCCGAATCTGAATTGTAATATTTTGTTTCATTTGGTATTTTTAAATAATTATCTTAAGGTTTCTCGCAAACTTTTTATGTAATATTATTGTTAATAAAGTAATACACATATACTATTAAAATGTATCGATAGAATGATTGGAAATACACAATATTTTCGATGTCAAACTTATAAAAACGCTCTCCTGAAAAATCGCAAAAAACGTAATTACGTCAATATTCTTTTGGATGAGCGATATATATGTTGTGACAATAACTCCCACACTAGGCCTATTCTGTAGGAGCTTACTAATGTAGGCCACCCCAACGCTCTGAAAGGCATGCGCTTTACTTCAAAGCCGATAAGGTCTTAGGCCTTCTGCCAGGCAGTAGGTCGTGTTTAGTTGGTAGGCTAGCCTTATGCTAGAGTCCAACACAACCCCCCGCCGTAGACCGGACGCGGGTGGTATCCAGTGTAAGGTCATCCAAGGGGTTAGTAAGACGATTACAATAGTAGCGCACGCCTTATGAAGATTCACTACCATCGCCCCTTGAGGAAAAAAATAAAACTAATGTAGAATTGCAACCGAAAATCAAAAAAATAACTAAAAGGAGAGATTACAAAGGATATTGATTACGTTTGCTGATTCCGCGCAGTTGATGATGACTTGTCCAACAAGCAGACAAGGTCGACACGTGTTTCGTCTCTCAGCGAGACATCTTCAGGATATGACTATAGACTATGATACTTTAGCGGTGGATTCTGAAGTTGCACTAGTTCGCAACAAACAAAAAAACATATCCTGAAGATGTCTTGCTGAGAGACGAAACACGTGTCGACCTTGTCTGCTTGTTGGACAAGTCATCATCAACTGCGCGGAATCAGCAAAAAACAATATCCTTTGTAATACAATGGACTTCCGCAAAATAACACCTGCTACAATAGAGTACTAAAAGGAGAGAAATAAATAGCAGATACAAATCAAATTAGATGCATTTGACTATGTTAAATAAGTGATAAGTGCACACTGTTTTTTTTGGTTGCAGGTGCATTGTACGTCTATTCTTCTATCATCATTTTTATCATTATTCATCTATTTTTTTTTTCATATTAAGCAATGAAAATCATTGCACGTTGGACTAGACGCCAAACATTGACCTTGGGGGCCGGATCTACCACTGGTCCCACCGGTCGAATGCGGTTGGGCAAGCTTCTATCACGATAGGAGCCACTCACGGCTCGCTGTCAATGAGGCTTCAATCAAACTGTATTACTTTACATTAAGTAGGTAATTGACATTATTAGCTAGATGGCTAATAATGTCAATTACTCGCCACTATGGCGAGTGCATGGCGATTGCATAAATGAAGCGACCTTCACCGTAGTCAGGTCCAAGATGGGTACGCATGTATAACTTCTTGAGCTTGCTACGGAAACTGGTAAAATATTTGATCATGTGTCTGAATTCACTTCAGTTGTGTCCTTGTGATTCCCCTGGTCGCAACCACACTAAAATATAGTGTGGTTGCATTTATACCTATGAATAGGTCTTAACAAATAATAGAAAATGTGGTGTAATATTTTACCACTAAATAATTATTGAATACGATGTTGATTTACAGTTAATATAAATGGGAGCTGCTATTGAAAAAATTACAATGAACTATTTAAAAATAATGTAAAATAAACGCACCGCTCTCCTCTAGTTATTTGAAAGTTGGTCTGGGGGCACGGCAGTGCCCCCGCCAATAAGTCGAGCGCAAAACAAACACTGCCGTACCATCCTTTACTGGAACCATTTCTCTGCATTTTCAGGCCCCTATTTGAGAACCTCTGGATAAGACCAGAACGCAGAAATTTTCGTCATCCAGTAAGCTATAATCACATACTTAAAATGCTAAATTTCAAGTCTACAGGTCATTTAGTTCCGAAGTTAAGCGAAAGCAAAGTTTCGCATTCACTCACTCACGATCATCAAAATAAAACTGATACTTCCCATAACCTCGAGAGAGCTGAAATTTCGTACAGAGTTAGGGTTTTATAGCCACATAAAGGGAAAACTATAGTGTTTCAACCTTCGATCATATATTTCTGTCGAAGGTTTCAACGAAAAGAAGTGAAATCCCACGAAAAACATTATGTAAAAAACTAGCCTAGTTTCGATATCTCTGCTAGTTTATCTCCAAAAAGTAATGAAATATAACAAAGTTGTGCCAAGTCTAAGGTTCCTTATTGCGATTTCGTTATTATTATAGTTAATGTTGTGTGACTTGGCCGTTGAAGGGTAACACCACGTTTTCCAAGTGGCAATTTTCCATCGTCAATGGGTAGCGGTTCTGGCGACAGTGTACAACGGTTCGGTAACGGTTTACAATTTTATAAATATTTATAATAATTTTTGTTTACTTCAAAGGTACTTTTATAAATAACTGGACCCGACAGACTTCGTCCTGTCAAAAAGATTTGTAAAGTGGCAGTTTTTTGTTCCTACTTATTTTCCCGCTTTTCTGTTGGTATTTTTCCTGAATTTTCTTCGCTATAAACCTCACGGAGCCCGAGACCTTTCCAAGGAATGCAAAACCGTGGAAATCGGTTCGTGCGTTCTGGAGTTATAGCGTCAGGAAGGAAAACCCGACTTATTTTTATATAGTAGAGATTTTATGTATTTACTCGTATATATATATATATTTATATATCTTTCTATATTTGTTACACTTACACCAATTAGCCTAGACCAAACTAAGCTTTATAAGGCTTATGCTATGGGTAACGGATAGACATACATATATAAATATTTTTTATACAAATATATATCAACAAGCATGACTAAGGTACAAATGCTGGCATTCATCACACAAACATCTGCCCCCACCGGGATTCGAACCCGGGACCTCAGAGATGGCGACACCTTGAAACGGGTATACTATCGACTAGACTATGGAGGTCGTGATATTAGAAGGTAGTATATAATAAGTAAATAGGTATTATTCCTTTCCCCTGGGGATCCATATAGACTACTTTGGGAATACCTGCTCTAGTCTGTCTATGTACTCCTACCAAATTTCATTTAAACAGATTAAGTAGTTTTAGCCTGGAAATCGACAGACAGTTTTTATTGTCAGACTCGACTGAGACTTTCAATTGGCCCTAGTACTACAGTATTTGCTCGTTTTCTTTCCTGTGAAAGATCGCCGTAGACGATAATACGTGATATTATATATTTATTTGGATTTATATATATTTATCAATTTTATGATTCCGAAAGGCCTCCAGCACATAACTAAATCAGCTAACGTGATTCAATTATTATTGTTAAATAAAATAAGTTATTATGTAACACTTCTACAAGTTCACGTATCTCATCCCACGTGTTGCCAAAACGTGACATAACAAGGATACTCTTTTGTAGTTTATAGAGTTATCTAACACCGGACCTTATCCTTTTAAGCACCGCAATGAGATCATGTTAACTTTCTTTCGCCTTACTGTGTTGAAGAAGAGGTGTAACATTTTGTGTGGATCCTTCGGTCTGAGTAGACGGCGGAGAGTTGCCGGATCGGTAAGTTTTGATGTTATTATTTTAAATGCATTATACAGGTAGACATTTTAATTTATTTAAACTTTTTTGCGCGGCATTTTTAATGAACGTGTACACGTGTATATATATTATCTATACTAATATTATAAAGAAGTAAAGTTTGTGTGTTTGTATATTTGTTAAATTGTAAGGGGTAATCTCGGGATCTACTGAACCGATTTTAAAAATTCTTTCACCAATAGAAAGCCACATTATTGCGGAGTGTCATCATCATCATCGATTTTAAAAATTCTTTCACCAATAGAAAGCCACATTATTGCTGAGTGTCATCATCATCATCATCATCATCGATTTTAAAAATTCTTTCACCAATAGAAAGCCACATTATTGCGGAGTGTCATCATCATCATCATCATCGATTTTAAAAATTCTTTCACCAATAGAAAGCCACATTATTGCTGAGTGTCATCATCATCGATTTTAAAAATTCTTTCACCAATAGAAAGCCACATTATTGCGGAGTGTCATCATCATCATCATCATCGATTTTAAAAATTCTTTCACCAATAGAAAGCCACATTATTGCTGAGTGTCATCATCATTATCATCATCATCATCATCATCGATTTTAAAAATTCTTTCACACAATAGAAAGCCACATTATTGCGGAGTGTCATCATCATCATCATCATCATCATCATCATCATCATCATCGATTTTAAAAATTCTTTCACTAATAGAAAGCCACATTATTGCTGAGTGTCATCATCATCATCAGCGGACGGCGCGCGATGGCTTCGGGTTTAATTCAGTTCGCTTTCGTGCTCGCTTCGGGGATTATTAATATTATGCCCAACGAAGTGGGCGCGGGTCAGCTATTAATAATAAACATTAATATTATGTATATATACACATAATTTTTAGTATTTACATCAACACGCTATTTAATCCTTATTACAAGAAGGAATTCTATTTATACTTATAATAAATATGTCGAGAGATCAATTCTGTACATGAAATATTGATCCAAAATAACTATAAGGTGATTAGGGATCGATACTGATGCCAAAAATGCAATCAGTAAAATTTTTGTCTGTCTGTCTGTCTGTATAACCGTTACAGAAACAAAAACTACTCGAAGAATTTTAACGAAACTTTGTACAACTATTTTGCATACTCCTGAGCTCGTTATAGTATACTTTTCATCACGCTACAATCAAAAGGAGCAGAGCAGTGAAGGGAAATGTTGGGAAAACAGGAGAAGTTACTCCAATTTTAAGCTTCCGTCGCGTGTGCAACCTTAATGGTTAAAGCTACACAGAAATCATGTATGACGGAAATGTTCTGCTTAAAATTATATATAAAACTAGCGACCCGCCCCGGCTTCGCACGGGTGCAGTGAAAAAATGGTTATGGTGGGTTATCCCTAAGAGATAGACATATACCATCGCGGACTTTTTTGTGGATTTTTGTAAGTTGTACAATACTGTAGTACATTATTTTGGTCTATCTCGTAGGGTTCAGCCAGCGTTTGCAATATAAGCGCAAAAAAACGTGCACATTAGAAACCTTTAAATTTATCAGTGTTTCTCTACTATATTATGCATTTATTATACATACAAACCTTCCTTAAGAATCACTCTATCTATTAAAAAAAACCGCGTCAAAATCCGTTGCGTAGTTTTAAAGATCTAAGCATACATACGGACATACAGCGAAAGCGACTTTGTTTTATACTATGTATTGATATCCCACGACAGCATAATGTCTATCTATCTTTTATGGTTGACTCACAATAACACATGTAACTCCCGATAGCTTAGCAGTTCGAAGCTTTCTGATTATATTTGTCTCCTCTTACGTTTGTAGCATTCTCAGTCATTGAAAATGCTACCTAAAATTACTATTCTACGCGAACGAAGTCGTGCGCACAGCTAGTAAAACAATACTGCATCAATGAATCAATGAAACAATTTTTATTGTGAACATAAATTTGGGTACATTTTGAGCAGAAGACAATACTATATTATAAGAATCGCCCAATTTTATCTTTACAGATGTATTCACATTATAATTCAGTAGGTACTTAATTAAATTCTATACAAATAATACATATATCAAAACACAATAAGCACATAGCATATAATTACAATTGAAAAAAATCGCTTAAGCTATATAAACAATAATCTAAAAGCCACTATTTAATTTAAGAGTACTATCCTTAAAACAATCTGGTAATTTATTGAATATTTCAATACACATATTAAAAGAGTTTCTCGCTGCTATTGACAACTGAGCACGAGGTTTATGTATTATTATTATTTCATGTAAGTCGGGGCTGATGTGCATCACTGCGACCTATTAAGATCTATTGTGACCAGCCTCCTATGTAGGTTCTATGTAGGCCCTACAGTAGCTCCCTTAACTGGGCACTGACCAAGAAAGATAGGATGTTCCCAGTTCGGATTGTTTCAGGGATTCAAAGGCACGAGATGGAAATAACTTTTCTCTCGCGTGACACATACAACTTTTCACCTTAGCAGTGAGAACATTATTAGAGATATAAATGAAACAATATGAATTAAAATGAAACCACATACATTTGCAAAAACTAAGTACCTATTAAAATTAGATTTTTGTTTTCCGGTATTTTTTTAAAGTTACGTTCTGAAACTGTATCCGTAGTATTCTGTTGTACCAATAAAGATTTTTAAAACTATAAATTATTTGTGTATTATTTTGTAAAACATATTCTTTATTTTTTTCTTTACTTTAGTGTATTCATTTCATTTTATAATTTAATTATATATTTAATTACAACGTTACCGAATAATTTTCATTTTAAAGGTTTATTAGTTTCCGGACGACTTATTTTTTGACATTTAATAAATCGAATTTCGAATGACGTGTTTCGTACCTAATGATAATTCGCAGCATTCTAAATTCAAATCAATTTTCCTCACTCAGTGAGGGAAAACGCATTTCCCTCACTCTTTTTAAGCAGGGAACACAGTATGTTTGAGCTGCTAAGGTGAAATAGTACATTATGATACTAGTGTGTAAAGTTGTTCATTACATACGAGGTAAGGTGAGCGCGACAATTTAGCTGAGGATGCAATTAACAATGCCCACGAGTTTCATACGACGTTTTTCAACACAAGTTGAGGAGAAAAGCTAATAAAATGCAAATTTTTATTTATTAAAACAATTAGTAAATGTACAATTTGCGAAGTGATACTGTACAGATTTTGCGGGCATTTTTACGGTTTGAGATATAAATTTACATTCAACAAACTTGCATTGAGGTGCAATAGTAATCAAAGATTCACTATAATTTTATTTAAATACTTTATATTATCATATGCTGTTTTCTTGAATTTATAAAATTTTGGCTGAATGATAATTTGACTCGTGCCTGTATGCCGACGCCGCCATTACGCTGAGCGGTGCGCGCATGCGCGGTTGCGCGGTAAAAATGAAAGTTGGTTGTTGCCGTTCAAGAACATTATTGCGCTTTTATAACTTTTCTTCATTGATAAATACATATTAAACATTAGAATACATTTGCTCGAGAAAAAGAAAGTGCTACCAGACTAAATTAAGAATGCATTGTACGTATATAAAAACGTCTTGTAACAGGGAACAACCGAATTTTATCGGGTTATAAATATTGCACACTAGCGCGTAATGAAATTGCGCACTAGTGTGCAATATCCTAGTTTTTGAGATTAAAAACACGCATGAAACAGCCCCGTTATGAGAACGTGTGTTGAAAAATATATTGCGAGCGAACTTTTCTAATAGTCTCCTCCTGCTTAGTTTGAAAAAGATGTTTGTGTTTATACACAAACACACATATTTCGAATATGTACAAACATGGCAATGGTAAAATTCCATACTTCTTAAAATAAGGGCGGCACGATATGGTACTTTTCAGGCCAAATATAGCTCGTATGCAACGTTTTTGTAACAGAAATATTTCTTTTTTGTCTACAGAGTTGCCCCACAAAATGATGCCGTAGCGAAAAACAGATTGTACATAACCATTGTACGCAGTTACGGCTGATTTAGTCGAAACTGCTTTGCTTTCTTAGAGCATATATACATTTATTGATTTTTATGCACAGATCTTCACTGTGATTTTTCCAACTACAGTAGCAATCAACATTTAAACCCAAGAATTTGTTTTGCGAAACTTCTCCAATTACTTGACCATTGCATGCTACATGTAATGGTTGAACTCTGGCTTTTATCGTTCTAAATTGTATATAATTAGTTTTATCCATATTAACTTTTAAATTATTGGTATTTAACCATGACATCCTCACCTCCTCCTCACCTCAGTTAAAGCTTTATTTACATCATCATGATGTGTTTTTACATCTTCACTATTAACTATCAATGTGGTGTCATCGGCAAACAGAATACAGTTCTGTGAGAATGATTCTGCATCGAATGATTGATGAATCAATTAAAAAGATTTTGATTATCCCAAGTACTGTTAAATAATATTTTGACAATTTACTCTGTAATGCTTGCAATATATGGGGTTCTGCCTGAAATTGCACGCTGATTTAAATTTTTCTTTCGATTAGCCTTATTGATGGAGCACAAATGCTGATGTTTGGTCCTATTTAAAGTGAAGGAAATGTTTCCTTTAAGAGAAATTGATTGCTGTGAGTTCTTATTATTTACAGTATAAATATGCTCCTCCAGGTGGCGCTGAAAAATTCTATTATCATAATTGGAATGTACGAAGTACTTAACTCATATAAAGTAAATCGCGGTGAGTTATGGATACAGTCAGTGAACATTATAAGAATTGTTATCTTGATAATGAGGTATTTTACGTACTAATATTATAAATGGGAAAGTGTGTCTTTCTGTTTGTCCGTCTTTCACGGCAAAACGGAGCGACGAATTGACGTGATTTTACGTGGAGATAGTTGAAGGGATGGAGAGAACATAGGCTACTTTTTATCCCGAAAAAATCGACAGATTCCACGGGATTCGCGGTTTTCATCAATAGATAGAGTGATTCTTGAGCAAGGTTTTGCGGTATTTTTTATCTCGGAAAAACGGATAGTCCCACGGGAAGCGCGATAAAACCTTCGCGCCATAAACCGACTTCCGCGCATATGTAGCCGTGGGCAAAAGCTATAAGCCTCAATAGAACCAATCCCGAAATCCACGCGGGCGAAGCCGCGGGCAGGAAGCTAGTTGTTTTATAAAGTAAATATAAAAGAAGAAAATTTTTTTAGGCCCACGAGAAAACGGCAACGTTTATTAATATTACTGAACTCTAAAATATCAATTTATTATTAAAATCAATTGCACGATATTATGAGTAAAAATAAAACGGGAATAATAAAATCAATTAATTAAACTTAGTAATGACTTTTGACATTTGAGGTAAAGGTACTAACGTTTTTTAAATCAAAATGAAAGATGATTTAATATATATATACAAACTAGCGACCGCCCCGGCTTCGCACGGGTGCAGTGAAAAAATGGTTATGGTGGGTTATCCCTAAGAGATAGACATATACCATCGCGGACTTTTTTGTGGATTTTTGTAAGTTGTACAATACTGTAGTACATTATTTTGGTCTATCTCGTAGGGTTCAGCCAGCGTTTGCAATATAAGCGCAAAAAAACGTGCTTATTTACGACATCACATTAGAAACCTTTAAATTTATCAGTGTTTCTCTACTATATTATGCATTTATTATACATACAAACCTTCCTTAAGAATCACTCTATCTATTAAAAAAAACCGCGTCAAAATCCGTTGCGTAGTTTTAAAGATCTAAGCATACATACGGATATACAGCGAAAGCGACTTTGTTTTATACTATGTATTGATTGATTGATAATATCTTAATATATATATTTCTTGTGTGCGTGTGTATGTGACTGAACTCCTCCTAAACGACTGGACCAATTTTGATGAAATTTTTTGTGTGTATTCCAGGGGGCTTGAGGATGGTTTAGATTCACAATACGGTCATATAGATATTGTTTTTCAGCTAAATTATTTATTTAAAAACATTTGAGACAACGTGAGACAACGTGACATTTGAGACATTTGACATTTGAGACATTTGACAGGACAACGTCTGTTGGGCCAGCTAGTATAATATAATAATAGATAAAGGATAGTGTATTATTTCTTTTTTATTTTATTTAAAAGTATTGAACTCTCAATAATTATTTTAATACTATTTTAGATTATTTTAACTATTAGTTCGTCGTGAAACGGAACGCGTCATCATTTTTAACAGCGACAGAATGGTACTTACACTGACATCCAATTGACGTCGGTTTGTTTTCAATCGAATTCTGTGTTTACGTTTCCAACGGGTTGATTTCGTTTTCTTTCCCGTATCCCGTATTTAGAATGCAAAAAAATAATACGATTTAGGGGTTTGTTTATTCTGTATTTTTTTTAACAAAAATGCACGAGGTCGCTTCGACGCTCCGCGATCACTGCAGCACTGGTGAAACGCCCAAAATACGCTAGGTAGCGTATTTCGGGCGTTTGGTAGTGGCCAAAGAAGATTGTATTTATCAAGAATAAAAAAAGTGTTAAATAGCATTTACGTAAAAAGCAATTTTAATACAAATCAAAATAAAGCCACTAACTACTAAGAATTTTTAGGTTATTTAATCATCATGTTTTAATTGATTTCTCAATATTCCCGTTAGATAAAAACAAGCTAATGTTCCTTATAATATCTAGGGTTAATAAGAAATTATTTAACGTATGTCTCATTAATAAACGTTACATTTTGTAGTGGGCCTATTCTCTATACAAGAAAAAATGATCTCCTTTTTGTTAAAGATATATCATGGAACTCGAATTGATTGTAGTTTTTTGTTAAGCTATTCAAAATGTAACGTAATCAAATTTTATATATATTACAATATAATAATAGAAATAGAATAGTTAGGAATAATCATGTGATAATATACTTTCGCCTGTGGAAATATTTTCAGCAATTCCGCTATCCACAGATGTTGCACGGATACTTCTACCTATTTTCTAAATAATCTCCTCCTCCTTTCCATGTCAAGTGACAAATTGGTACGTGGTATATATCTGACTAATTTCTTAATTAAAAGTGTTTAGTTTAAGATGTGTTATGATTATAAATGATCTTAAGTTATTCGATTGTAAATTTAATTATCAAATATGCCATTAAATTTTTTTCATTAAATACTTATATAAATATAATTTAAACATAAATACTATAAAAAATAATAGGCTAGGTCGCTGGTTCCCGCGTGGGCCTCCGAGCGCCGAGTCTTGGTCGCAGACATCGGTCGAGATCTGTCTCCGCCGGCATTGATTGCGGCAATGCTGGCGGACGAGGAAGGTTGGAGGGCTGTGGCCTCCTTCTGTGAAGCAGTGATGCTCCAGAAGGAGGCCGCCGAGCGGGGTCGGGAGATGGCCGATCCCGCTCGAAGAAGGCGGCGCCGGGCTCGGTAGCACAGCTGCGGCGCTGCCGCAGGTCGCCGGCGGGCGCGAGGAAGTCACCACTGCTACGGGATGGACCACGCCCCTTCTGTGGCCGGGGGGCGTCGTCCGTGGAAGAGACCGGGGGAGGTAGTGTAGCCTACCCCGAGGAGGGCTCCCCTCTAGGCAGGGGAGCGGAGGCTGGGGGTTCCCGGAAGTAGATTGATGTTCCCGGGGGCTCCCTACATGCCTGAGGAAGGCCATCCCTGAGGTTTTTAGTGGGTAGGCCTCCCCCTCCACAGCCACAGCCGGGGTATGCAATTTAATGCATTTTTCTCAGGGGAACAAAAAAAAAAGGCTACGTCGCTGGTAGTAGGGTAGGGACCAAGCTACCGGTGGTTAGGGCTGCCGAGAGAGGAATCTCCGAACATTACGTGCTGTGTCGAGAACATCTGTATACGGCCCTTGATCTATCTGTCAAGGGAGATAGATAGATAAAATATTTGCGAGGAACACAGGGAGATGAATTAACACGTGTTCCTGCCAAATGATGTTCATAGCTTCTATTTCCTAAGCCGCAACTTGAATTTGTTTGTCCCATTTAATTTCGATTTCGATACGAGTCTCGCTTGACTCAAAATTATTTTGACATTCTTTTTAACCGACTTCAAAAAAGGAGGAGGTTCTCAATTCGTCTGTATGTATAATATTTTTTTTTTTTTATGTATGTTCACCGATATTTTCGTCAATTATAGACGGATTTCAAAAAAAATTTTTTTGATGGATAGAGTTTACTTCTGAGGTGGTCCCATTTTCACCAGTCCAGGATCTGATGATGGGATCCAGGAGAAATCGAGGGCAATCACCGAAAATTATGCTCGTATGGTGTTTTTGTTACGTAATCACATCTTACTCAGGTATATGCTTCAGGGTGTCAACATCTGATGGTGCTGTGCTGATGATGAAGCTACAGTACTCCTCAACGGTTAGGAGTTTGAAGGCAGTACTGCAATTGGTCGATGGAAACTATTTAGTAGTATGTAGGGCTAACATGTTGCTTGTGAGGTATGCTTGAATCAACATCTGATGCTGCTGTGCTGATGATGAAGCTACAGTACTCCTCAACGGTTAGGAGTTGGGAGCAGTACTGCAATTGGTTGATCGAATGTATGTAGGGCTAACGGGATACTTGTAAAGGCGCATCCAGATTCACGCCGAGAACACGCGAGCACCTTGAATGAGATTTATTGCTCGCCCGTCTTGTTCTCGTGGTCGCCTATTCTCGGATCGGTGGCGGTATTTTGGCCCGAGTCAGAGTGTTTCGGATTTTTAGTTCAAAACGCATTAACACAACTAAAAATCGAGAAATAAATGGACTTTTTAAAAAAAAAATCAAACCGACTTCAAAAAAAAAACACAAACGACAAAAACAGACAATAGCAAGTACTTACATAACTAAAAAGCGATAAATAACCTAATTTATTCACTTAATGCATATTATATATCTACAATTATTTAAATATTTACAACTTAATACCTAATACTTTAACAAAGTCTTCTTTAACTATTTAAATATTTACAGTTATCACTTATTTTTGAAGTCGGTGCCAGCCAAACAAATAAATGTAATTAAGAAAACTGACCGACATTAAAATTCAAAGCAAAACTAAGAATAGGAAATTGCATAAGCGCGCTGAAATAATTTATTAATGGAAGCGACCGTCAACGACGTCTGCCCTCACGCGTCTGCCCGCGTTCGGGTGGCACACTCAACCGGCTGACCCCGCGCCCCGCGCCCCAGGCGCACCTTCTCCTTGGTGTGTGTGGTTTTGCGTTTGCTTACCGGCCCGGGGCCGCGCGCCTCAGTCAAACAGCACCTACGTTACCTAGGCTGCAGGCTGGCACCGACTCCAAAAATAAGTGATAACTGTAAATATTTAAATAGTTAAAGAAGACTTTGTTAAAGTATTAGGTATTAAGTTGTAAATATTTAAATAATTGTAGATATATAATATGCATTAAGTGAATAAATTAGGTTATTTATCGCTTTTTAGTTATGTAAGTACTGCTATTGTCTGTTTTTTAATAATGTCTTTTTTGCAGATGCTGTCATGATGCTAAAATGGAAATTTGTGAAAATAGTTTTCACTGTTATTATAATTACTGTTAACAGTTCTGGAGGGATTGAAAATGTTGCTACGGAAGGCTACAACCATTAAGATTGTAAGTAAATTTTATTGCTTTCAAAACTGTGTTATTATTTAGTTTTATGTCTGTTTACGGGTATGTAAAATTTTTGTAAAGTTACTCGGTTAAGGTATAAGGTATAAGGTCAAACGGGCTGGTTTCCGCAACTCGACGTCTAAGCGCCTATTTTGCGTGTGTGGGAATGATGTTGCTATTCTCGCCAGCTTAGCTCGTCCAGAAATTTCAATAAGTTTTTTAACTTACCGAAAACCTTCGGCAGTGAGCTCGGCTGTCCGAGAAGTCTTACCCGGTAGTCCATCACACCTGGACACTCCATGATCACATGTACGGCCGTTTCTTCTGCCTCCAAGCATGCTCTGCACATGGGGCTGTCAGTGAAACCTAGGTTAAAGAGGTGTTTCCCGCGGGTCGCCGGCGGGCGCGAGTAAGTCGCGACTGCTACGGCGACCCGGGATGTACCACGCCCCTTCCGTGGCCGGGGGGCGTCGTCGGTGGAGGAGACCGGGGGAGGTAGTAAGCCTCCCCCGAGGAGGGCTCCCCTGTGTCGACGGGGGAGCGGAGGCTGGGGGTTCCCGGAAGAAGCTTTCTGTTCCCAGGGGCTCCCTACATGCCTGAGGAAGGCCATCCCTGAGGTTTTTAGTGGGTAGGCCTCCCCCTTCTGGGGAGGAGAGCCCCACATAACCCCGGCTCGCCACAGCCGGGGTATGCAATTTAATGCATTTTCCTCAGGGAAAAAAAAAAAAAAAAAAAAAAAAAAAAGGTTAAAGAGGTGTTTGTTAAAAGGTCCGTGGCCAGTTATTGCCGCGGTTATCTGATTGAGTTGTTTCCTGTTTAGTTTAAGGATGTTCTTTGACAGTTTTGTGTTTATTTCTGGTAATGCAGCCTTTGTTTGCTTGCAGTCTTCAGTGTTTCTCCAGGTCTCGCTATGGAGCTGCTTAGTTTTGTTTCTTATTTGGTTTTTAGACCATTGTTTGGGGAGAGGCACTATTGGTTCTGGTCCGTAGACCTTCATTCCTGATCCTCTTCGAGCTAACTCGTCCGCTTTGTCGTTGCCGCACGAGTTGCTGTGATATTTTATCCATTGTAGGGTGATGAGGTTATCCCTCCCTACCATCATCAAGACGTGGTGACATTCGTGGGTTAATGTAGAGGAGCATTGGTTGTTTGACAGTGATTGTAATACAGATTTACTGTCCGTTAAGATTCTTATGTGTTGTCCTTTTATGTTCCTTCTCAGTATTTCTTTGGCGGCGGAAATGATTCCCACGCATTCAGCCTGATATACGGTGTTATGAATTCCCATAGGTACGTAAGTTACTCGGTTATTAAATAAATAAGAAAGTCTGAGAAAGAAAGACTTTGAAATCTCCATACAAACCTGCAATTTCATACTTTATTTCTAACAGAAAAAGGTTTCTTTTTCACAAATAAAACAGAACTATAGTAAGTAATTACTGTAGTTTTGACTTCATAAATAACTGATAAAGAAAATAATTAGCTTACTTCTGGCGTGCATCATCATTCTTAATGCAACGTGGACCTCTGTAGCTTAGAGGTTACACCGGTTTAATGGTGTCGTCATCTGTGAGGTCGCGACTTCGAGTCCAGGTGGGGGCAGATGTTTATGTATGAATGCGAGTATTTGTACCTTACTCGTGGTTGTTAATAATTACTATCAACATATTTATAAATCTATACTAATATTATAAAGAAGTAAAGTTTGTGTGTTTGTATATTTGTTAAAATGTAAGGGTAATTGTATCTACTGAAGCGATTTTAAAAATTCTTTCACCAATAGAAAGCCACATTATTGCTGATTGTCATAGGTTATATAAAAAACCGAAAAATAAAAAGGCTTTTACGTGGTAGTCTGTTTTGCAAAGTGAATCGGAGAAAAAACGGTCGAATGAAAGCGTCTCTTACGAACTGTTAGGAGGATTTTGGTTAGAGGCTTTTTAAAAAATAAAATTAAAATGAAACACTAAATTAATAAGATTGAGACGACCGTCGGAGTTGGAGTTTGATAGAGACTTTGGATAGAGAAGGAGGGTTTTTACAATGAGGAAAATTCGAATAATTATCGGAAATACCCTAAAAACAGCCCTTTTATTTTCCCATGCAAACGTTTTCTAACTAAAACGTACAGTCGAATTGAGCTTTATTGTTATTGTATAAAGTTCATATTGCAAGCACTCACTGTTGTTTAAGCAATGAAGGTGTGTTCCTAACATCAAAGAGTCAATTTGCGCTTTATTAACGCTATATATAGTTGAAATTCAATCATATCTATCAAAACAGTGTGCGTGCGTGCGTTGGAGCACAGAATACATCGTTGGAGGATTTAATGTCACGTTCCAAAAATTGAATAGCCACAAAATGTAATAGGTCATTTAGACTTTTTTTTGCGATTTGGTTGGCTATGCGACATTATCTATAAAATAATTAGGAACAAAAAACTACCACTGTACAAATCTTTTTGACAGGACGAAGTCTGTCGGGTCCGCTAGTAAATAAATAAATCATTGCACCCGTGCGAAGTCAGGGCGGGTCGCTAGTAAAAAAAAAAACACATCGGTTGCTGTGGTATGTGTGTGTGTGTGCGCTGTGTGGTGCCGAGGTTAATACTTGAGTACCTATAGCGCACTATTTTTCTTTTTGTCGATCTGTGGATAATGTTGTTGGTTGCAGTACTGGTATGCATGACCGGGGGAGGTAGTAGCCTCCCCGGAGAAGGGCTCCCCTCTAGGCAGGGGAGCGGAGGCTGGGGGTTCCCGGAAGTGGCTTGATGTACCCGGGGGCTCCGTACATGCCTGAAGAAGGCCATCCCTGAGGTTTTTAGTGGGTAGGCCTCCCCCTTCTGGGGAGGAGAGCCCCACATAACCGCCGGCTCGCCACAGCCGGGGTATGCAATTAAATGCATTTTCCTCAGGGGAACAAAAAAAAAAGTACTGGTATGCATAGATTAAGTCAAAAAAATTAATAAATAAACCTTACAAAAGTGATCAATGCAAGTCATCATCCTTATTAATAGATCGGAAAGTGAGTTTGTTTGTTTGTTTGTTCCGCTTTCACGCCGTAACTACTGAACGGATTGCTTTGAAATTTTGCAGACGTAAAGATAAAAGTCCGGATTAAATATAATAGGGTAATTTTTATCCCGGAAAAATAAAGGCTTCGCTCAAAAGCTACTGCACAGATTTTCATGCGGTTTTCATCAATAGATAGAGTGATTCTTTAGCAAGGTATTGCGGTATTTTTTATCTCGGAAAAACGGATAGTCCCACGGGAAGCGCGATAAAACCTTCGCGCCATAAACCGACTTCCGCGCATATGTAGTCGTGGGCAAAAGCTATGACCCTTAACCCTCTATAGACCCAATCTTGAAATCCACGCGGGCGAAGCCGCGGGCAGAAAGCTAGTAGTAAATAATTTGATATCATATTTTCAGGTCAAATAACGAACACAATGTTTCCATAACTCCTAGAGATGGTAGACAGGTTAAATTCGAAGAAGATACGCCGTATCAAACACTTGATTACAGCAATTTAAATGAGTATAACGTAAGAGAACCAGGAAAACCATTTAAGTTCCAAAATGATGACTCAGGAGATGATAATCGAGTTGGCTTTAAAGATAACGATGGATTTTTTTTACAAGAAAACAGTGGAGTTACTTTTAAGGAGGATAATGCAGTGAGGGATCATAGAGTGAAGAAGAAAAAGAGACGCAAACGTAAGCCAAGGCTGAATAACTTGGGTTTTCAGCCCTATCCAGCAAGTGTCGGTTTGCCGGGAGCTCTTCCTGCTAACCCTTACCCAGGCTATGGACTGTTTGGTGCACCAATAGGGCAATATCATAGTAAGTAATCCATTTTCAGTCAACTGCAATAAATTTAAAAAATAAATTGCTTTTAATTTATTTTTTATGCATCGTACAAAGGCAAGCTTTAAGCTTGAGACAGGTTTACTCAGCCTATTCAAACGAAAACTTTCATAAATTTATAACACACTTTGAATGTCGTATTTAGTAAAGCCTGATAAAATAAGCCTTTAGTTTTAAAAATGACGTAGTTTCCATATAAGCTTTTTTTTATGTTCCAAATAATTATACTCGGGTTCCAAGTTGGGTTAACATTTATTATTATTAATGGAAAATACAAATTTAGTTTTTCAGAAGAAAACGTGTCGAACAATCATCCTCTTAGCGGGACAAATCATAGATTAACAAAAAACTTATTTCTTAATACAGACTACAGGCAGCCACATAAGGCTCCCATACAATTTTCCATTAGAGTGCGTTTACACGATATACAATATTACTTCCCCCTTAAAAGAACAATATAATTTTAATGCAAATTGAACTTAATAATATAAACCCCTACATTCTAATAACCTAAAAAAAAAAATAAACTTAAAGATCCAATCTATCTGGTGGTCTAATTGTTCTTTTACTCCTCCTCAACTGTGTAGGTTCATCCGGTACTGTTCTTGATTCTTCTAAATTTTCATTTTCAATTACTGACTCTGATTGTCTTTCACTATTCAACTCAGTATTATTGGGTGTGAGCGGTATCTTATTAACAATATCCTGATTTTGTATAACTGATTCCAAAACTGTCCTCTTTCTTATATTTCCCACGTGTATAGTTTTGATTCCTCCTTCTAATTGTACCAAATAAGTAACTTTACCATATCGTTTTACAATACAACCTGGAATCCATTTAATTGTACTGTTTTTAAAATTTTTTATCCATACTTTTTGACCTTCTTCAAAATAACGAAAGTTTTGAATTATGTTTTCTGTTGATTTTGGTAAACTCTTTGAAATATGTGGTATACTAGAGTTTGGTTTGATCAGGTCAATAATTGTTCTGGGTTTAATTTTGAACATCATTTCTGCAGGTGATTTATTTGTTACTGTTGATGGAGTATTTCTATAATTAAATAAAAAGTTGTCTAACTTCCTATTAATTGACAACCCTAACTTGTTTGGTAAATCAAATAATTGTTTAGACAATCCACTTTTTACCGTTTGAACAGCTCTTTCAGCTTGTCCATTAGATTGTGGGTGATAGGGTGGAGAAAATATATGCTTAATTCCATTAGTGTGACAGAACAAACTAAAGTCTTTTGAATTAAAAGGTGGCCCATTGTCTGACACTAAAACTACTGGTAATCCAAAAATTGCAAACGAAATCCTGAGTTTATCTATTGTTTTTATTGCACAAGTACCCTTATCCATGATATGTACATCCAACCATTTACTACAACTATCTACAATTAATAAAAAAGTGATTCCATTTTTAAAAAAAAAATCTACATGAACTCTATACCAATTATGGGGTGCTCTTGGCCATGGCTGAAGGTCCCTATCATATGATATATTTCTAGTGGACTGGCATAAAACACACTGATTAATTAAATTCTCAACATCTTGATCTATTCCTGGCCAATAACATGTACTCCTTACAACAAGTTTAGTTCTAACCATACCAGTATGTGACTCATGTAATAATTTTAAAATGTTTGAACGTAAGGATGTTGGAATAATAACTCGGAGGCCGTACATTAAACAACCATCTTCAATAGTAATAAAAGACCTTTTTTGGAAATATGGTTTAAATTCCGATGAGATGTTATATTGGGGCCAGCCTCTCATGGTATAATCTAACACTTTACACAAAATAGGATCTTTTAAGGTATTTTCTGCTATATCTTGTGAATCTAAAGGTAATTTACTATCCATACTGAAACTATTTATATTTTCATCAATCTGTTCTTTTAATGGCAATGGTAATCTGGATAAGGCATCCGCATGTCCTAGTAAAGAACCTTTTTTATATTTTATTTCATATCTGTAAGCTGACAATATAACAGCCCATCTTTGAATTCTGGCTGCTGCCACAACAGGAATACTTTTATTTGCTCCAAAAATCATTTGCAAAGGTTGGTGGTCTGTTTCTAAAATAAATTTGACTCCATATAAATATTTATGGAATTTTTTTATAGCGAAAATAATAGCATATGCTTCCCTTTCTATTTGAGAGTACTTTTGTTGTGAACTAGTTAAGGTTGTAGAAGCAAACATAACAGGTCTTTGTTCACCATCTACAATATGGCTCAGAACTGCCCCAACTCCATATGAAGATGCATCACATGCTACAATAATTGGTTTTGTAGGATCATAATGTGTCAATAACTGATTATTTAACAATAACTTTTTACTTTCTTGAAAAGTTGTGTCACACTCAGAATCCCAATTATATGAAACATCTTTTTTTAACAATCTATGTAAAGGTGTTAGCAAAGTGGATAAATTAGGTAAAAATTTGCAATAAAAATTTAATAACCCGAGGTAAGACTTCAATTGTGTTACATTTTCAGGAGGGGGAGCATTCTGAATTGCTTCAACTTTATCTTTTGTTGGATGTATGCCCACACTATCAATTCTGTGTCCTAAATATTCAACACTCTTTGCAAAGAATACACATTTACTTAAGTTTAATACAATATTATAATTTGAGAGCCTTTGTAGAACTAAATGCAAGGTTTTTAGGACTTCCTCTTCATTAGACCCTTTTATCAAAATATCGTCGAGGTAGCAAACTACACTGGGAATGTTTATTAACACTTGATCCATTACAGATTGAAATATAGATGGTGCAGGGGATGCTCCATATGTAAGTCTAGTATAGCGAAATAATCCTATGTGTGTATTTATGGTCATCAAGGATTCGGAGGACTTACTTAGTTTTAGCTGTTGGTACGCTCCTGACAAATCCAATTTACAAAATATCTTACCACCAGACAGCGTAGAGAAAATGTCTTCTAAGTTAGGCAGGGGATAATGTTCAGTCTTCAGAACCTTGTTCAATGTGACCTTAAAATCGACACAAATTCTTAATTTATTGTCACTCTTAGGGACTACTACAATAGGGCTTGCCCATGCACTATGCTTTACAGGCACTAAAATACCTTGCTTTACCATTGAATTTAACTCGTCTTCTACTTTTTTTTTTAAAGCATAGGGCATGGAATAAGCTTTATGGAATATTGGTTTAACATCCTCTATTAATATTAAATTTGCTTCGAAATGTTTAATTGTATTATTATGTTTTAGCTCAAATACATTAGGATATTTTGTCTTCAGGGACGTTTCTATATTAGGTACCATACTTAAGCTATTTATATTTTCTGTAAAATTATTTTTCCATTTTGGAAATAACACATTCAACCAATTTCTTCCAAGTAATGGAGTAAAATCATTACAACCAGTAATAACTGTTAAAGGTAGCATTTCACTGTGACCCCTGAAAGTCACTTTCACTTGACAAGTACCTAAGACAACAATATATTCTCCAGTAACAAGCTTTAATTTGCTACTTGCCTTAGACAAGGTTTTACCAGGAAAATAAGTTTTAAAGTCTTTTAGACACATAACTGTATGGCATGCCCCCGTATCTACCTCAAACTTAATATAATTACAATCATTGATAGTAATGTGTAAATAAAATGCATCACCTAATTTATTTATGAAAAACTTCTCTGTACCTTCGTCTTCCAATGAATGGATATTGACCTGTCTCGAACGGCACATTTGCGCAGAATGGCCTATTTTGCTACATTTAAAACATTTCCAATTTTTTGCCTTGCAATTACTAACATTGTAGTGATATCCGCCACATCTACCACATCTTTGTCTTCTTTCATGATTAATAAAATTCTCTCTTACTATTTTTTCTTTTTCTACTTTATTTACCCCAACAACGCCCTGACCAAAAACAAGCATATCTTTATTGGCTGTTTCTAAAACAAGGGCTCTTTCATAAACCGCGTCAAACGACAATAACTCAGCCTCTGATAATATTTTTCGCTGGATGTTTTCATTGTGTAAACCACATACTAATCTGTCTCTTAGTGCTTCCTTTAATGTGTCTCCCTGAAAACCACAAGTGTTAGCCAACTCCTTGATTTTAATGACATAATCTCGTATGGTTTCGGATGGTTCCTGATCAGCTTTGTAGAATTTGAATCGTTGTGCAATCACGTTCGATCTTGGCGCGAAATGCTGCTTCAGTATAACAAATAATTCTTCCACAGAATACTCAAACGGTTTTCTTGGGCTAACTAAATTCGTGACAATTTTATAAGCTTCAGGTCCGATAAAGGTGAGTAACAGGGGAACTTTCTTCTCATTTTGCACATCATTTACTAACATGTATTGCTCAAACCTTTCTAACCAAGTGTTAACCTCACTACTTCCCGGATCAAAATGTTCTATTTGGCCTATGTGAGCCGCCATCCTCGTCGCCACTTTTATGTTCCAAATAATTATACTCGGGTTCCAAGTTGGGTTAACATTTATTATTATTAATGGAAAATACAAATTTAGTTTTTCAGAAGAAAACGTGTCAAACAATCATCCTCTTAGCGGGACAAATCATAGATTAACAAAAAACTTATTTCTTAATACAGACTACAGGCAGCCACATAAGGCTCCCATACAATTTTCCATTAGAGTGCGTTTACACGATATACAATACTTTTATCCCTATTTCAATCCCTTACAGCCCTTGAAATAAATTGTAATCTTAGTTTAATTATGTTAATTTTAATATGAATTTAATTATTTTAATAGTAATTTTACTTCAAGTGAATAATATTAAATACTTCCTCTCTCTTAACCCTTATATTGCGTGCCCGACAGGGTCCATAACATTGGTCTTAAATGTGTATTTGTGTAGCATCTATGTATTACATTATGGTTTGGCAATAAATTATTGATTGAATATTGAACCCTTAGGCTAATTAAGCTGCAGTCCAGGGCGCGAGGATCGGGAGTTGGACAATTGATTTGGAAATTTAAAAAAACGCGCGTAATACAAACCCTGACTTGACTCGAATCGGTGCTTTTTAGGCCGACCGTAACATACCTGGCGGGGGCGCGTTCTTACAATTAGCCAATGTAAGGCAGGTTGATACTCGTTTAAATATGAATGGTGATGTATCTGATATCTGCAATAGACTAAGTAGATTTGTATTCGCTCTTTTTCATCTAAGAGTTAGTGCTGATGAAAAAGCGGCCCTACTCGCATACCACGGCTATGTATCGTCGCTACTGAGATACGCATTGATCTTATGGGGAAATTCGACAGATGTCAACAAAGTTTTTGTTGTTCAAAAGAAATGCATTCGAGCCATTGGTGGTCTTGGACCTATGGATAGTTGCAGGAAATGTTTAAACAACTCAATCTGCTAACTTTGACATCTATGTATATTTATGAAATTGGAAAATTTGTACGTAATAATATTGGGTTGTTTAAAGAAACAGTCCATAGTCAGCGCTTTCGTCCAAGAGATCCATACAAACTGTTAGTCCCTTCATACAAAACTAGTTTTTATGGGAAAAACTGTTATATGATGACTATATGCATTTATAATAAAATTCCCATGGAAATAAGAAAATTACCCACAAAACCATTTTTATTTAAATTAAGAACCTGGTTAATTAGTAAGTGCTTTTATGACGTAAAAGAATATTTGACATTCGCTAATTGAAGTAATTATTAATGTTGTTTATTAAAACACTTGAAATGTCTTACGCTAGTGATTCCATTGGTTTTTTTATTGGTGTACTTCGTAACGTTCTTTATAACTTAAAATGAATAAAACAAATTGTGTGTAATTAAAAAATATATATATATATAACAGTGTGTAAATTGAAAAATGCAAACACATATCTAAAAAAAAAACAAGGATTTCATTTATTAATTGTATTTTATTTTACAAAAAAATAGGAATTTATTTTGTGACATTGTAATGTGGTTCTTGACATTTTCTTTATTGACTAATTTAATTAATTGCCATTGTGATTCTTCGACATTTCATTTTATCAATGTATAAATTTTGTTTAATTAATTTGTTTGATCTTCAAATATGATTATTCATTGGCAATTTCTTTGTTATTTATTAAATTTTGTATGCCTCAGCAGGCCAAACATGTAAGGACAATCAAAAAACCTGACATCAACATTTTTTATGTAAATCGTAATGTTCTTTATTAAAAATGGATAAAAAAACTGTGTAATTAAAAAAATACATATAATAGTTTGAAATTGGAAAAATGCATATACATATCTAAAAAAACATAAGGATTTCATTTATTAATTTTAATTTACAAAAAATAGGAATTCAATTGTGACATTGTAATATGGTTCTTGACATTTTCTTTATTGACTAATTTAATTAATTGCCATTGTAATTCTTCGACATTTATTTTATCAATGTATAGTTTTTGTTTAATTAGTTTGTTTAATCTTCAATATGATTATTTATTGTCATTTTTTTGATATTGATTAAATTTTGTATGCCTCACCAGGCCAAACATGTAAGGACAATCAAAAACCTGACTTCCACATTTTTATGTATACTCATGTTTGACACAATAAATAAATTATTATTATTATTATTATTATTATTATGATGTCATTGACTTGGTAAATAATACTAAATTCTTAGGCATTACGTTAGATTCACGACTACAGTGGGATCCACATATTGAAACTTTGGCAATCAAACTTAGTTCAGCGGCGTACGCAGTAAAAAAGATTAGACTTTTAACTAATGTTGAAACGGCAAGAATTGTTTATTTCAGCTACTTTCATAGTGTTATGTCCTATGGACTGCTGCTATGGGGATCAGCGGCTAACATTGAAAGTATTTTCCTTTTACAAAAAAGAGCGATTCGTGCTATTTACTGTTTACGGGCTAGAGAATCCCTAAAAGAATTGTTCAAAGAAATTAATATTTTAACTTTAGCTAGTCAATATATATATGATAATTTAGTTTTTGTATATAGAAACTATAATAAATTCAATAAAAACAGTGATCTACATAATGTGAATACTAGAAACGAAAATAAACTTGCCGTTCCAATGTTCAGACTCCATAAAACTATCTGTTCGTTCTTGGGGAAATGTATATCTATGTTTAACAAACTTCCGCAAGGTGTCATTGATTTGTCTTTATATAAATTTAAAAACCATATCAAAAAGACACTCATGAGTAAAGGTTATTATAAAGTAAGTGACTATCTAAATGATCACACTGTTTGGGAATAGGGACACTATTCATAGAGCCATGTTTGGTAACAACATTATTTATAATATTGTATTATTTTATATGTGTATGTAAACATACATACGACTGTAATCGTATTAGGTATGATTGTATCTTATACCATATTGTATTTTTATATTATATATTAACATTGAAAAGAGGAGATAAAAAGTAGACCTTCAGAGTTTCTTGCCTGTTCTTCTCGAGAAGGCTCTCCCAATTTCCGAACAGGTGTCGAGTCAATATATTTTTTCTTTTTTTTTTTTCCTTATTCGTACGTACGGACAAGGTTTTTGTTTTTTTTTTATTTAAGCTTTTTTTTTGTTTTGTTTGTTGACGTCAAGTGCCTGTAAAGGTCTATGTTGAATAAATATTATTTTGATTTTGATTTTGATTTTGAGCCTAGGGCGGTTAGAACTCTTGATCAGTCGCTGAGGCGATAGGTTGTGAATTTGATTACTGTCTTTCTTTTGTTTATGACGTTATCCAATAGATTGAATGTCTATTTTTGGACAATGGTTCGAGCCATTAGACGGCGCGCTCAAGCTGCGTCGACTCCCTTTGTCTCGACCCTAACGACTCTGGCTCGCCGGTGCAGTTAGTTGGCTAGGTGTCGAATAGTGTTGCCCAAATTCAGTCTTGGTCTTGCAGTCTTGGTCTTGTTCTTGCGTTTTTGCAAGACCAAGACCAAGAACAAGACCGCGTATTTTTAGCAAGACCAAGACCAAGACTGACCGTGCAAGACTTGAGCAAGAACAAGACATAGCCTGCAAGACTCTTGCGTCTTGCAGCTAGGACTTAGCGCTATTTCACTGAGTAGTTAGGTGTAACAGTTCGGTGTATAGGTAGGTACGCTTAGGAATTCTATGAGACGCAAAAAACTGTATCAACGAATATGGAAAACTGGACCTATGCGCATTACGACTAATACCATAAACATAGCGAATAAAAAAATATCTATTAAAATCAAACTGAGTACATGCATAGTTATGTTTTAACCATCGGCACTTTGATAATCCGGCATCAAAGGTTTTGTACTTACTTCTCAAAGAAATTTGTCGCTTTTCGGAAGTACATGGTTATGATACACGCGGCGTTTGATTTGTGTTGTATTTTATTTTTTATTCAAATAAATGATAAATCGTAAAACTCTTTTATTAAATTTCTTATAAGTTGAGGGTTCAATCTCTTTCTAGACAGATAAGTATTGTTCTTTAAAATACAGTCAAGTTATTGTAATTAATTTGTTTTTTTTACATGTTTTAGCAAATGTAAACTTATAAATCATAAATGTTTATTAAGAAACAGTTACTTCCATGGAAAACGACATATAGGTCAGTTGATTTTTCGAATTTCTTATCAAATCTTCAGTTATTTATTAATCTGCTTGATCTTTACTTATTTATCTTTACTATGGCTATGTTAATTCAAGCTCACAATGTTCCAATTCTAATACGTTTTTCTAAGATTTAAAGTAAACTTTAATAAATAGTAATAGACTAATAGGTAATTGCAAGACTTGCAAGACTCTTGCTGCAAGACCAAGACCAAGACCAAGACTGGGAGCGTAAGACCAAGACCAAGACCAGTTATATTGGCGCAAGACCAAGACCAAGACTGGCTAAGTCTCGTCTTGTTCTTGCATTTGGGCAACACTAGTGTCGAACCTTCAGTTCGTGCGCCTTCCACAAATACACATCATTGCAAAGCTGAACATAGCCATCTGAGGCTTCAGAGTAGGTCCGTCCAAAAAAAAAAAAATTTTGGACACTTCTAGTTATTTCACCATCATTTACTACATCAAACGAGATGAAAGCCAAGAACTTTCTAGTCATAAATAAAACATGTTTTTCAGGGCCATTGAGGCGACCGAAGCAATCGTTTGCGTCTGATGCCCTGGCAACAGTAAGCGAAGCCCTATCCTCGATAGCTATTCACGATGACCTTCAATGTGTGCCGAGACTTCTATGTGAGGCGGCGGGTGGGGGGTCGGTCGGATCTTCGAACTTGCTGCAGTCGATAGCCAACATACAGCCGTTCCTCATGTATGTATTCTAAGAGTTTCTTTATCTGTGACATATCCACAAGGCCGGGGTCGATTCCGCCATGTACAATGTGTTTTCGTTTTTCATATGTACATTGTGAGGCAACTTGTGTACACCTGCGAAGAAATTTAAATGTTTATCTACTATTACTCAAGTAATCTGCACGAAGTCAGGGTGGCTAACTAAAGTCCCCGGAGCACATGGCGGTAGAATCGCGAAAGCGCAACCCCGCCATGTGCCCCACATGGGCCTAGAGAACTCGGGGGGGTTTTAGTGGGTAGGCCGGTCCGCTCAGACCTGAGAACCCCACACACGGCCGCGCCTAACCAGCCCGGTGTCACGGTGCAAAAGGTGCATTTCCCCTAAAAAAGAAATGGATGGCTAAACTATAGCCTAATAGACTTAAAATAGTGCATGAGCTGTTATTGTTCTTTCGTACATGTAATTTAACAATACAGAAAAGAAAAATGCAAACAAAATATCAGACTCAGCGGGACTTTTTTTTTTTTTATACTACAACGGTAGTAAAAAGGCTTACGGCCTGCCTGATGGTAAGCAGTCACCGTCGCCTATGGACGCTTGCAACACCAGGGGCATCACAAACGCTTTGCCGACCTTTTTAAAAACCTATTTACTCCCTTTTTGAAGAACCCCATACTGTAATCCCCCGGGAAAGCCTCAGCAGGGAGCTCGTTCCACAATCGGAGCGTGCGCGGAAGGAAATTACGTTGAAACCGCACTGTGCGTGACCATTTAGGCTCCAGCATGTGAGGATGAACACCCTGCCGATGGCGAGCGGTGCGATGGTAGAATGTGGCCGTGGGCATCATGTCGAACAATTCTTTGGAACACAACCCGTTGTATAAGCGATAGAAAACACACAAAGAGGCACAGTCTCAGACTTAAGGGCTCAATACCGCATGTGAGTATTGGATCGTCAACGATACGCTCAGCGCGTCTTTGGACCGAATCAAAAGGATCAAGTTGGTATCGAGGTGCTCCCGCCCACAGGGACTCATATTCGCGTGTTTAAAAAACCGCGCTAACGTGGTCTTATTTAATTTTGGTCTCATATATCAATTCTAAATAAATGTATAATAATAATACATTTATCTAGCATTATCATTATAGAAGCATGCATAAAGTGAATTTATACATTTGTTTAACAAAACTACAAATATTAAATTGGTAAATATAAATTAATAAATAAAAATAAATATTTATAAAATGCGATTGACAGCATTTGCAACTTACTGCTATAATGCATTTCTTTTGTGCATATAACTAAATATCTGTAAACAAATCTATGTATTTTTTTGTGGTATTTTATTGTCGGTAGCGTAGATTATTTGCAAGATGCTATAGAAGAATTGGTTAAGTAAGTAATTTTAATAATGGCAATAGTTTCTTGGTTTTTGTCACGTCAGCTATTTACAATAATCAATACGAAAATACCAAAAGAAAGAAGTCAATAAAGAATGCGCTCAAACACGCAATCCGAACCTGAAACAAAGAAAAAAATCAAGAATTGGTTAATACTAGTAAATATATATATCGAAATATATAATCGACGTGTGACTTCCTATTAACATATTTATCTATAAAAAGGTTAGGTTATAAAAAAGTTTATGACATCGTAGATCTTGTCATATGAAAATTCTTTATTTCAGGTTATTATCAGCTTACAGCGGCGTGCCCGGAAGTCGATTCGCGTTCCCGGGGGCTCCCTACATGCCTGAGGAAGGCCATCCCTGAGGTTTTTAGTGGGTAGGCCTCCCCCTTCTGGGGAGGAGAGCCCCACATAACCACCGGCTCTCCGCAGCCGGGGTATGCAATTCAATGCATTTTCCTCAGCGGAACAAAAAAAAAAGTTATAAAAAAGTTTTATTATTGTCTATGACATCGTAGATCTTGTATCATATGAAAATTCTTTATTTCAGGTTATTATCAGCTTACAGCGGCGTTAGTTCCTCTCCGCTTTTTGTTTTCGGCAGAGCAGTCTTACTGGGAATGACATCAAAAGGCAATACAGCATCATGTCGGTACGCCTATCCTCAATGCCCGACTGACCCAGAGCAGTTAGTCCATTACCTGAATAACCACAACGGGGGATTCTTCCGGTACTTTAACAACCCAACATCTCAAAGTTCATCTCAAAATGTACAACAGTTCTATAATCAGTTTTCTTTCCCTAATCAATATGGCCTTCAAGCTGATCTCCAGCAGCAAAACCAATATCAAGCTGATCAGCTTAAGCCTGGGCTCCAACAGTCTATACCGGATCTCCAAAACAATTTACGTAGTGATGGGCTTCATCAGAATTTAAGACCCAACCATCAAGGGTATTACGGCTTAAACAATTACCCTGGACTAAATCAGTTTCCTCAGACTAATCATCACTATGGCCTTTATAAGCAACAAGGAAATTTGCCAGAAAATTTCAAATATGGCTTCAATCAAAACTTAAAACGTCCTCATCAAGTGAAATATAAATCAAATAGTAATAAAACAGAGGAAATTAAAAATACACACAGGCGTATACAAAATAGACCGTACCATTACAGTGAACTGACAGAAGATGACACAAATAAATACAGACTGTTATTTTCTCATAGCACCACTGACGAAGATGAAACAAAGAATACAAGAACTAGCAAAGGGTTGAAGTTTCCAAATAATAATATAGACGACGCTTACAGCCTTGAAAATCCCAGTAGTTTAGTAATATTCCCAGAAAGGACGAATAATGATGTACTTAATCCCAAAGAACATTATGGTTATTTGGAAAATGATAAAATGGCACTGTTCTACCAAAGATTAGGCAATGTTTACACAAAATTAAATGGCTATGAGAATAATAATTATGGAAGCTTTGAGAACCATGAAAAAGACGTTTCGTATGATAATGAAAATGAAGATGGCATACGAACTATTTATATTGTGAGAGGCAATGGAGACCCTAATAAACCTGAGATTGTTAAAATTAGGCAAGGAGACAAAATTAATTAAGTGGAGACTCATTAGCAGATGTTTTTATACCTTACTACCTGGAGCCCGCGATTAGTATTTTGAGTTGATTATGTTAATAAATAAATAATTGTTAATAAATTGTAGCCTATGTGTTATTCTGATGTATGAACTATGTTCTTGTTATAGTTTCATTAAAATCCATTCAATAGTTTTTATGTGAAAGAGCAACAAACATACATCCACACAAAGATTCATGTTTATAATATTGGTAGACTAGAGTAGGAGATACAGGAATGATTAATAGCATATTTGGGCTGAGCATCATTTTAGATAATTTAATAAAATGGAACCCGCACACATGCATAGACATATAGCTTGACTAGCTTTTGCCCGCGACTTCGTTCGCGTGGACTTCAGGTTCGTCCCGTCTAGTCTAGTAATAACTAAGAAATACGGTAACTAAGCACTGCAGAGCCCTAATCATAGGCCTATAGGTTGCTACTGCAGTATGCTCCTATAAACTACAATTCAACGATCTTTTTCCTTCAGCATAAACATGCAGATTCTTCGCTTTGGAAACACGTGAGCAAGCCACATAGAGCTGACCGTTGCAATGTAAGCGCAAAAAATGTGTTTTTTTACGACCTCACATTAGAAACCTCAAAAATTGTAGCCTATGTGTTATTCTGATGTATAAGCTATATTGTGGTAAAGTTTCATTCAAATCCATTTAGTAGTTTTTACGTGAAAGAGTAACAAACATCCATACATCCATACTTACAAACTTTCGCCTTTATAATAGTAGTAGGATAGAGATAGAATCTTTATTTGGTATAAAAATACGCACACACAATAAGTAAGAGACAGAACAGACAGACAGAAAAAATCTGAGACTTATCAATAACAACAATTAAATACAATATTTCAATTATAGCATACAATTATTAAACACAACATTACGTAAATATAACTTTACAATTAACATGATCTCAATCTTGTATGCCGTATGTTGCGTGTGCATCCAGTGGTGGAGCGTCCGTATAACTCGATTCCCAACAGCCGTACCAAACGAGCGAGCATAAAATATATAGGTTCGTAACGAAAAAACAATCAATAAAATCTTATCATGTAATAGTAAATCACGCGCGCGAAACAATACGCACAAGTTCCAATCACTCACACATCATCGCTCTCTAGGTTCCTTCAATTAACTCGTAAAATCTCGAGTTATGGACGATTGCCATACAACAGGCACACAGACAAGCGTTCTATTGTGATTGTGACGTCTGCAGGTCTCTCAAAGGCGCATGCAATAGAGAAATAGTACCTAAAAATTGCTACATGCCGGCTTTTGGCGGCTTATAATACTATCCATCGATACACAACGACAGATGCATACACTCGTAATAAACTCTACGTACATTTCGCGGAATTAGTTCAGTCAAAAGTGAATATTTTAGATCTTATTGTAATAGCTATAAGTGCGGATTGAAACGCACTCAATATCGCGGCCGAATTGCTGCAACGTACCGGCTTATATCGTCCTTCTCTTTCAAATTTAGCCAGCTTTTGTATAATGATCTCTCTTTCTAGCCTCGCTGAGAAATGGCGGTTTATACCGATGCCGAGCCGAGTTGTAGTTATTTCTCTGTCTTATTTAGCCAGTATTTGTATATTAATGTCTCATTCTGGCCTAGTGGACACCAGTCCATATTGGCAGAGGACACGCAGACCGCGACATGTCTTAAGCGACCCCCCTAATCAAATAACGCAGGACCTTCTAGACCTGCAAGCGGCGGCGTCTGAGCCGTCGCCTCCCTTGTCTCCCCTTATTCGGCAGCCTTCTGCTTCGCCACGAGCTCCCAGTCAATACAGGCCGGTCCCACTTTGGAGAACCGCGCCTCTTCTAGTGCTTATGCCCTCTCCATGGGGCAACGCTAACCGTACCTCTCCTGAGGTGCGGCCCTCTTCCATATAAGCCAGTAGGGTCATTAGGACCAAAGGCTCAGGCTGAGTTTAGTCGGTAGGTCTGTTGGGTCGAGCCGCCTCGATTCACCAGGAGTCCGACATAATCAACGCATCCCTGCTTGCCTGTTGCGTTGGTATCCATGAGGATTCTCAGCCTCCTCTCCTGAGGAAAAAAAAAAGCTCATGTCATAGCACAAAACATATCAAAACTGTCAGGAATATGATGGTATATTAGAAATGGACTTTATGAGACCCTATAGATAAAATTCATGAATAAAATCAACTATAGAATTAAAATAGGGAGTGTACTGATACACTCAGAACTAGATCAGTTAAATTAGTACAAAGCTAGATAATATTTAATCGAATACAGACATTCAGTAAGTATAGTGGGATGGACACGATCTCAAATCCCCTTGTTGATTAAAAAAACCGGTCAAGTGCGAGTCGGACTCGCGCAACGAGGGCCATGGTCATTTCTGGAAATGCAAATGTCGCTTTAATATTGAAGTCTCAGGCCAAAATCTAGAAAGGGTGCAGAAGTATAAATACTTGGGGACATGGTTACACGAGTGGGATAGTGAGCTAGAGATAAAGTCCCGTATCGAAATAGCTCGCAGTTCTTTTAACGCTATGAAAAACATTCTCTGTAGTCGTAACATCAACATCGCGTTACGCACTCGGTTACTTCAGTGTTACATCTGGCCCATTGTATTATATGGATGTGAGGCTTGGACCATCAAAGAAGACCTTAAGCGACGAATAGAGGCGTTTGAGATGTGGACGTATAGACGCATACTGTCCATCAGCTGGACCCAAAAAGTGACCAATGACAGCGTTCTCCAACGGGTTGGCCAAAATCGCAATCTTATGTTAACAATAAAGAAACGGAAAATCTCCTATCTTGGTCATGTGCTCCGACACCAAAGATACGACCTTCTGCAACTAATAATGATGGGCAAAGTTGCAGGAAAGAGAAGGGTAGGCGGCAGGAAAAAGTCATGGTTGCGAAACATCAGGCAGTGGACTGGGATAGCTAAGGCGGCCCACCTATTCCGGCTTGCTAGGAGACGAGAGGACTGGACCAAGCTGATCGCTGACCTTCACTAGTTGGAGAGGCACCTTAAGAAGAAGAACGAGGGCCAAAAAATTTGTCGACATGTAAATTGATTTTTTCTTTGTGAACTGTGTGTAACTACAAATTTTCGGTTTGCGGACTTTTACCTTTACTTGTATAGCTATATGACATTACTTCCTGCAAAATTTCATGATTCTAGGTAAACGGAAAGTACCTTATAGGTTTTGATTAATGTCAAAATATGCAATATAAATGGAACATAACCGGCCAAATCTTTTTGATTAGATTTAGAAATTTGATTTTTTCACTGCTTTGAGAGATAGGACACCTGAGTATGTGATCTGAGAAATCTGAGAAAAATGGTCTTGACAGACGGATGGACGGACAACAAAGTGATCTTATAAGGTTTCGTTTTTGGAGCCTTGGACCTTTGGAGTTACGGAACCCTAAAAAGTAACCTTCACTTTTATACCACAAGGACATTCAACCAATAATGCTTTTAAAGCAACCGACACGACCGTCGTATGGATTCAATAATATTTTGATTACATGAATAATCAAAGAATTATTACATCACTACATAGTATAAAACAAAGTCGCTTTCTCTATCCCTATATCCCCATGTACGCTTAAATTTTTTGTTCGTTTGAATTGGCCGTTCACACCAAATTTTAGATTTCCACTTTATTTGCCACTTCTATTCAAAAGTAAAGCGATAGTGGGGGCTCTTTATCTGTTAATAGTTAACAAACTGTAAGTTATAAACGTATATATATATATATATATATATATATATATATATATATATATATATATATACCTAGGGAACCTGTATATGCAGATTCCCTTAGTATTTCTATATCAAAACAATGTCGTATCATCTACACTAAAAAAAAAGGATAAATCTACGTTCAATCAATCTTATATTGACGTTTATACAGAAGGATATTTTCATTATTGACACCTGTTACGAATCACCGGTTACGTAGACGGCGGAAAGATTTCCTCTTACTCTATCCTTGGACGCTAACCATTTTCCACCCCTATTCTATTCACACAGCCAAGAGGGAATGTGTAGACATATTGAAAACGTTATATTGAAGCGTCTATTTAAAAGATTGATTTTATTTTATTACAATAAATATTTATAATGTTTTAAAAGATTTTATTGGAAGATTTTTATAAAATTAATATAGAAATTATTATAAAATAGTACATTTTTTTGACGTGAAACGTCTTTAAAATCGCGCCGAAACTTACGGGTACCAGGTTTAAAAAGTGGACCGTAACGAAAAGGTTTATATCAACGTACCTTAATAATTAAAAAAACTATTTGTCTTAGAAACAAAAATGTAGTGTGAATATTTCACTTATATAGTCACCTCGCTGTTGTGACATTGAGTTTTTTATTAAAATGCTTAAAACATCGTCAATCTTGTTTTTTAATTACAATCTTTTTAATCTTATTAAGTCTATCACCACAATGGTTAAGCCGGCTACAAAATAATTTACATGTATTAACATTATTTTAAACGAAAGAACAAAGGAGGAACCTTATCATTCTAGCACTATAACTACATTTAAAACTAAAACATTAACATTTATGAAAAGCAAAAAATAGTTCTTGTCTACTACATCTAATAGTATGCATTAATTTTATTCTGTCTCTTTCGTTGCGGGCACACTCCGTTAAAATGTGAAATAAATCTTCTTTGACGTTCGTACAAGTGGCACAATAAGGATTATTCCTTTGAAACTTAAAATCTTTATCAAAAATATTTTATAAACAAATTTTATTGTATAAAGTATTTAAATTAAGTGTATTGTTAAATGGTTGTATGTAGGTATATATTAGGATAGTTATTAGATAAGAAAGAACTATTGTTAGATAAGTAAGTGCTGCGCAACTCACGTTAATGTTAAGTCACGGAACAGTATTATAAGATAATATGACGCTGTACGTACAGTACGTAGTAGATCCAAACGAGGACAGTTTAAAAAAGGCACGGACTATGAGTCCGTGGAGTAGACATATATATATATATATATATATATATATTATATATATATACATATAAAATATTTATCAAAAACAAAATGCAGGTACTCCATTTCCACTTCATTGGATTGCTATGACTTAATTATTTGTAGTTTATCGTTAGTGTGTACTTACATCCCGACTAATATTATAAATGCGAAATTAACTCTGTCTGTCTGTCTGTTACGCTTTCCCGCTTAAACTTCGCAACCGATTTTGATGAAATTAGGTACAGACAATCTTTAGACCCTGAGACAGAACATAGGGTACTTTTTATTTCGAAAAAAAGGGATGAAGGGGTTGAAATAGAGGTTGAAAGTTTGTATTTAAATCTTTATATTTAAGCACTTGATAAGAAATCATTAAATATTTGTTCTAGCATTTTTGAAATTTCGTCCAGCTAGGGGTGAAATAAGGGTTAAAGTTAGTATGCAAGTTTGTCAAATATCACGTCATAAGAAACAAAAAATCGTTTGTTCTAGCATTTTGACATTTTTACCAGTAGGGGGGTGAAATAGGGGTTGAATTGAAGATAAGACCATGAATCTTAGTACCTTAAACATAAGGGACCAGTAGCCCTAGACAAAATGCACGCGCGTCTTTTCTATTCTATTTCTACTATTATAATAGTCTAAGCGTTTTCTATCGAAAAATGCTAGACAAAGTGTATCTACTGATAGAATGGGTGTGTCTACCGTGACAGTAGATAATAGAATAGAAATAGAAAATAATCTACCGTGTTTCGCCTTAAGTTCCTTTGCTTAAAGAGAAAAAATGCCATTAGGAGGAACTTCAAAACATTTCAAACGTGCGTACTTCACAATTATTTACCTACATTAATTAGGACTAAATTAAACAAACTTTGGATTTGAAATTGAAAATTGTTGCGTAGACATTTATTTAGAGGTAAGTATGAGATTTACAATTAATCATTACAAAAGCGAGTGTCAGTATTGAATTCAAATTATTTTCTATCAGCGTCATCAAGTCACGTGACGTATCTACTGGAAATGTCAGTTCCATACATTTTTTATGTTATCTATTATAGAAAACGCAAATAGAAAGGCATTTTGTCTAGGGGGCAGGATTGACAAAAACTAATATCACGCGGGCGAAGCCGCGGGCGGAAACTAGTTAGATATATTCATACAAACATACACACTCAGACACAACAGACATTTTTAATTTGCATTGTATTTTGAAACTTGTCATTCGTATCCTAAATTGTTAATATTAAAATATTATGTTAATTTTGTCTTACTGCTGCTGATAGTTTTTAAATAAATAAATAAAAGTAGAGGATCTGATCGTCAGCTGTAAATCGGCCCGTCCCGACTCGCCTCATTAGTGACAACGCCGTTTTGGGAAAAGCAAGAATTTTCTTGGTCGGGGAACGAGCCTTGAACTTACCCGCAGCTCAGCTTCTGTTCACACCTTTTTATTTATCATGAATTTAATACACACAGTATGGTTCTGTTAAGTACTAAATAGGTTTAATGCTTTGAGTTTTAAATCTATATCTACAGTTGAGCCAAATAAGAGAACGAATGTTTACCAACAAAGTGTTGCCTAGCAACACACACACAGGCATATATTAATAACCTTTTTCTATCATATTACAGTTTTATTGCTTTCGAATTTGTAATACCTACATACCTGTTTAATATTATAGCCTAGTAATTTATTTCCGACTGACTGTCGCAGTCAGACTGTTTAATAATCCCTAATAAAATTATAAATGCGAAAGTCTGTTTTTCTGTCTGTTACGTTTTCACGCTGAACCAATTTAGATGAAATTTGGTTCAGAGGTACGTATTGTGAGACCTGGGAAAAGACATTCTACTTTTTACCATGGGAAAATTGAATATAACACTGGCGCAGCCGCGGGCGGAAAGCTAGTATATCTACACTAAAATATTTCTTTCCTATGGGAGAATTTGATATTAATATGTTCATATGTATTGCGGCCAGATACAATAATGTCATTTAAGAACATTACAATATAATATGATTTTTACCACGGGAAAACAACATGTCCACTGCTGCGAAGATGGTGCTAGTTCAGGAAGCCTGCCTGGGCCACCACAGGCTTTAGGAATAAGGTCAGGTCTCACCAGGCTAGAGGGATTTGATGGTTCTTACCCCGTAGGATGCATTTATAATTTGAACATATTCATCTTGGTAATATTTGTGTACAAGGAAAATTTACTAACTAAAAAAATAATAAGTAACAATAATAAAACTAAACTTGAGAAAGGTAGGTAGGTAGGTTATGACCACTAATTATGACGGCCATATTGCAAACATAATACGACCAAATAGTTTTTCTACGTTCCGTTACTCCGTTCAGTAATTCATTCCTTTATAAAGTGAGATATAATTATAATAATTTTATTTAAATAATGTAGTAATAATTTAAACTAGTAATTTTTACTTAATAACATAAATATCAATTATATAGTTGCCACAGAAATATTAGTAAAAAGGTGAAAAAAAAAAAAGATTTGTATTTATGATTTGCAACAAACGGAACATAGAATTTTCGATCATGGTCGGATTAAAATGCAAATATATGCTACTGATTTAAAAAGGTGGCTAAGTTGAAGCGAACACGTAAAAAATGTGGTCTATTTCAGTTCATAGATTAGTATAAAAGTGCCGACTATAACCGAAAATGTTTATTACATCTGAATTTCACCCATGTCATCATGATTATAGGGTTATCAAGTAAAATTAATTATGTTTTTATTTTATAAATTCTTTTATGTGGAAGTTTCTTAAGTGTTTGTAGTAGTATGTGGTAGAAAAAAAATATTATAATGGATCAGTCATGAAAACATTTTACAAATACAAGATAACGACAAGATAATTGACGTTTTTTTGAATTGAGTTGTGATAACCCTAAAACTGGTTTGTTTACATTTATTCGTTTCCTTAAATAAACGAAGTATATACTAATATTATAAAGAAGTAAAGTTTGTGGGTTTGTATATTTGTTAAATTGTAAGTAAGGGGGTAAGTAGGTGTAAGGGGTAATCTCGGGATCTACTGGACCGATTTTAAAAATTCTTTCACCAATAGAAAGCCACATTATTGCTGAGTGTCATAGGTTATCACGTTCCCTGCGCCATCACTTTCAAAAAACTTTCAGCTGGTGCTTTGGAGACCTAAAAGATCTCCAAACTAACCTACCATTTGGTGCGTTTGAGACCTAATCGGTCTCCTAAAGATACAGTTTTCAAAATAGTAAATATCTTCCACAAAAACAATCAAATATATTTTGAAGTTTTTGTGGGTGAAAGTTAGCCTATTGCTTTATATTTTGCTAGGTTCGCACGCAGTTATGACATTTAAATATACTACAAATACAAAAAAAAATAAGATATCGATTGTATCTCGTACCGCAACGGAAGATAGTTCAATATGTGTAGTAAGTAGAGATGGGAATAAAATAATATCTCAGTTGTCGATTGAAAAAGTTTTATTAATTATATAAAGTGTTTTTCATTAAAACATGGCAAGCACATAGATTGCTTGCATTGCGCGCAAATGGTAACAATTCTTTTAGTTTTTTTAGACGCGTCAGTGCTGTTTAATGTGCGTCGTAATTTTTCATAACAACCCACACAACGTCTTTTTTTGTCGCCACGTTGGAAAACATGATCTGAACACCTTCCTTCGGGTATTTCTGTAATAAAGTGCATTGTATCAATAAACAGCATGCAACTATGTCAGTGAAGTAAATGTGATGGAATCTAATTTTATTAGTTTCGTTATTCGAGTGTCTTATGTATATTTTTGTTCTTAGACTGTTGTTGCTTTAAAAAAATATACGGAGGTATTAAATAAAAGCTGGATGTCACAAGCATTAGAGATAAGTAGCAAAGCCCACCAGAAATGCTACTAAGCTAAGACACTCTCAAAAACAACCAAACATTTTCAGGCAATCAACAGAAGAAGTAGGTACGATCGAAGAAGTTGGCGGTCGACCAGTAGAGTTTTTTTGGGACGTTTTATTGAAAAAAGTAGGACAATAATTTCAAATGCTTACATCTTGCAAAACAGACTAATAAAAGATCTTTCGCTTAAATCATAAATTACTATTTTGGGATTAGTGCATTTTTAAATATTGCTTCTCAAAAACGCTCTACTGGTCGACCGCCAACTTCCTCGATCGTACATAACGCGTTTCAAACACAAAAAAATAAAAACCACGTAATATCGAAAAAAAGGCAGGCAGATGTTAGTTGGAAATAAAGTCTCCCCTCTTTATGTTATTTGAATTGTATCAAGAAGATTTTTGTTCAGTAAACTCGAATGATTAAAGTGCATAATATGGTCAGTTTTATGCAAAGCGTGCTGCAGTTAGTTGATGATGCTAAGCTTACGCGTTGTCTGGAACCATTACCTAAGTTCTGAATTTTAGCTACCTTCTTGAGTAAGAACAGTTTGTTTTTGAAGAACTGTTAGATATGTTGACCACGGCAATCTTCTGACACCACCACGCTCGCCATCGGATTTATCCGCATACCCTTGAACCTAAATGGTTATGTTTAGAACAAATTAAGATGTGTTTCCTCAAAAAAATGGACTACAACATGATACCTCCTCTGCAAAAATGGTGAGAAAAACGCAGTGGGTAAGTACACAAGTATGTGTCCAGTATTTTGAGCGCTCTTAGTAAGTAAGAGGGATGGCCTAGTGTATGTGCTTTACATTAGATATCATGTCACAATGAACTTGCAGGTTTTATATACACGCTTGTTGTCACACGAGTTGTATTAAAAATAGTAATTTGTGCAATAATAAGTTAATCATACCTGTTCCAGAAATTTTTCGGCCTCCAAATGTTTCGATTATTGATTCTGTGAATTCTTTTTTTGACATTTTCTTGTCTGTATTTGCATTGTATATTATCCATGCGTTTATGAGTGCAGTACCAAATAAAAATTCCATCATCACTTTCCGATACCACTTTAGACCTCGTCGTAAAGTAGTATAGTATGCCGACATTTGATCTGAGTAGTCACAGTGGCTTTCTGATCATTTCATTAGTTCTCTTATGTATCTTACCTGTATCTACTAGAGACGCTTTATGTGCTTTACAGGAAGTTATCATTGACACTTGGCGCTTATCGTGCCATTTAATAACTTTCACCCCACTAGGCAGCATTATCCCTGCAACTTCGCCTTTTTTCAATTTTTTAGACATAAATTGCTTGGGAAGTCCTCTTCGGTTTGATCTTAGCGTGCCACAGTAAAATGTTTTCTTTTCTAAGAGTTCCTCTACCAAATCAAGAGAAGAATAAAAGTTATCGGCTACTAAAACTCGTCCTTCATTTTCTAGGCCCTCTATGAGCTTCATAACTACATTTTTTCCATGGTTCACTTCTCTGCTATTTCTTTCTTTACCTGTATATACTATGGTTTTAAAAGTGTACCCCTCAGGAGTACATAGTTTATATAATTTAACTCCATATTTATGCGATTTATTCTTGATATATTGGCGAAAAATAAGTCTCCCCCGCCAGGGAATCATTGATTCGTCTATCACGATAAATTTTCCTGGAGTTAAAATATCTCTAAAACGATCATTTAACATATTAAGTATTTGTCGAATTTTGTAGAGCCTATCTTCAGTATCATTTCTTTCATCGCTGAAATGCCAAAACTTTAGAAGCAAGATAAATCTATCTCTTCCCATGAGAGAGCATATATATTCATTTCTGTAAATGGATTTCTTTGACCAATAATCGTGAAAATGTGGAACCTTATTTAAGCCCATCGTAAGTATGACACTGAAAAACTGACGCATTTCATTTGCATCTGTAGGTTTCCAAGCTTTAGAGCGTGATTTTGCTGTAATTTCTTTTTCTAATAAACATTTATCTGCGTATTTATTAGTTTCTTCTACTATTTTATCAATAATATCGTCAGTTAGAAACAAACTATAAATATCGACCGGCAATTTATTACGAATAGGTACATTTGTCACGCTATCAAGTATGCTCTCATCGAAGCTCAACACGTCATTGTCGGGAATGTCAATCCAATTTTTATCACCTTCAAGCTCTCCACCCTCACTTTCTGATATATTTTCAGACATATTATCTTCATCTTCACTTATTATATCGGATGAGAGATTTTCACCTGTATCATCATCACTTCCATTTGAAACGATTTCTTCTATTTCAGTATTGGTTGCTTCATCAGTCTGCGTCTCCGGAGCGTCTTCTTGTATTTTTTCGTTTTCAACAACCTGATCTAGTTCTTCCACTTTTTCATTCTGTATTTCTAGACTTCTATTTTGCTTATTCTGGTCTTTTTCTTGTCCTTTTATATTATTTTCTTGTTGCTTTTCAGTGTTTCTCTCTTCTAAATGTTTTTGTGAATTATTGTTCAAGTTGCATTTAGACGTTTCTCTTTCTGCTTTTTCGTCATAAGTGAACGCATCATCCTCAAAAGTATACTCAAAAGAAAATGGACTATTGTTTGTATTACCTGTGGTTCTTCTTTCCTTTATAGTTGTTTTAATCAATTTTTGCATACTGCTTTCATTAAATTCTAAAGGTAATAAGTTCGAACATGAAATATTATTCAAAGACGAGCACCTACTTGATGTACATAAACCATTCAATGAGGCAGGAGAAGCTTTAGCATTTGTGTTGCATGTTTCTGTTAGCATTTGTGTGCACGAGCTAGGAGTAGATAAACCACTATGGTTACGAGAAACAGTACTACAAAATCTACGAGTAGGTGTCATAGGATCAGTAGGTATAGTCGGTGTAGTATTCGTCATCAATAATGTGGTATTATTGTTACTACTTTTTGGACTGGATATCGTATTCTGAAGCACACTAAATTGTTTTCCAGTACATGGGCTGATATATATATTATTTTCATTACTTAGCTGCGTGTGCTCCAACGTAGAAAGGTTCATCATTTTCTTTTTAGGTGCGTCAAATATTTCATAATCAGAATCACTGTCATTATTAGGCAATGGGGGGCAAATTTGAACATTTTCCAAAATTTTTATTTTACTGGACGATGCAGCAGTATAATCCGGCGTTGATTTTTTGTTGGGAATCTCACCAAAATAAATTGATTTTTTACACTTTTTTCTTTTAAAAGCACTCATTGTATAACAATAATGATAAACAACACGTAGGTATATACGCGAGTGTTATTTCGCAAACGTGCGCGCGACCTCCCACGTCGATGCTAGGACAACACTAAAACGAGTCACGCAGCGCCCGCGCCGCCCACCTTCCCTCTCTTGCGTCTACGAGGCGTACGATTCCACGAGTACCAACATATCTCCTAACGCAAGGAATGAAAATAATTACAGTACTGTGCGTTAGGGACCTAATCCATCTCCAATTTCTTTTTTAATGTCCTTGAATTCATCTTTAAGTAGGAAGCAAATATGTATATTTGTCCTACTCATACCTAAAGAACTTTACACGTTAGATCCTCCCGCAAGGAGTGAAACAACACGATTATGTTCAACGCACAATACGAAAGTCCTGCATGAGATCTGTTAGATCTCGTAATGCAACGAACGTGTTATATAAAAAACCGAAAATAAAAAGACTTTTACGTGGTAGCCCGTTTTGCAAAGTGAATCGGAGAAAAAACGGTCGAATGAAAGCGTTTCTTACGAATGCTGCTTAACTATGAAAGATATATTTTTGAGTTCTAGAGAAAAAATGTGGAGCTTGAAAATGCCTACAAAAAAGTCAACGACAGCATATGTCTAACTTTTATATTTAAATTACAAAAAGTATATTTTTTAACATTAGCATAGACAATTTAATTTTTTATATTAATAAAATAATTCAAATCATTAGGTCATATTTATTAGTCATATATTCCGAAAAATTATGAATCTATGAAAACAAGTAAACTCATCGTCATAAGTGTGAAGGCCAAAGCAGCGGACGGCGCGCGGTGGCTTCGGGTTTAATTCGGTTCGCGTTCGTGTTCGCTTCGGGGATTATTAATATTATGCCCAACGAAGTGGGCACGGGTCAGCTAGTTATTTATATACCTCTGAAGTTGGCAAGGAGGTGTTTAAGAATTTAATATGTCTGCATAGAACAGGTTTAAATTGGTCACCTAAAACTCTATCAGAATCTTAGGTACAATGCTGCATGTCTCCCCCGAGGAGGGCTTCCCTGGAGCATCGCAGGGGAGCGGAGGCTGGGGGTTCCCGGAAATCGCTTAGCGTTCCCGGGGCCCCCTACAACACCTAAGGACGGCCATCGCTGAGGTTTTTAGTGGGTGGGCCTCCCCCTTCTAGGTAGGATAGCCCCACATAAAAGCCGGTTCTCCGCAGCCGGGGTATGCAATAGGGTAGACGACTACAACTGATTATGGCCGTTTTTATACTATAATTATCTGATTTGAGCAATTTATATCTAATGAAAGTATGTCAATATAGAAATTTCAGTTTAATTATTAATTTATATTGTTTTTAGATTTCAAAAAAAGAGCAATTATTATTTACGTAATTCTAATGAAACGAACACATTTATATCATTCTCACATTAAATGTAACATTATTTTATATAGAAAGTATAGCTATAAACGTACAAATAACAAAGTTATTTTAAAATTTGTTTATACGCTCATACAAATTTGACGAGTTTACATAGTTATGACGTCACGATTGCAGTGTTTTTAGTATGGAGCGTTTTTGAGCGACCCGCGACAGCGCCGCAAACATGGCGATGTATCTTCAAAAGTAATAGGTACAGGTGTACTGTTGGTTCTACGATATTTCTCACTTAAAAGAATACTTTTATTATATATAGAATTAAAAAATTGTCGTCTACCCAATTTAATGCATTTTTGCTCAACGTAACAAAAAAAAACCGGTGGTTACGGGTCCATTCATTCTACGTTTCCAAACCATCCAAGCATTCCCTTCTCGAATTTTGTCACTACATCTATATATATCTATACTTGTAGGTTAAACATTGTAGTTTATACCTATGCAATTTAGCATGTAAGCATTTATTCGCCTGAAACACAGGTTTAACCTAGTTCAGGTATTTTAATATTTACTATATTTTTATTTATATATCAAAGATCTTTGTATATGTAGGTATACTGTATACATAGTATATATATATATATCTTTATCTATACTCTAAGTTAACACGTTTCTTCCTCCGCCAACATATTCTATTTATCAATAAATCTCCCCTATAAGGAGTATTGCGTAACTCGGTTCATCACGAGATTAGCATGCACATAGCATGGCCGCCGCGCACATCGGCGCCTTTGTTGACCACTAAGCTATGCATTCTTCTTGGAATAACTTACTAACTGCGTGCCGACATCCTAGCCATGCCTTAGTTTGAAATTATTTAGTTATTTAAGCTTTGTTGTACATACAACATTTAAAAAATATATTGTGTACAAATGGCGGACCTAATGTCAGACGCATTCTCTATCAGTCAACCTGCAAAATGTGTTAACAACTGTGAACGGTAAGCGATTTTCATAAAATAAATATAATAAAATAACACTTATAAATTTTAATATAGTAATATTAATAGTGTACGGCGGAAAGATATCGTCTGCTATAGGAATTTCACCTCAAAATATAAATTTACAAATAGATTTTTTTCATTTCTTGGTCCTTTTCTTTATAATAAGTTAAATAGAGTTTTAAAAATATATGATTTAAATGACTATAATTGTAAACAAATCCTGTACAACCACATTCAAAACTTAACTTACGAAGAGACAGAAGAGTTACTTGCAGTCTGTAAATAGATATTATGTTCTCGATATTTTCTATCAAGTAGTTTATTTATCACTTAGTTACGGCAAACTTAGATATACGCATATAAATAGTGCGCTACTATTATATTACTCAGATTAGGTTAATTAGTTAGTCATCACTAGGTATGATTATTATGAAACTTGTCAAGATTTATTGTGATTAAACATTGTAGTTTATACCTATGCAATTTAGCATGTAAGCATTTATTCGCCTGAAACACAGGTTTAACCTAGTTCAGGTATTTTAATATTTACTATATTTTTATTTATATCAAAGATCTTTGTATATGTACATGACCAATGTTAATAATAAATAAATTTTTTTTTTTTTAAATTATTTACACGTATCTTTATAAGACACGGTCCTTTATAAGGCTTGCGCGGGGATACAGATCCAACGCGTAGAGGCCATTTAAGCGAAATTTAATGAAAGTGTGCGTGGAGTGTACCAACTGGGTTTAATCTCTATCTGCACCATGAAAAATGCAGCCAAAGACTATACCTAGTTAGATGCACAGAAACTATTGTCATTAGTGGTCAAAACGTTTGTGGCCTATTGCATTTCGATTTAAGTGGTAATGAAAACCGGGCTATGGAAGAGACTCCAGTCACCTGCCTTCTCAAAGCCTCCTAATTGATTTAAATATGGCAGGTGGTGACTCGCCGCTCACTAAATGGGCCCTCCAAAAAAGCAGACCAATATTGGTGTGAAGAGAGCAACATTGGTGTGAACGGCTAAGGGTGTAGAGAGGTGTGTCTGCGACAGCGATCGAGACGCCGTCGGCGTTATGACATTATTACACTTCCACCTTCGAGCATTTGCTCTTGCGACTCCACTCTGTCCGGCTGGTTAAGGCAAGACAGAGGCGGGTGGCATACGCCCCCCTGAAGCACATCGGTACCTCGGTGACGCAACTCACCGACAGCTCGCTCACAAGCTGCCTGAGGGAAATTAATTATTATTAAATATACCTAAATACTTCATATATTAAACATATCCTTAAATTAATTTATAAGTAATATATAACATTTAATCAATTAACTGTAGGGTATACAATTGATTTTTATTGTTATTTTATGTGTGTAGTTATAAGTTAATATTTATTTGTTATATGGGGGTTTTTGAAATGTTAACTGGGTAGGGTAATTTGTAAAACTTCAAAATTTTCTGTTATATAGCAGTACATTAGACTGGGGAGATGAGTATCGATTCATCTACCGACTGTGCTTTTCGTGTGTCTCGTACAAATTCATTTGCCTTTACTTGCGGGAATATCTCATTTCATCAGCCACATCCGTTACAATTGTTGGTCCATCGAGCTCGGATCATGATGAGAACACCTGGACCGGGAGTGAAGACGCGAAAGCAACTTCGAGACTTCGAAAGTGCATCGGCACAATTGGAGCGATCGACGCCATTAGCAGACGACCCGCCTCGTGATGTGAAAAGCAACATCACGATAAAGAAGACCTCCGTACCATCAGTAAGATCTTCGGCGTCATCCATTGCCAAAAGGAAGCAGCTTGAATTGGCTGCAGCGGAAGCTCGAGCCAAAATTGAGCTGGAACTCATCAGCAAGAGGCTTGAGGCGGACTTGGCAGCAGTGGACGCGGAAGACGCTACGGACAATGACGAGGCAACTCAAGCAAGCAGAAGTGTTGCAAAGGTGGAACAATGGCTCGACGATTCGAGCACAAAGGGCAAAGTTCAGCCAGTACCACCTCACAATACGCAGCAGGTGGCTTCTTCCGATGTCAATCCCATGGTGAGTGACCTGGCGCACGCATTGGAGGGTCTATTGAGACAAAAGGCGCCGCAACATCACCACGAGGAACGTTTGCTGACTCGGTTAGCGACACCTAGAGAGCTACCCACATTTGATGGAGATTGTTTTGAGTGGCTTCATTTTAAGTGCGCTTATGAAGAATCTACCAAGCTATGCAACTTCTCAGAGTCGGAAAACTTATGGAGGTTACGCAGAGCACTGAGAGGAAGAGCAAAAGAGGCTGTCACAGACCTGCTAATTGGTAACACGCCGCCTAGCACTGTAATGGAAACGCTACAGCTTTTATTTGGCCGTCCTGACATCATCATGCAGAACGTTATGCAACAATTGAAAAAGCTGCCAGCCCTGCCTTCGCACTATCAAGGTGAGCTAATCCAATTTTCTGTAAAAATTAACAATTGTGTGGCCACAGTGCAGGCATTGCAACAGAGCGATTATTTACGCAGTATTGAACTTACGAGTTTAATTGTATCTAAGTTGCCTAGTACTTTGTTTTCAAAGTGGACAGAGTACGCATATACAAATTCACAAGGCTGTGACAGGCCAAAACTTGAACTGTTGGCATTATTTTTAAAGCGCGAAACGCAAATGCTTTGTACCGTCGGATTACCCCAGCATGTACCTGAGCAACGGCGAAATGAAAAAGCGCGCCACTACAATGTGTGTACAGCTACAGCGACAAGTACGCATGATAGGTGCATATTTTGTAAAAAATCTACTCATTTGTTGACCGACTGCAGGCTATTTCGACGCTCACTTCATAAAGACAAATGGAAATTCGTCAAAGCAAACCGATTATGTTTTTGTTGTTTGGTTGCTCGGCACGACAATAAAACATGCACAGCGCCAACATGCGATGCTGAAGGTTGTGGCATGAGACATCATCGCCTGCTACACTGGACGACGGGAATCACGCCGCTGAGGCGCGCCGCCGCCGCCGCCGCCGCCAGCAGCGCCGCGACCGACGAGCGGCCGGGGCCAAACGACGCAGCGTCAACAGTCGCACACGTATCGGCGCGAGAAACAGGTACCGCGTTATTAAAAGTAGTGCGGGTGAAATTGTGTGGGCCCAAAGGTCAAGTGATCACGCACGCGTTATTAGACGACGCGGCGTCTGTGTCCCTAATAAGTGCAGACTTGGTGGATTACTTAGGTCTAAAAAGTGAACAATCTAGCCCAACAAAGTTCATCGATGCATTCGGCATAGAAGTGTATCATTCTGACGCCCCTATTGTTCGTGCAAAAATAAGTGCCTGCGATAGTGACATTACTAATGACATTAAGTTTCGTCAATGTAATTTAAATTTGCCTACTCAGGATTTGTCGATTATAAAAAGATTGGAGTGTAAACACCTTCTTAATATTAAAAATAAAGTGTGTAATAGTCGTATTGTGCCACAATTGTTGATAGGTGAGGATAATTATCACCTAATTGCGCCGATCGAGATTTTACATGGAGGTAGAAATGACCCGTACGCTTCACGTTGTCACCTGGGATGGTGTATTCATGGCTATTGTGGTCGCACTCACTCTCAAGTAAGTAGACATGTTTTTCATTTATCACATAATAACTGCTCAACTTGTGCCACAAATGATTTCATTTCACTAAACAACATTGTAAAGCAAAGTTTCGAGTTTGAGTCCATCGGAATTTCGACTTTAACTCGTGAGAATAAGGGTCACTTACGCGCGATGCAAGTTCTTGACGAAACGTCGAGACTTATCGATGGTCAGTGGGAGGTAGGCTTACCATTTAGGGAAGATAATTTTATTTTACCCGATTCTTACCCGTCAGTATTGTCACGCTTACAGGTGCTTTTGAAAAAAATGGAAAAGGATCCGGAGTACAAGAAAAGATATAACCAAGAAATGCAAAAATTGTTCGATGAGGGTTACGCTCGAGTTTTATCCAAGGAGGAGTTGTCGAGTAAGCAGGCTTGGTATTTGCCACATTTTGGAGTACAGAACCCGAATAAACCAAATAAATTGCGACTTGTCTTCGATGCAGCCGCAAGGGTAAGTGATATTTCACTTAATGATTTGTTGCTTACTGGACCTGATTTATACAACTCATTGTTTGGAATAATGTTACAATTTCGTGAAGGCAAAATCGCCTTTATGGGCGATATTAAAGATATGTTTTTAAGAATTAAAATACGTCATGAAGACCAAAAATACTTAAGATTTTTATGGTATGATGGTGAGAAAGTCAATACTTGTTGCATGCAGAATTTAATATTCGGCGCAACATGTTCGCCTTTTGTGGCACAGTATATTAAAAATAAAAATGCTCTTAGCTATGAGTCATACTGTGACGACATTAGAATCTGTCCCGAGGCCGTAAGTGTGATTTTGAATAATCATTATATGGATGATTGTTTGTATACAACTGAGTGTGAAAGTAAGGCTATTGAGCTCATTAAAAATATTAGAGAAATTCATAAAAAAGGTGGTTTTGAAATACGTAACTGGGCTAGTAATAGCAAACCGGTTTTAGCCAGTTTACCGTCCGACGCACTCGCACAGAGCGCACTATTGTTTAAGGACGGAGCAACGAATATAACTGAGCGCACTTTAGGTTTGATGTGGTATCCAGTTGACGATACGTTTGGCTTTCAAGTTAATTTAAATCGTATTCCGAGTGAAATTTTAAACGGAACTGAACCACCTACTAAGGCTCAATTGCTTAGTATTATTATGTCAGTGTATGATATTCACGGTTTTTTATCGCCGTTTATAATAAAAAGTAAAATCATTTTGCAAAATGTTCATAGAAGTGGTGTCGATTGGAGATGCCGCATCCATTCATCGGATCATGCGGATTTTAAAACATGGCTCGATGAACTTAAGCAGCTTGAGTGTTTACGCATACCGCGCTATTATTTAAATGCTTCGGCGTGGACACCGTGCTACCCCGATTCACCAACTGATAACGGAAATAAATAGTACGCACTGAGATGCACATTTGTTGTGACGCGTCGATAAAAGCGTACGCTGCTGTTATTTATTTTCGTTTTGTTTCTTCAAATGGTAACGTATATGTTTGTTTTGTAAGTAGTAAGTGTCGTGTCACTCCTTTACGTCCCGTATCAGTTCCGAGGCTTGAACTACAAGCAGCCTTGATTGCTGCACGCTTGGCGAGGACGGTGCAAAGCGAACACAAACGAATTAAAATAGAGAAGCGATATTTTTGGACAGATTCGCACACTGTACTGCAATGGATTCGCAGTGACCCTAGGACGTTTAAGCCATACGTCGCTCATAGGTTAGGTGAAATAGATGAACTAACAAACATTGATGAGTGGCGTTACATCCCCTCAAGCTTGAATATAGCCGATATAGCTACTAAACCCTTATCTTCCCCGCTTAAATATGATCATATGTGGTTTCAGGGACCCGAGTTTTTACGGCAAGCCGAGACTTTGTGGCCAAAAGACACGGTCAAGGTCAAGGTCACCGACGAGGCCAGCTGCGAGCAGAGAGTGGTACATTTGGTGTCGGTGATCAGTGTTGACGAAGGAAAATGCTTGCCAGATGAAAATAGATTTTCGTCCTGGGTGAAAATCGTACGTACCACTGCACGAGTATTAATTTTATAAGAAAATGTCAGCGTAAAGCAGTTGAAATGAATGTTGACTTGCTTACTGTAGCAGAGCACTTGCTGATAAAGAAATGTCAAGCTCATACATTCAGTAATGAAATTTATTGCCTAAAGAATAAGCAAGCACTGCCATCAGATAGCCGATTGCGTACCTTAACACCTTATCTTGATGACTCGGGAATATTAAGAGTAGGTGGTCGAATAGACAAGGCCATGGGTGTCAGTACTACCACCACACGACCGGTGATATTAGATGGTAAGCACCGCCTTGTAAGATTGTTGGTTGACCATTACCATCGAAAGGCGATGCATGGTGCTAATGAATTTGTTGTCAATGAACTAAGGCAACAGTACTGGATCGTCCAGTTACGACCTACTGTTCGCGGAGTTGCCGCACAGTGCTTGCTCTGTAGATATCGCCGCGCTAAACCACAGCCACAGAGAATGGCGGACTTACCTGATGCACGGCTGCAGCACCATCGCCGTCCGTTTTCATACACTGGTGTGGATTTTTTCGGCCCTATGGAAATAACAGTTGGCCGACGCCGTGAAAAAAGGTACGGAATGTTATTTACTTGTCTAACTATTCGAGCGGTACATATCGAAATCACTGAGAGCCTCACTGCTGACTCTGCCATTATGGCTCTTCAGCGCATGATCGCGCGAAGAGGCGCACCTATAGTTATTTATTCAGACAATGGCACGAATCTCCGCGGTGCTGATGCTGAGCTGAAGCGGAGCATCCATGACATGAATATTGCTAAGATAGCAGAAGATGAATTTCCCGTGGGATAACCTGGAGATTTATACCACCAGGAGCGCCCGAGATGGGTGGAGCATGGGAGCGAATGATACGAACAGTCAAACGTGCTTTAAAAACTGTTTTAAAAGAACGTGCTCCCCACCAAGAGACATTGGACACACTTATGAAAGAGGTGGAAGCATTGGTAAATAGTCGTCCTATTACCCATGTGTCTACTGACCCATTTTACCCTGAAGCGCTCACACCTAATCATTTTTTGATAGGCACGTCGTCGAATGGTCCAGCTGTGGGGGTACTCCGATGCCGATCTTTGTTTGCGTAGCAGATGGCGCATGGCGCAGCGGCTTACAGATTTGTTTTGGCAGCGCTGGCTTAAGGAGTACCTGCCTACGCTCCTACCGCGCCAAAAATGGACTGATGAGGTAAGCTCATTAAAGGTAGGTGATTATGTTGTCATTTGTGAGCACAATGTTGAGCGTGGGTCTTGGCGTCACGGAGTGGTGACTGCGGCCCACAGTGGCAGTGATGGTCGCGTACGGGTTGTAGATGTGCGCACGCGCACCGGTTCGCTAAGGCGTCCTGTTACACGTGTAGCATTATTGTCCTCTGCCCCCACTGGTTGAGTGTTGACTAGTCAACACTGAGGGGTGGAATTGTAGGGTATACAATTGATTTTTGATTGTTATTTTATGTGTGTAGTTATAAGTTAATATTTATTTGTTATATGGGGGTTTTTGAAATGTTAACTGGGTAGGGTAATTTGTAAAACTTCAAAATTTTCTGTTATATAGCAGTACATTAGACTGGGGAGATGAGTATCGATTCATCTACCGACTGTGCTTTTCGTGTGTCTCGTACAAATTCATTTGCCTTTACTTGCGGGAATATCTCATTTCATCAGCCACATCCGTTACATTAACAATGATATTTAAGCATTTAGTAAATTAATGAAATTCATTGTTCAAATATCAAAATTAAGAATATTCAAATATATACTTTATAGAAAGCTATTGAATCGTCAATTTTTTTCCCTACCTTATTCAGGACGTATTTTCAGCTGATACGATGAATGGGCGCAAGAAACTTATCAGCTTTATTAAAAGTAATGATGACATTTACAATAAATTGTGTCGTTATCATACAATGTACGGTCGGGGTCTAAAAATGTTTACCAGTTTTCAAACTTAATTCGTTGTCACAATGATGTACAGTAAGGCCTATAATGCTTTGACAATATAATTATTACCTTTCACAATTCCGAAGTTTCGATTATAACATGTATCCAACATGTATCTAAAACTCATTTCTTATTTTAAAATGATTACTATTTGACACAAGTGACACATAAAAACTCTGTCAAAATAGAAAGTTTGAAACACAAACTTAAAGTCACTACGTTTTTCTTTGGTTTGACAATAGGCGTAAAATAAATAAAATGGCAAGTTTAACCGTGCAACAAAGGGCTGAAATAATATTGCTGCATGAAGATGGCTTGAGCATCAGTGCCATCTCAAGAGAACTTAATGTATCTCGATTTACTGTGAGGTTCTGGATTCGGCGTCATGGCGAAGAAGGCCAAATAAGTGATCACCGGAACAACTCGGGACGACGGCCGATATTAACTGCTGCACAAATTACCAGTATGGTGCGACATTATGAAGAGCATTGTTTCACCTACTGGGGCATTTCGCAGTAATTTATGAAGTGAGTCAGCGGACAATTCGTCGAGCCTTACATAGTGCTGGGCTACATTACAGACACCATGCCGTGAAAGTATGTGTTTACAATTTATACGGGAAAACTATTTACAATTAGAATACACTTTAGAATGAATTTAAATGATTATATTATTTATATAATATTTTAAGAACTATATTTGTTACAAATGCAGAAATTTTCATTGCTTTGCATTGCTGGTCTTCATTGCTTAAAGATGGTTTATTTTGCCCTGGCACAATCCATAATTTCTTACTGCATTGTAGTTTGGGGAGGCTCTTCAAAGAACCTAATGCTTATGGCAGAGAGAGCACAGAGAGCTGTTTTAAAGGTCATGATCTCTAAGCCTAGACACTTCTCTACTTCGTCCCTGTACTCTATTTGTAAAGTCCTATCTGTTCGCAAGTTGTATATTCTATCCACAATTCTACGTAAGCACTCTCTGACCTCATATGATCCTAATTATCGGACAGGGAAGAGACGTTTCGATATAGTCTTCCGAACTATCTTGCGACGAACCGCAGTGGCTCGCCGGCATTTTGATTATATAAGCGATCGTTTATACAACTCCATAAACAAAATTTTAAATATATACCCATTAGTTTACTCCAAGTGCAAACAAAAATTATTTGATTGGCTTCTCCCAAAATCATATGAGGAAACTGAAGACTTATTAAAAACTATTACTTAAATTTATGATTAATAAAGATGATAATAGGTAAGCATACCGATTCTTACAGACCACGCAACACATACACCAACATACATTCACAACTCACACACACACACACACACACGCACACACACACACACACACACACACACACACACACACACACACACCACACTCAGTACATTCCTGAATCTACATCAAGATAGAGGCTAATGTTTGTTTAATTTATATAATTTGTTAGTTAAAAAAAATCTGTATTTATTATTTTATTTACTATTATAATTTTAAGGGAAACAATGTATTTATGTTACTGGAGGGGGCGCTGACTCCGCTACTCAGTTTATAACTTTTGCGGCTGTCAGCACTCAATTGTTGTATAATGTACCTATGTCTTATGTTCCCAATAAATATTTTTGTATTTTGTATTTCCAGAGTCCCAGCGTACAGAATTTTCAAAAGTAAGATAAACAACAAAATTACATTTTTATAAATTCAAAACACCGTTAAAATACTTAACATAAAGTTAACTATAATAATGATTAGGCTTAATTTTTATGACTAAATAGTTTCGTGTAACATCAACAGATGTCAATAATACTCACTACATAGTATAAAACAAAGTCGCTATCCGCTGTCTTTCTGGCTCTATGTATACAAAGACGTAAGTAAATTTACATTAATATGTATTATCCCCGAAAACAGGGAAAAACTCTACACATTTATGTGAAATTCCCATCTCAATCGGTAAAAATACCAAACGAAATGTATTTCTCCCAAATATTCCATGTGATTTTACATGTTTTATGTAAAAGTTCAACGCTTAGTGATTATTACATAATTATTATGTAGAAAACACATATAATTGGTCAAATTACAGAAAATATGTGAATTAAAGAAATATAGGGAAATTTCATAATATTGTAGGTAATTTTTATATTATTGTTCCAAATATTACATAAGATATAAGTAAATTTACATAAAAATGTAAATTTACTTACATTTTATGTAGTTTTCACGAAAGTAGGTAAAATCACTGAATGTTTATGTGAATTCCAGTTTCAATATGTAAAAATACATACCAAAATGTATTTAACCCTGACATTTCATGTAATTTTACAAATTTTATGTAAATGTCCACATCTGAGTGATTATAACATAATTTTTATGTAAAAATACATAAAATTCGATAATTTTAACAAAAAAATGTAAAATTAACCAAAATTATGTTAAATTTCAATATTTTCCGGGAGATTTACAGGTTTATGTAACTTTTTTGCATGTAAAATCACATAATTTTTAACAGTGTATGCTTAAATCTTTAAAACTGCGCAACGGATTTTGATGCGGTTTTTTTTAAATAGATAGAGTGATTGAAGAGGAAGGTTTATATGTGTAATAACATCCATTAAATACTGGAGAAGTAGTTTATTTTTGAAGTTTCTAATGTGATGTCGTAAATAATAACATATTTTCTGCTTACATTGCAAACGCGGGCAGAACCTTACGAGATTTATCGACATAATGTACTGTGAACGTTTTTCACAGATTTTCTGTAGTGTATTTAGTTAGTATGATATATAACTAACATTGTAAAGCAAATTGGACTCAAAATATATTTGTCTGCGCAATCTTTCATTTGTCACATACATATAGTTATTTAAGTAAAGTATTGTAAAATTGTAATTCGCAATTTAAAACAGGAGGAGGAGTTATATTAAACAATTATGTAACCGACTTCCGCTCATATGTAGCCGTGGGCAAAAGCTATGACCCTTAACCTTCTATAGACCCAATCCCGAAATCCAAGCGGGCGAAGCCGCGGGCAGAAAGCTAGTTGAATATATTTCCAAAAAACTATCAGGGTGATTCGTGATTTGGGGTCGCTAGTGATGCTAAAAATGCAATTAGTAAAATTTTTGTCTGTGTGTTATAAAAAAAAATACATTTTGTTAAATAAAAATCCCGGGAAAATACGGGACTGCAAATTTAACGTAGTGATATTGTTTGAAAATTACTAAATTAGCAAGTGGTATTTATTTTCAAAAGACCGAGACTCCGGGTTCATTTATACAACTATGCATACGTATTTACATGAAGTTTAGTTTCAGTTCCCCGTGCGATTTATGAATGTACGATTTATTACATGAAGAGTGTTGTACGAAAGTAGTGAGCTAGTTTGACTAAAACAATAATCAATTAAATAATTGAATAAAAAAACAGAAATGGTGAAAAATTTTATTTAACAAAACAATAAAAAGCCGTTTCCATACTTCGTCTTAAACTAACTTTAGGTAAATATGCATCCGATTATCCGATCTCTAGTTATAAACTACGTGACAGATTTTAACGAAACTTAATACAATTACTTTTCATACTCTTGATCTGGTTATTGTATACTTTTCATTACGCCACAATCAATAGGAGCAGAGTAGTGAAGGTAAATGTTGGTAAAACGGCATTTTTTAAGCTTCCGTCGTGTGTGCAACCTTAATGGTTCAAGCTACACAGAAATCATGTATGAGGGAAATATTATCCTTAAAATTATATAAAAAGCTATCGAACCCGACAGACTTCGTCCTGTCAAATTTGAATTTGAAAAAGAATTGTAAAGTGGCAGTATACCGCACAGCCAACCAAATTCCAAAAAAAGGTTCAAATGAACTATTACATTTTGTGGCTATTCAATTTTGGAACGTGACATTAAATCCTCCAACCATGTATTCTGTGCTCCAACGCACACACGCACACTGTTTTGATAGATATGATTGAATTTCAATTTTATATAGCGTTAATAAAGCACAAATTAACTTAGATGTTAGAAACACACCTATATTTGCGTAGACAACAGTGAGTGCTTGCAATATAAACTTTAAACAATAACAATAAAGCTCAAATTGACTTCCCGTTTTAGTTAGAAAACGTTGTATGGGGAAAAGGGGGCTGTTTTTAGGATTTTTCCGATAATTATACGAATTTTTCTCGCCGTAAAAACCATCCTTGAACTTCATCGAACATTTTAAAAAAGAATTAGCAGAAATTGGTCTAGACTTTGTTGAGTTATGCGCTTACCAACACGTTTTGCGATTCATTTTTATGTATAGGAAGATATCCTACGATAGCATATGTGTATCTTTTATGGTTGACTCACAATAACACGTGTAACTCCCGATAGCTTATCAGTTCGAAGCTTTCTGATTATATTTGTCTACTCTTACGTTTATAGCACTTTCGGTCATTAAAAATGCTATTTAAAACTACGATTCCACGCGGACGAAGTCCTGGGCACAGCTATAGTACAAAATATTCGTCTCGTGCGGGAATCTAATCCAAGATCACTCGACCATTGCGCCAAAAATGTCGTCGAATTACTTGAGTAAAGGAAATATATTTTGGAAAAAAACTAAATTACTTGTAACCTTAAGGTAGTTGAGAGTACCAACATAGCAGTAATAATAAGTGCTTCTGCACACATACATACATAATAAATTATATGTTAAGATAATGAATATCAAACATTTAATATAAATAAACCTGTTTAAATGTAGAGTTATTTAGAGCTGTAATAATAAAGAAAAGAATTTATTGCAAAAGAAAAATATTTTTATTGCAAATTGAGATTACTTCTAATGGAATTATTTAAAATGTCATTTGTATTTATTATAATTATTTATTTATTTATTTATTAACACTTTATGTACAATGTGTACAAAGGCGGACTTAATGCCTATGGCATTTTCTAACAGTCAACCTTTAGGTGGTGCAGAAAGAAAAGTGGTAGATGTACCCATGACACAAATAAAAAACATATATATATATATATATATATATATATATATATATATAATATATATATATATATATATTATATAATATATATATATATATATATATAATAATAAAAGTAATTATTTTAAATCCTAATACATAGATGTAAATAATAATACATATGACGATATCATAAATAGATAAAATTTAATGATAATAAACCAAGAAATATGCCACATCATAATAAACTCTTCTCATAAATATATTTCCGCAATTTATTTTTGAAACTCTTTACTTAAGCAAAGGAAAATATCATAGAAAAAAGGAATAACTGAAGCTAAATTATATGTGTTTTTTTATTATTTTATTGCACATTTAAATTTTTTGAATATATTTAAAAAAAACGGCTTTCAGATCGCAACATCTTTCAGTACCTACTGTTGAGAACAACACAGGATAATATGCTCATTGGTCGCACAGTGAAAGTCGAATCGAAGGACATTGGACTAGTATTTTCCGAGCGCGCGGTTAGAGCGCACGCGCATGGCACTGCTCACTGACAGCGTGTACGAAGTACGTATAGTTAACTTTTGTTAGGAAAAGTGTTGTGACAAATTTCCGACGGATTTGTTTATGTATGTGATTTTTCAGCATTTCCGGTGCGTGTGTCAGGTTGGAATTTTTTTGTTTTTTTAATTGATTGTTTTCTGTGAAATATGTAGTATTTTAAACGTTTAATATTCGGGGAATTTATCATATATTATGAAATCTAAATTTCTTTAAAGCGTTGGTTACATATTGACAAGGTTAAAATAGTGCCTTGAAGTTATTTAATATTTTCAATTACAAATGTATTATTTTTATAATTTGAATTTACATTTTGATAGAATTAAAATTATTCAATAGCTTTTTAATTTAAATTTAACTATTAAAAAAATCGATTTGCGTCGTTCCGATTGTTAAGCTTATTATGAAAACTTTTTGAAATCAAAGTACACATTATAGTTAGTTAATACTTAAATGTTAATAACAAATATTTACATTTAAATATTCAGTATTCGGTTATAAATTAAATATTCGGTTGTACTTGTAGCTATTAAAACAATCAAACTTTTTAGATGTTACTATTTCTTAAAATACTTATTACACAACTTTTTTAAATTATTTTGTTCACATATACAAATATTTCTAAGTTTGTTTTCATGCATAAAGCTCAGAGATACAAGCTAAATAAAAATATATATGTAGAGATTGCTTTATCGTACTTACATTGTTCTTACCTCTATCATAATCAAATATTTAACGTTTAAATCTTTAATTGTTTTCTCGTGTAAGCACTTTCGTTGTAAGATTTACACTATTTTTGCATTTCAAATTTCTAACTAGTTTGATTTTTTTTTTTGTAGTATAAAGTATTTGTAGTTACATACTACTAATATATAAATATTTTTTTTAAATTTGAAGTTATAGTTTTGATGTTATATATTATAAAATAAATGTACTGTTCAAATGATATAAGGAATATTTAAAAATATTAATAGTATTAAATATATAGCTTATGACAAATACTATAAGATTTATAAATTATAATGATTTATTTTAAATTCTACGAAGTCAATACAAGTTATTATATAAAATATTATAACTTGTACAGACGCCGTACGATTATTATGTTAAATTGAAATCTCAAATTGACATGAAATGCCAAGGCGGCTTGATCTGCAACTAGATAACTGCCAGAATGTAACCTATTGAACTTATCTAAAGGGTTAGGGCATATGTTTTATTTATCTATTAAATTAGTCTCAATAATTGATATTTACTTAATTTAATCATATATTTTTATTATTATAATAATAAATAAACAATAAATAACTATTTCTTACACTGACACCAATTAGCATGGCCAACAGTAAGCTCTGTAAGGCTTGTGTTATGGGATCTAAGGTCACGGACAAACAAACATACATATATTATACATATATAAATAAATTTGATAGAAACATATTATAACAACCATGACAAATGCTCGCATTCATCATGCAAATATCTACCCCCATCGGGACTCGAACCCGGGACCTCTGAGGTGGGGACACCTTAAAAAAAAAGTTTCCGATATTTGCAATTCTCTCTTTTTTTAGGTGCTCTGAGTTCTCTTTCTTTATTGCTTGGCCTACAGTTTAGATTCTTTCAATTATTTTCGTTTTTATTCAGCTCTTTGCTGTGTTTTGTGCTATTTGTCAGCTGTCAGATGTATTCAATAAAGTAAATATTGTTATTCAAATAACTTTGTTTAGTGTTCAGAGCTCAGTTTTGTACAAAATTGTACTACAGAAATTATTATGAACGATTTTCTTGTGTGCGATCTATTGTGAGCGTTCAATTCTGGTATGCGAGCGTAGATTCCTCGATCGATTATAGAACGTTGTTGCTCAGTTTAATTAACGATTAATTTAATTCTGTAACATGATAATTAAGACAAAAAACAATTCTTGTCACTAGGTAAGAACAATGTCAAATTTACTGTCTTTTTTTGGCGAGTACGTCAATTATAGCTGTCAAATTTTGTTTATTGACAGCTCGCGTTGATGCGCTTGAAAGCTCTGTCAAATTTGTAATTTTAGGGTTTACCTGCAAAGGTAAAAACGAATCTTTATAGGATCACTTTGTTGTCCGTCCGTCCATCCGTCTGTCAAGAACCCTTTTCTCAGAAACACATAGAGATATCAAGCTGAAATTAAGATCACATTCTCAGGTCTCCTATCTCTCATAAACGCCATAAAAAGATATGGCCGTTTATGTTCCATTTATATAGCATATTTTGACATTTGCAAGGGAATCAAAACCTATAAGGTACTTTCCGTTGACCTAGAATCATGCAATTTGGCAACAAACAATGTCATGTAGCACAAGAAAAGGAATATTTTTACAACACATTTGGGAAAAACAGCAAAATCTTTGAGACTCAATTCTAGTAATGAACGAACAAGTTACATGTCGACAAATTTGCACGAGTCCGACTCGCACTTGACCGGATTTTTAATTCACTATATAATTGCTAAACGATCATTTGAATCGTTCGATGACAGGTTGTCACTAATACGGTACCTGCGCTAACCGCCACACGAATCACCCTTTAATTCAACCCCTTACTCCCACTCAGCTAAGATTCATTTATTCATTTAAGCAATACAGGCTTAGAGTTAGCAAACGATGCGCCATTAAATTAAATACGGTACCTGCGCTAACCGCCACACGAATCACCCTTTAATTCAACCCCTTACTCCCACTCAGCTAAGATTCATTTATTCATTTAAGCAATACAGGCTTAGAGTTAGCAAACGATGCGCCATTAAATTAAATACGGTACCTGCGCTAACCGCCACACGAATCACCCTTTAATTCAACCCCTTACTCCCACTCAGCTAAGATTCATTTATTCATTTAAGCAATACAGGCTTAGAGTTAGCAAACGATGCGCCATTAAATTAATTTGTTTGATAAAATAAATTCATTGTCTTAACGTTGTGCTTGTTTTTATTAGTTAGTTTGAATCAATGTAACGCACCATAACATAGTTTGTTATAGTATGTATGAACATTTCATATGTCTTTCTTTATATCTATGTATAATATTTAGTATGCTTTTTTTTATGTAATAAGGACAGGCATTTGGCCTAGATCTCACCTGATGGTAAGTGACGATGAGGCCGAAGATGGTCCATGCCTGTCCAGATAGTGCCTATTCACTCTTGCCTTGAAAGGGCCCAGATTGTATTTATCAGGGAAAATATCCAGCGGGAGGGAATTCCACTCCTTTACTGTGCGCATTATGAAAGTAGAAGCGAGGTGGTATATAGGTGGTATATCAACAACAAAAGGGTGGAAGCCCAACCGCCGTCTAGTTCCCCTGAGGTGGAATGGGGATGCTGGAATCAAATGTTATATTATGTTCAGAAAAGGACACACATGTCTAACTCTGACCTGGGTTTGCAGGAAGAAACTTCAAACAAAATTATTATTACTCTTGCTTACAATTGAAAGTGTGTTTCCAATTATTGTATGAGTGTGTAAAAAAAATTAATTAATAAGAGATACAACAGTGATGAGAACTAATTGCGTTTCATCTCACAGGAATTTGATTTGAGGATTATGGGCCTATTTCAAGCTAGTCTAATACATTGGGTCTCCGTAACTTTCTTACTTTAACATTCCGCTCTTTGCTGTATTTTGTGTCATTTGTCAGTTGTCAGTTCTATTGTATTCATTAAAATATACATACATAGAGGGTTGTTAATCTCATTTTATGTGCTATTTTAGTTGTATATAGTTTTATTTTGTGTTCCACTTGAAAACACAATTGAAATTTATTTTTTTACTGTTAGTATTATACAGCGGCTCGCGGCTGTTTTTTTGTTATTATTAATCCATACTAATATTATAAAAGCGAAAGTCTGTCTGTCTGTCTGTTCCGCTTTCACGCCAAAGAAACTGAACCGATTTAAATGAAATTGGTACACAGTTAGTCTAGAACCTGAGAAAGGACATAGGCTACTTTTTCATGCAAAAAAGGTTGTAAAAGGTTGAAAGGAGGGATAATAGGTTGTATGGAAATATTGTTAAAACTACTGAACCGATTTAAATGAAATTTGGTACACAGATAGTCTAGAGCCTGAGAAAGTATACAAGCTACTTTTTTATACAAAAAAGGTTGTAAAGGGTTGTAAAAGGTTGAAAGGAGGGATAATAGGTTGTATGAAAATATTGTTAAAATCACTCCACCGATTTAATTGAAATTTGGTACACAGATAGTCTAGAGGCTGAGAAAGGACAGAGGCTACCTTTTAAAGCAGAAAAGGGTTGTAAAAGGTTAAAAGGAGGGGGTGAAAGGTTGTATGGCAGTATTGTTAAAACATATCCTTCCTGTGGGAAATTCGAATATAACGCGGGCGAAGCCGCGGGCGGAAAGCTAGTTGTTGATAACACGTGGATAGTGTTGTTGGCAGCAATATTGCCAACTTTTGTGTAATGATTCTTATTTATTTGTATTTTGTAGCTGTTTGCTGTTCCTTAATAAATAAATATAAAAATATATACATATATACATACATATACTCACGCCTCTTTCCCATGGGGGTAGGCAGAGATATAGCTATATAGCTTCTTTAAGTATTATTAATACTTTCCTGGACGCTCGTCTGTTAGGGGTACTGTTGATCTTCAAAAATTAATTAATTTCTATAAAATCATTATGGGTACTCTCATAGTCCCATCCTATCCTATAGTCCTATCTAAAATATAATTTACTTTATTACCCTGAGGGGAGAACATGCGTATGGTGCGATTTGACTCTTCAGAATAAGAGATATATCATATGGTTACTTGTTACCAAGGCCAAGCACTGACCACTAATTAGGTCCAACGACTCGATACAAAAAACCAATAAACTAAGCGAACACATAAAACCAAAAATAGAAATCCGAAACAGATCAAACCTCATCAGGTCTGGAGACACGGTTACACAAACTGGTTGCGAGCAACCGTCCGAATTACGATCACGATGAGTTCTAACGTCGAGTTACTAAATGAGACCTTTTTGAATCAGCCGTCTATTACCTGCCACACGATTGTGCCACACCAAAGGGCCGGCAATGAATAATTCATAGCTTATAAAATCGGATATGGTTTCAGGGTTATCGGGTCTCAATAAATTTATTGTGTTTGCTTTTTATTTGGCCGTACTTACGCGGAGATTTTCACGGATATCTGATTTATTTATTTATTACAGTACAGCTACATGACACATATTAAAAGTATAATAAATTACCTTATCTACACAAAATGTTCCGATATGCAGCACAATATGGCGTACATTTTTTTTTGTTCCCCTGAGGAAAATGCATTAAGTTGCATATCTCCTCCCTAAAAGGGGGAGGCCTACCCACTAAAAACCTCAGGGATGGCCTTCCTCAGGCATGTAGGGAGCCCCCGGGAACACCAAGCTACTTTCGGGAACCCCCAGCCTCCGCTCCCCCGCCGATACAGGGGAGCCCTCCTCGGGGGAGGCTACCGCGGCGCCACCGGCGACCCTCGGCGGCGCCGCAGCTGTGCTACCGAGCCCGGCGCCGCCTCCTTCGAGCGGGATCGGCCATCTCCCGACCCCACTCGGCAGCCTCCTTCTGGAGCATTACTGCTTCACAGAAGGAGGCCACAGCCCTCCAACCTCCCTCGTCCGCTAGCATTGCCGCAATCAATGCCGGCGGAGACAGATCTCGCCCGATCTCTGCGACCAAGACTCGGCGCTCGGAGGCCCACGCGGGGCACTCCGCCAGCGTGTGTTGGGCCGAGTCGAGGTCGGATGCGCAGTGGTGGCAATGTGTCGATGCCTCCCGTCCTATTCGACACAGATACTCACCGAAGCAGCCGTGCCTGGTGAGTATCTGAGTCAATCCGTAGGTGACCTCCTCCTTCTCGTGGAGCTAAGCCTCGAGGTGCGGGAGTCCGGTACTGACGGCCCGCTGGCGCGCGCAGATCCGTAATTCGAGCTGCGCACGCCAGGCCGCCATAATCCGTCGGTGCCACTCCCGCTTAGGCACTTCGTGCGCGGGTTCCAGGGCGCTCCCCCCATCGCTCCCCCGGTCGACACGCCGGGACGCATACGTCGCCGCGTACATGTCGGCCAGAATGTCGAATGGTGGGGAGCGTCCCAGAACCGTCGCCGCTTCGTACGAGATGGTACGGTAGCCTCGTACGATCCGTGTGGCCATTATCCGCTGCAGGCTCCGTAGCAGAGCTATGCACCTCGCGCAGTCTTGCAACCACACGGGAGCCTCATACATGGCCACGGATCGCACGACGCCCTCGTACAGGCGGCGAACTCCATCTCTCGGTCCCCCGAGATTGGGCAGCAGGCGATGCAATGCGCCCGCCACCCTTGTGGCTCGGGGGACCAACCGCACGAAATACTCCTCGAAGCTCCAGCGGCGGTCCAGGGTGAGGTCCAGGTACTTGATGTACGGGACCGGGACCACCGCGTCACCCACCCGGATCCGGCAGCTGGGTGGTTCCCGGCGCCTCGGAAGGCCGTGGAACCATAGCGTCTCGGTTTTGTGTTTTGATTTCTAAACCCAGCCGGCGGATCAGATTTGACGTTAAAATTTAAGGGTTGGGATAATTTCTAGAGGCGACTGTAACCATAAAGTGTACCATAACGTGAACCTTCTGCTTTTTTGTCAATATACAACTAAAATATTTTTTTTAGTTGTATTGACTAACAAGCAAAAGCATACATGTAAGCACAAATGTTAGTGTTATCACGCAATAAGTTGAAATATTAAAGAAAATAATACTGACGCAAGGAAATACTACATCACAAATAAATTAAGGAATCGACGACATATCACCGTTATTTCGTAACTGAGGAACCGCTTCGTATCATCGCTAGCGTTAGTTAAAATTCCATCGAAAAATAGAAGACGCGTCTTCCGGAAGCGACGAAGAGTGGTGAAGAGATATCCTACCGAAAAGACGTGACGCAACGGCGCATGCGCTGGCGCCGCTCGCGACGGACTCTGTGCTAGGCATGGGACATATCGATAGCTGAACGACGATATAATCAAATGTGAATCAGTTTTTAAGACAAGATGTCACAGGAAATGTTACTTGCTTTTCCCTATTTTTATAAATGCCTTATCGCTCAATTTGATCAATAGTATAACACAAAATAAAATTAAACGGCAATCAAAAGGATATTTTTATAACGATTTATTGTATAACGAGTTGTTGACTTTTTAATTAAACGTTGTAGCGTTACAATCAATTACGCGTGTAACTTCTTTGGTTTTTTGTTTGAATTCATTTATATAAAATAAGTATGTGATACTTTGTTCGAATTATAATAAAATGAAAAGAAAAGTACGTTTTGATTGATTTATGGAAAACGGGATCACCTAATATAAAATGTGTTTTTTGAAATGTTTAGACAACAATATTCCATAACTGTTGGTATAATTTATATTTTCTAATTCACAACCAATGAATAGCGTTCTTGTGAGATTTTTTACATGAAATTTGAACGGAAAAGAACGGATTTAATCCGTCCGAACATAAAAAAACGTGTCTACATCCAATTTAGAAATATTTACATAGATACTAAAAATAACTATATAATATATCGACACACTCATTGGCAATAGACATCCCCAGAGATTTCGCTACACGAAATAAAAATAGCGCGGTCATCTAACGAAGGGCCATCGCTTCCTACACACGAATAGATCAAAGATGCGCCGGCGCATACATCAACTGACATTACGCTGAGCGTGCAATAATGTTGAGTTTGTATTGTATTTTGAATAGAAAACTTAATTAGTCCCGTGATAGTTGTTTCTAAAGTTTAACAATAAAATGGAAGCTCTTTAACTCACTTTAAGTGAAACTTGGGGAGCGTTTACTGACGCAGTGGATCATCTTGTAATAATACAGGCCGTATATTTTTTTTTACGGTAACTGAGATTTTTTTATAGCCTACTGCTACTGTCCTCTATAGTTCTATAGTTCAGCTATATAGGTCAGAGTCTTTAGTATTTCTATCCTTCCATGCCAGTTCTCACTTTTATATTTTTCTGTCATGCTACATACTTTTCTTTCTTACATTCCAATTCTGGTTGTCATTCCTCTTTTATCTATCTATGCTTTAACATTTCTACTCTTTCATGCTCGTTCTCACTTTTATACTTTTCTGTCATGCTACATACTTTTCTTTCTTACATTCCAGTTCTCTTCGTCATTCCTCTATTATCTGTCTATGCTAATCTATTTTATTTGTATTTTGGGAGGTGAGGTTGGTTCGGGAATCTTTTACGAACTGAGTTGGGCTGGCTGTACCTATGGGAAATAAAACATCCATAAGGATCTCGTGTTAAAAACCAATGATTTATCGGATCAACTAACAAGGCACGACTACTTTGTTTGTACGTGATTGCTTTATTTATTTATTTATTATTTATTTATGTACACAACATATCAACATATAGAAAAAAAACAATACGAATCAAGAGGTACATAGGTGCTGCTTATTTCTAAAAAATTTCTACCAGCAGACCTGCGATAGGAAACATTATAATGATACAACATTTGGGTACAATAAAAACTACAACTATTATAGTAATTAAATCTACATATATATTTATAAACATATTCACATACATACATACACACACACACACACATATATAAATATATATACATATACATATACATATACATATACATATATATACATATATATATATATATATATACACACACACACACACACACACATATATAATATTAGTTACAAAGCAGCTCTCGTGGATATCAGATATGGCCTTATACCTCACCAGTAGTGCAATTCTCCTAAATAAAGTCGCAGCGAGTTAGCAACGATTTAGTCTAAAAACACGTTTTTGTATTCACGTCTTTCAATCGAACTTTGATCGGACTTGAACTAGCTCGATCCAAACGTAGCTCTAAATCATAATCGTTACACTGTATTCTCCTATTTTATCGAAGTTAAACTGCACTCTAACCGCAACAGAATCGGTATTCTACTAAAGTTTAGATAAACCTGTCGATCGAGGTTGAGCTACCAAACGTCAAATTCCACGATTGAAATGCAGTTGTCATTAAATATTTATACATCTTTGGACTTTTATGCCAATCAAATAATGATTTTATACTCTAAAATCTAATAGTATCGTTTATTTTTCGATATATTTATTTTTTTAAATTCAGTGGATTTTGTCTTGATTCAGTTGGCAACATTCCCACCTCGCAATCTAAAGTTCGCTGAAATTAAGTTTTAGTTTCAATTTAGTTTTGGTTTTGTTCGGAAATGTGATACGTGAATACCGATTTTGGGTGGGACTAAGATCGAGCGATTGCTAAACTTCAACTAAATTGCGATTGTAAAAAAATACGAGAATTGCACTACAGGGCTGGCGCCCTAAAGTAACATCCGGGTCTCAAGTCCCAGGTGTTGCTTCTGACTTCCCGGTCTTAGGGAACGTAACCAGTAAATTCACTGCTTACCTTACCGTTCACGCTGGAACACTGACATATTGCGGCAGAAATGGGTAAGATGGAAGTACCCAGATGACCCTGATTTAGAGTCTACCTCTAATAAATAATTAATATATTGATTTTAGAAAATAAATACATTTTTTTGATTGATTCAGGCTATGGGTGCAATTCACACCTGGTTGTTTTCTCGAGAAGATATCTACAAATAACGCCCTTTTAGCACGATTTAGGGCAGCGCTGCCTGAGGGGGCGGTCGCTATTCGATAAAATCTGACTAGAATAGCTTAATACACTGGGTAAAGTTAATAAAAGTGTGGTTATGCGGTGCGATTAATGGTATTTTTTTTTAAAAAAAGCGTGATTCTTTCGTTGAAAGCACGAAAACATAGTAAAAACTGTATAAAATCAAATGTTTTTGAATATTTATCTTTTAATTGAGTTCAAATTACGTTTTCGTGTCAATAGCAAAAATATCCATAGAAAATGTATTTTAATATCTAGTACCTACACTGCATGCGTGGTCGAGTCCCGCCAAAATGGGGGGAATGTAAATGTAAACCCATGTAAATTAATCAAAATATATTTTCACATACAATACAACACACATCCAATGTTGTTCGTTTCATTAATTAATAACAGTAATGCAACTAACCCCAATGAAGAGATCCGCCGTGACCAACATGGCGTCACCCAATTTCGCGCCATTCTATTTTCAAATTCTCGAACTGTCGCGCGTTTCCTGATCCAATACGGATGAAGGGACGAACTTAGTATCACAGTTCTTCAAATTCGGCATCTATTCCGTTAGCTTATGACACAGTTTCGTGTGACGTCAGTGGTCTATGGATTTTATTCTTTATTCTAATCTTTTTCATTTTTTATTTCGATCACCGCTTAATATTTCTTTATATGAAACCAAGGAGGTCGGATATAAGTTTGTTCTAAAGCTTGATGCGTGAAACAGCCAGTGTTGAACGTGACTTGAATTGTAAGATGCTTTTTTCAATGGTCAAATAACTTAGGATTCCGGTCGTCTATTTTTATTTATGGAACTTCATTGATAATTTAATTAATACTATTCATAATTTTATTCACATAGATAATTTATGTGTATATTATGAATGTATTTTTTAAATATATTTTACTCTAAAAATTGGGATCTTTATACATATATATAAGCACACAGGACATCTGTAAGATTTACTATATGTTGCACTCACACAAACCCACAGAACACATATGCCGTAACAAAAATCTACAGAATATATAAAATATTTGTCAGTGCGGGAATCGAATCCGCGTCCGTTGGGTAGTAAGCCGGTTGTGCTATGTAAGTGAGTGTGTCTAATATTTGTTAACAATAATGGTACAGGATTTTTACCGTGGTGAAATTTATGATTTGTGATCAAAATATTCCTATATCAGATTTAATATCGAAAAATCAAAATCAAAATAATATTTATTCAACATAGACCTTTACAGGCACTTATTGACGTCAACAAACAAAACAAAAAAAAAAGCTTAAATAATAAAAAAAAAAAAACAAAAACCTTATCCGTACGTACGAATAAGGAAAAAAAAGAAAAAATATATTGACTCGACACCTGTTCGGAAATTGGGAGAGCCTTCTCGAGAAGAACAGGCAAGAAACTCTGAAGGTCTATTTTTTATCTCCTCTTTACAATGTTAATAATTATAATAATATAATATAAAAATACAATATAGTATAAGATACAATCATACCAAATACGATTACAGTCGTATGTATGTTTACATACACATATAAAATAATACAATATTATAAATAATGTTACCAAACATGGCTCTATGAATAGTGTCCCTATTCCCAAATACTGTGATCATTTAGATAGTCACTTACTTTATAATAACCTTTACTCATGAGTGTATTTTTGATATGGATTTTAAATTTATATAAAGGCAAATCACTTTGCGGAAGTTTGTTAAATATATAGATATACATTTCCCCAAGAACGAACAGCTAGTTTTATGGAGTCTGAACATTGGAACGGCAAGTTTATTTTTGTTTCTAGTATTCAGATTATGTAGATCACTGTTTTTATTGAATTTATTATAGCTTCTATATACAAAAACTAAATTATCGTATATATATTGACTAGCTAAAGTTAAAATATTAATTTCTTTGAATAATTCTTTTAGGGATTCTCTAGCCCGTAAACAGTAAATAGCACGAATCGCTCTTTTTTGTAAAAGGAAAATACTTTCAATGTTATGTTAGCCGCTGATCCCCATAGCAGCAGTCCATAGGACATAACACTATGAAAGTAGCTGAAATAAACAATTCTTGCCGTTTCAACATTAGTTAAAAGTCTAATCTTTTTTACTGCGTACGCCGCTGAACTAAGTTTGATTGCCAAAGTTTCAATATGTGGATCCCACTGTAGTCGTGAATCTAACGTAATGCCTAAGAATTTAGTATTACATATTTACCAAGTCAATGACATCACCATTCATATTTAAACTAGTATCAACCTGCCTTACATTGGGCAAAGAGAATTTGATACATTTTGTTTTCTTAGAATTTAAAGACAAATTATTAGTTGTGAACCAATACAGAACTCTCGAGAGAGCACTATTTACATCGTCATAACATTCCTTTTGTCTATCAACTTTGAATAGTAAAGAAGTATCATCTACAAACAATACTGTCTCACACGATTCTGTAATGTAGTAAGGAAGGTCATTTATATATATTAGAAACAGTAGAGGACCCAATATTGATCCCTGGGGAACCCCCATAGAATCGGTGCAGCCATATTGACGTGATAACTTGACAATTACAGTGAGGTATTTCTAGTGGTGATTCTGAACACATCTTATTGCAGAGACATCTATTCAGAACACATCTATTGATGACGACCTCCATAGTCGAGTGGATAGTACACCGGTTTCAAGGTGTCGCCATCTCTGAGGTCCCGGGTTCGAGTCCCGGTGGGGGCAGATGTTTGTGTGATGAATGCGAGCATTTGTACCTTAGTCATGGTTGTTGATATATATTTCTATAAAAATTATTTATATATGTATGTCTATCCGTTACCCTAGATCCCATAGCACAAGCCTTACAGAGCTTAGTTTGGGCTAGGCTAATTGGTGTCAGTGTAACAAATATTTATTTATTTAAAAAAAAAAAATATAATTTTCTATTATTATATCTATATTTCATTAATAAGGTTATATATAGATATTCAATGGTTTATATTTGATGCGTAAGATTCAGTACGTTGAGTTGTTTTAACAACCATCTGTGCATTTGGCCTGTTTATTTTTATTTGACAACATTTATATTTAGTATCTCGATATTACCAGTCATACGCGAAATTGAAGCTTTTTCACGTAGTAACAAGTTTGGAATTGATGTGATAGTTGGCGGGACCCTGACAGCACCGAAAAGGCAAGTGGCATTGAGTCAAAAGGCCTGTGACTAATCATGGCGCGCAGGGTTGCCAACTTGCAGTTACGATAATTATTACAAAGAACGTTTATTAAAATGAAATAATAAGTCGATAATAGTACATTACGATATTAGTGCGTTATGATGTTATAACCAATACGCACGTATATCGTACGACGTTTTTTAACACATTTGTGAGGAAAAAGAAAAAAAAACATTTAAATAAACTCAATCTGTGAATGCACACTGTTGCTTTTGACAGCGGATTTTCATAAATAAAATCAACGAACAATTTGCTTCATAATTTCTTTTATCTGCTTTTTTTTCGAATATTTAAATAGCTTTTTTTTATACTACAACGGTAGCAAAAAGGCTTACGGCCTGCCTGATGGTAAGCAGTCACCGTCGCCTATGGACGCTTGCAACACTAGGGGCATCACAAACGCTTTGCCGACCTTTTTAAAAACCTATTTACTCCCTTTTTGAAGAACCCCATACTGTAATCCCCCGGGAAAGCCTCAGCAGGGAGCTCGTTCCACAATCGGAGCGTGCGCGGAAGAAAATTACGTTGAAACCGCACTGTGCGTGACCATTTAGGCTCCAGCATGTGAGGATGAACACCCTGCCGATGGCGAGCGGTGCGATGGTAGAATGTGGCCGTGGGCATCATGTCGAACAATTCTTTGGAACACAACCCGTTGTATAAGCGATAGAAAACACACAAAGCTTTATGCTATGTTGAAACAGCATAGAATACATCATTTCTATCCTATTGAAAGATAGCATAGAATAGTCATAGGATACGTCTATATGACCCGCCCGACCCCATAACACGCGCAAACGAATCCCTTCCGCTGGCCACTCACCGCCCCTCGTCAAACATATACCCGGTACCGTCACGTACCGGGTAGATTCTCACCCCCCACTACCCGGCGAGCTTGAGCGTTCGAGCCATTAGACGGCGCGCTCAAGTTGCGTCGACACTCTTTGTTTCGACCGTAACTACTCCTTCCACAAAAAAAAGTCTATATGAATATAGACGTTTCCAACAGCTAAATAATATTTTATATCGATACACAGATATTCTGTTTTATGATTTGGAAGCTCTGATTATATATGAACTTAATTACTTAAACTAAGTTTACGCAGGATCTTTCATTGTTGAAAATTAAGGTAAAATTTAGTGCTATTATTGCCTTCATCGTTACTTACTGACAAAAACGAAGACAAAGTCTCCGTGATAAGTGAAAAAACGAAATACACGAAGCGACAGCCCTAGCTGCCCGCGACCTTAACGTGGTCTGGGCAAATTTTCGTTGATTCGTATGAGAAAACAGTTTTATCGTGAATATCGCTAACTAAATATGGCGACGCTTAACTGTTGTATTGTAGCATTATTGTATTGACAGAACTCTATCGGTTCTAAAGTAATCTTGCTCAAGTTTTTTGTAATGTGTTACAAGTTGCAAAAAGGGGCAAAAAATCAAATGGAAATGTCTTTTATTAGAAAAAGTAAAGGTGTTATCAAGCTTGCTTATTACGGAATTATATTGTTATTATTCTCTGATTGTAGATAAAATTTCTTTATATACAAGTTTCTTCTTTTTTATTTTCGTACTTTCTTGTACACATACACATACGTTCATACACTCATACTTTCTCATGCTTGTTTTTTATTAATATTTTACGCCTTTTATAATGTATTATTATAATAGGTTTTATTGTTATTTCCTACTGTTTAGTTCGTGAGATATTTTTGTATACATTCAAGCTGAGTATCTTGTTTGTAAATCTTTGCCTGGAGATTCTGTAATACAGGTTTTATACCTAGTACACACTCCAGCTCTCCCAAAGGCCTTATCGTACAACTCAGTGTTATTTTAATTTTGTAAACCCTTGATGAGAGAAACAATAAAAATATTATTATTGTAGCTTAAATCACGCGTCTTTTTTTTTCCTCAGGAGAGGAGGCTGAGAATCCATCATGGATACCAACGCAACAGGCAAGCAGGGATGCGTTGATTATGTCGGACTCCTGGTGCTGTCGAGGCGGCTCGACCACTCAGACCTACCGACTAAACTCAGCCTAGCCTTTGGTCCTATTGACCCTACTGGCTTTATTGACGAGAGGGCCGCACCTCAGGAGAGGCACGGTTAGCGCTGCCCCATGGTGAGGGCATAAGCGCTAGAAGAAGGCACGAATCTCCAAAGTGGGACCGGCCTGTATTGACGGGAACCTACACGTGGCTAAGCAGAAGGCTGCCGGTTAGGGGGTGACAAGGGAAGCGACGGCTCAGACGCCGCCGCTTGTAGGTCTAGAAGTTCCTGCGTCAGTTGGTTAGGGGGGTTGCTAAGGACATGTCGCGGTCTACGTATCCTCTGCCGGTAGTGACTAGTGTTGCCTTGAGATAGGCTCGCTGTTGGCGGTGTTGACGGGTCACGCGTCTTTATAAGACACGGTCTTTTATAAGGCGTACACGGGGATACAGATCCAACGCGTAGAGGCCATTTAAGCAAAATTTAATAAAATTCTGCGTGGAGTGTACCAACTGGGTCCAACCTCTATCTGCATCACGAAAACTGCAGCTAAAGACTACACCCAGTTAGATACACAGAAACTATTGTCATTTATGGTCAAAAAGTTTATGGACTATTGCATTTCGATTTTGGTAGTAATGAGAACCGGACTATGGAAGAGACTCCGGTCACCTGCCTTCTCAAAGCCTCCTAATTGATTTAAATATGGCAGGTGGTGACTCGCCGCTCACTAAATGGGCCCTCCAAAAAAGCAGACCAATATTGGTGCGAAGAGAGCAACATTGGTGTGAACGGCTAAGGGTGTAGAGAGGTGTGTCTGCGACAGCGATCGAGACGCCGTCGGCGTTATGACATTATTACACTTCCACCCTTTCCACCCTTCGAGCATTTGCTCTTGCGACTCCACTCTGTCCGGCTGGTTAAGGCAAGACAGAGGCGGGTGGCATACGCCCCCTGAAGCACATCGGTACCCTCGGTGATGCAACTCACCGACAGCTCGCCACAAGCTGCCCTGAGGGAGACTGACTGCACTGATGGGGCAGGCGATGGGGTCGTCACTTCCCTACGCCTATTAATATTATTATTATTATTGATTGACCAATGGCTGAGTTTGATCGGTAGGTCACATCAGTCGAAACGCCTCGATCGGTCTGGAGTGAGACATGAGCACTTGGTCACGGTGCACGAGGATGTCAGCCTCTACTCTCATGAGAAAAAATTTAGGAATTCTAGGACTAAAGGTTCAGGCTGAGTTAAGTAGGTAGGTCACGTTGATCGAGCCGGCCCGGTCAGCGTGGAGTCCAACATAATCCTCACTTCACTTGGTGGTGGTGGTATTCTGGGCTCATTTTGTGTACCTTGTGATTTATACTCAGTATTACTCAGTCTCGTCTCTCTAGAGAGAAAAAGGTGTGGAGCAGTGGGACTTCTACGACCATTGGGGTAACGAGATTCTGACATTTTGAATTCACCACTGTCGTGTTTAAACCAGGGTCATCTGCTTCCTATTTCTTTTTTTTTTATTTATTTATAGCCACCAATCTACATGTAACAGCTTATAAGTATATAAACAATGCATAAGTTTTCCATTAGATTGTGAGAGACTGGTGCCTGAACTAAGAAGAAGCTTGTATCTCAGTCACCAGTACCCTCCTCTTCGAAAAGTGGCTGTAACATGATAGCAAAGTAAGTTTCTGCTTATTCAATAAATACATTTTTTTTTATTGCTAAAGTTGACAAACAAGCAGGCTGCCCACCTGATGGTAAGTGGTAACAGTCGCCTATAGTACATGTGGTTCCCACGAGATTCGCAGCAAATCTGCAAACCTCATAAGAACCACAGTGTACGTTGTCAACTTGTGACAAGATGTAAAGTCACAGTACACAGTAATTTCACTGCCTATCTTACCCTTAACGCCGGAATACAGCAAAGCGAACCCTGCTGTTTGGCGGCGGAAATAGATAAGACGGAGGTACCCATGCAGACGACCCTGGTACAGAGTCTACTTCCTAGATACACATGTACGAGGATACTATACCACTTATGATTTAATGATGACTCAATAATGAGCAGTTTTTATATTTAACTATAGAAAGTGCTTAATTCAGATCCAACACATTCGTATTTCTGCTTCAAAGCAGTAGTGTTCGCATTGTTGTCTGATAGGCAATAACATTACTGACTACTGAGACTTCAGATCTTATGCCACATTTTGGCAATTTACACTGTAGTTTTAGTGGGTAGCAAATTTACTGCGAATCTCACAGTCACAAGTACTATAGGAGGCTGTGACGATTTACCATCAGATAGGCAGTCTGCTTGCTTGGCAATATACTGCCATAAAAAAATATTACAGAGCTAATGAGATCGCTTTGAAGTTTTTTCAAACATGGGGAAAACATTGTTGTTACTGCGGAAAAATATTTCAATGCTGACAAAAAATTCGATAAAAACCGGTACATAGATTATCAGGTAATTTGGGATAGCTTGAGACTCGGGAAAGAACATAGTATAATATTTGACATTTCATTCCCACGGGACAATGCGGTATGTCGCGGGCAGACTTTAATGGCAACTTCGTTTATTTCCCAAGGTCCACCTTTGTTTGACACCTGGGAAAATGGGTAAACCTACACCAGGTAAAATTAAATAAAAAGTCCGGATTCCGTACAAATATAATCAAGAGACGAATATCTTAGCAATCCATGGATTCACCGTGCGGGTGCCGGGTCCATCGTGTGACAAAGAGAGAAACTCCGAGCAGCTCCCGGGACTTGCGACGCGGGTGTAGGTTTAAGGGGGCCCCTTTCGCTGCGCATCAACGCTCACCTTCACTGCTCGTGTTTCCCCCTCTGCCGAGCCAGACTTGATAGGAGCCTGCGAGTGCTGCCTTTGATACTCTCTCTAGAGTTGAATTAATTGCAGCTCTCGACAGGCCAAGGTCTTTTAGTAAGTTGTATAGAGATTTTGCTGGTATACCTCTCGCTCCAACTTCTACCGCGTATAATTTGACCGTAAAGCCATTTTTAGTTATTTCGTTAGTGAGATCGTAGTATTTATTTGTTTTTATCGCGTGGTCTTTGGATATATTCGTTTCCCACGGAACTGTAATGTGTCTAGAGAAAAAAATAGTTATGGGCACAATTGTGAATTAAGGTTTTGTTATTTTATCTACACCTATATTTCCTTTTAAATTTCTGCATCCTAGGTTAACGAGAAGCCTTATAGATTTAGATTCAAATGCAGGTGGCAAAATAAGCGACATAATCCATACTAATATTATAAATGGGAAAGTGTGTCTGTCTGTTTGTCCGTCTTTCACGGCAAAACGGAGCGTAACATAGGCTACTTTTTATCCCGGAAAAATCGACAGATCTCACGGGATGCGCAATAAAGGCTTCGCTCAAAAACTACTGCACAGATTTTCATGCGTCATCAATAGATAGAGTGATTCTTGAGCAAGGTTTTGCGGTAGTTTTTATCTCGGAAAAACGGATAGTCCCACGGGAAGCGCGATAAAACCTTCGCGCCATAAACCTTCCATAAAACTTCCGCGCATATGTAGACGTGGGCAAAAGCTATGACCCTTAACCTTCTATGGACCCAATCCCGAAATCCAGGCGGGTGAAGCTGCGGGCAGAAAGCTTTTCGTATTTTTGCTTATGTCGATTAAGAAATTTGATTCTTACACTGTTGCAATAGATTACAGACTTGAGTATTGTTTTTCAATCTAAACATAACACCTCCACGAGCTCCTGAGACAAAGGGTCTTGACAGGCGGACAGATAGATAGACAACGACGTAATCCTAAAAGGATTCCGTTTTATGTACAGAGGAAGGAACCCTAAAACAACATCACTTTAAGCGAGCGTTTGAGGGTAGAATACATAACGTACAGTCACGCAAATCTACCCTAGAGCCTTTGTTGTAAATAGAAATATTTTACACAGCAAAACATGGTAGAATTGTAATATGAACGTTAGGTTATGTTAGGTTATGCCCTTAAGCTATTTGTGTCCTTAAATAATTTTTTTTTAAGGTTAATAAGTGAAGAGATTATTTTGATTCCGATGAAAAAGCCAGGGTCTAATGAAATATTCCTTATATTCAACGCCAGTGTTAGGAAGCATGACCTCATTTCAACAATTGATTATCTGACCATTTACCTAGATTTGATCCACAGAAATCTAAATAATATTTATGTTATCACATTTAGTTTTCTCTAGTCGGAATAATACAATTCTATTAATAATATTACCGCGGTACGTTAGTAACTATAATTTTTCGTACATTTACACAGTATGAAAAAAAATCTTGATACGAATGAATGAATGAATGTAATAAATAGAAATGTATGTCATTTTTACTTTTACTAAAATAGCAGTAAGGTGTCGTTTGACGCCCATAACAAAACGCGATAATAACCAAAAAATTAGCATACACTTTGTACTAAAGACAAACTTTCTCTTGTTAGTTCTCCGAGGTTTTGGTTATTTATTTTGCATTTATTGTTGTTGTGGTACTGCTGTAATTATGTCAGCATGTCAAATGTATTAAGAATTGGTATTTCTTCATAAACATTTAAATTATCGTACAGTATTTGACCTACTTTTCCGAATTCAATTGGGTATTTTCATATACATCTTAATATATATATTTCTTGTGTGCGTGTGTATGTGACTGAACTCCTCCTAAACGACTGGACCAATTTTGATGAAATTTTTTGTGTGTATTCCAGGGGCTTGAGAATGGTTTAGATTCACAATACGGTCATATAGATATTGTTTTTCAGCTAAATTATTTATTTAAAAACATTTGAGACAACGTGAGACAACGTGACATTTGAGACATTTGACATTTGAGACATTTGACAGGACAACGTCTGTTGGGCCAGCTAGTATATGTATATTTTTATTATATAATTGAGTAAGTTAAGAATTTTTAATCTCGCAGCTTATGTCAGAATAAAAGGAATAGATTGTTTTTTAAATAGATTGATCTTTTAAGTTTGTTGATTGATCAAACGGTTTAACATAATTCGATTAAAACGAAAATAATTTAAGCTTTCATTAAATATATTTTCTTTTTAATATAGGAAGTATACTATAGGATGTCATGGAGTTGTTGAGTCTTCTGTCATTTCGAACAAACGGTAGTAGTCGAAGATTTAAGTTGTTTTTCGTCCCGTTCTGCGATAATAACGTAACATACAATAGTCCAATCTTTAGAATGTCTAGACTATTTAATGATAATATCGGTGGTTTGGATTTATTTACTCAGAGTTCAAGTGCATTTTATAGAAAGGTAAAACAGTTATATACTACGCCTGTTGATTGATGTCTACTATCTGTATTGAACTGTAAAATTATAACTACACGATATATTTAGTATCAGACCATTACACGTTTTTTTTTTTATGTCAACGCTGTGTACAGCATTTATCGGACTATAATTTTAATTTATATAACGTTAGTTATTTGTCTTGTGAATGTTTTGAATTGTATTCTGTAGTTGTGCCTTATTGTAAACTAGCTTTCTGCCCGCGGCTTCGCCTGCGTGGATTTCGGGATTGGGTCTATAGAGGGTTAAGGGTCATAGCTTTTGCCCCACGGCTACATATGCGCGGAAGTCGGTTTATGGCGCGAAGGTTTCATCGCGCTTCCCGTGGGACTATCCGTTTTTCCGAGATAAAAAATACCGCAAAACCTTGCTCAAGAATCACTCTATCTATTGATGAAAACCGCATGAAGATCTGTGCAGTAGTTTTTGAGCGAAGCCTTTATTGCGCATCCCGTGGGATCTGTCGATTTTTCCGGGATAAAAAGTAGCCTATGTTACTCAGGGATAATTTAGCTTTCCAAAGGTGAAAGAATTTTTGAAATCGGTCCAGTAGTTTCGGAGCCTATTCATTACAAACAAACAAATCTTTCCTCTTTATAATATTAGTATAGATAAATAAATATAAATGTACAAATGACAATTTCATTTATACGGTTATATAAATTAGGCGACAACTAGTACTGTTGAAAGCGACCATTCTGTGTACTATAATATGGAGCATTTTAGGTGAAATGCGACAACGTAACAAAATGGCGGTGTATCTTCTAAAGTACTCGTAATAGTCGCCGGTTACTGTTACTTCTGCAATATTGCTAAGCACTCTTAAAATATTTAGATAATAAAAAGAAAAATTGACATTATACCAAGTGGATAAGTAATCTTTGACAGAAGTTCATAGTCCAGTCACTTTAGGGTTTCACCTCGGAATTTGGGGTAATAAGCTGGAAACTCGTATACAACTTTATTTTGGCGTTCGTAAATGGCCTCACCTGATGGTAAGTGGTAACCATCGCTCATGGACATCTGCAGTGCCAGGGGCACAGCTGAGCCGCTGCCTACCTGGAGAGAAATACTCTTTTTAAGCCTCGTTTGAAGTTAGACATATCGTAGCGCTCAGGAAACATCGCAGCACATTCCAGAGTTTGCATGTACGCGGAAGGAATGAACGCTGAAACCGAACTGTACTAGACAAGATTGGTTCCAGGTGATATGGATGAACTCTACTGCGGTGGCGGGTGGTGCGTGGTAAAAAGGTGACGAAAGCACCATTGCAAATAGTTCCTCCGATCACTCTCCGTTAAAGAGCCTATAAAGAACACACAGAGAGCCAAAGTCTCTCCACTGCTCCAAGGTCTCTGTTGAGGCCGTAATATTGGGATCACCGATGATACGGAAAGCACGCCTTTGCAGGGAGTCAAAAGGGTCGAGTTGATATTTGGGGGGGGGGGGGGCAGCCCAGAGGTGTGAGCAGTACTCCATATGCGGCCGTATTTGAGCTTTATAAAGCATCAGACGCTGACTGGGCGTGAAGTACCGCTTCGCTCTGTTGAGAACACCCAATTTTTTACTTGCCATTTTGGCTTTGTCCTCCAAATGACTCCCGAACTGCAAAAGTCTCATATTATCATCATGCAATTATCTCCGTTTCTATGGTTCTAATCACTTCAACACCTATCATAAAACTCAACTTTTTTTCTATACGCTCGACCTTCTATACCTTTTCGAGATAAAGGGCGGAGATCACCCAACGCTTACTTTATTTGACCCCTTTTTTTTCCTAAAATGACTGGACTATTAAATAAGGTCTTTATGAAGAATCCGACTTAGAAGAGTATAAAGTTTGGTTGTCATCCATCTTGTTCTGTCAAATAATCATGATGAAGATGTTAATTAAGTTTAGTCAAATTTAATCGTAACCTCATAATTTTATGTAGAACTAGCGGTCCCGACAGACTTCGTCCTGTCAAAAAAAATGTAGTGGCAGTTGTTTGTTCCTACTTATTTTATAGATAATATCGCTTAGCCAATCAAATTGCAAAAAAGGTCCAAATGAACTATTACATTTTGTGACTATTCAAGTTTGGAACGTGATATTAAATCTTCCAACGATGTATTCTGTGCTGCAACGCACACACGCACACTGTTTTGTTCTTGACAGAACAAAACAGTTCTGTTTTTGACAGATATGATTGAATTTAAATTTTATACATAAAGCAAATCGACTCTTTGATGTTAGGAAGATATCTACATTGCTTAGACAACAGTGAGTGCTTGCAATATGAAGTAATGTATAGCAATGAAGTTCAAATTGACTGTACATTTTAGTTAGAAAACGTTTGTATGGGAATGAAGGGCTATTTTAGGATTTTTCTGATAATTATTCGAATTTTCGAATCGCAAAACGTGTTGGTAAGCGCATAACTCAACAACCTCTGGACCAATTTCAGTCAATTCTTTTTTAAAATGTACGTTGAAGTTCAAGGATAGTTTTTACGGCGAGAAAAATTTGAATAATTATCGGAAAAATCCTAAAAACAGCCCCTTTTTCCCCATACAAAGTTTTCTAACTAAAAAATACAGTCAATTTGAGCTTTATTGTTATTGTTTAAAGTTATATTGTAAGCACTCACTGTTGTCTATGCAAATATAGGTGTGTTCCTAACATCTGAGTCAATTTGTCCTTTATTAACGCTATATAAAATTGAAATTCAATCATATCTATCAAAACAGTGTGCGTGTGTGCGTTGGAGCACAGAATACATGGTTGGAGTATTTAATGTCACGTTCCAAAATTGAATAGTCATAAAATGTAATAGTTCAATTGAACCTTTTTTTTGGAATTTGGTTGGCTATGTGGTATACTGCCACTTTACAATTCTTTTTCAAATTCAAATTTGTCAGGACGAAGTCTGTCGGGTCCGCTAGTTTAATATAGAAATAAAATTAAAACACAAGTGCATTTACGACTAAACTGCTAGTTAAAATCTACCGTGATTTTGATCTAAGCTACGATTTGTCTCGTAACCGCATAACTAGCGAAGCCAGTAGCCGTCCAAGGTTGCGCGTGGGATGCGCGGGCGCAGCCTCGCATTTAGATAGGCCGCTCGATACATTATATTCGGATAACTCACAATTACTACTTTTCTTGGAATCGAATTGTTGATTCATGTCGACGCCTTGCCTTATTGGATGTGCAGGTGTACTGGTGATTACATACTTACACGAGCTGAATGATAAACGTTTGAATGTTTTGATAAAACTAATAAAAACACAATATCTTATAGAGGCCAGCCACAGATTTCTATTTCGTGTGTAAGTCGGGGCTGATATGCATCACTGCGACCTATTAAGATCTATTGTGACCAGCCTCCTATGTAGGTTCTATGTAGGCCCTACAGTAACTCCCTTAACTGGGCACTGACCAAGAAAGTTAGGATGTTCCCAGTAGGATTGCTTTTATTTCATCTGGGTCAAGGATGTGTTTCCCCAGGTGTCTGTTTCTTTTGTGAATCAGCGGTTCACAGTAGCACAAGAGGTGAATTGGTGTTTCACGCTCTTGTTCGCAGACTCTGCATGTGTCAGTGTCCTTTAGTTTCATGTTGTAAAGGGTCTATTCAACTTGCAGTGACCGGTCAAAGCCCTAACCATCACGCTCAAGTTACTCCTGTTAAGCTTTAATAGCTCGTCAGTGCGTTTGCGAGAGTATGGTTCGATTAGTGCTTTTGAGTGTGTCATCCCGGACGTACTGTGCCAGTCTGCTTTCGCCTCGTTAAGAAGGCGAGTTTTCAGGTATTGCATGGCCTGGTTCTTTGAGATACCACAGATAGGCTCTGGGCCGAACTGTATTCCTTGAGCCCCAGCCCTGGCTAGTTCATCGGCCTTCTCATTGCCGGTTATTCCAGAATGACCTGGCACCCATTTGAGAGTGATCTTGTTCAGCCACAGATTACACAAATTCCTTTTATTTTGTCCCCTCCTTCCTTTGTATTACAGCATCACAGTAGCACGAGTAACGAAAGAATAATGATGAAGCGTTTATAGTACATTTCAAGAGCCCATAGGTTCGAAACCGCTGCTTTGAAATAATCAGTTTTGTATGAATCTTTCTTGTCTGTAACATGTCTCCACAACGCTTTGTGGAGACATGTTATAATATTTATTAGTTTAATTCATGAATTACTAATTACTCGTTACACCCTGCCTTGTGTTTATATTTTCGTCTTGAAATCGGCAAATTGTAGCGATTAGAAAACATAGCATACTTTTAGAAAATATATTTAATGTTTTGATTTTTGTTGCAGGTCTCTTGATGCAGTGAGTGCAACGACTAGCCATGTGCTTAGTGATCGAACTTCTAACCAGGGAAGTGTGTGTGTTTGATGTGTGACCATGGATTTCATCAGATCGCGCGGGGAACTGTAGAGCATCACTTTATCAATTGGTGAGTTCTGTTAACAAGTTTACGGTGATATTCTGATTCTCTCCCGGAGGGTATTAGAAGAGCGCGAACGCTGGAGTCCTTTAAGAATCAAGTCCGTGTTCACTCCCTGTCAAAGATTCCTTAACTTAAACTAGTTATAGCCTATTGCCCTGTCCAATTACTGCACCCATCCTACATTTAAATCTCCTTTTAATACTTCCTTGGTCTTAGGTTGCCTGGAAGAGATTGCTGCTTAGCAATAAGGCCGCCTTTTGTACATTTGTTATTTCTTGTTTTCTTTTTTTTTTTTGTGTATTTTATGTATACAATAAAGATCTATGTTATACTATTGATTTTCTTCTTGAAGATCCCAATGCCGTTTATCTCTGAGAAAACTTACTCAGGAAGTTCATTCCACATTCACAGCGTGTGAGAGGAGCGAAAGAACATTCCTATATATATTATTCTTTTTTTTTTCTTTTCTTTAAATATAAACGTCACCCCTCATTAGGATTTATCCTGTGTCGTAGGTGCAGTCACAAGTATTTTGTTTTTTTGTTCCGCTGAGGAAAATGCATTAATATGCATACCCCGGCTGCGGAGAGCCGGCGGTTATGGGGGGCTCTCCTCCCCAGAAGGGGGAGGCCTACCCACTAAAAACTTCAGCGATGGTCTTCCTCAGGCATATAGGGAGTTCCCGGGAACGATAACGAGTTCCGGGAACCCCCAGCCTCCGCTCCCCCGTCGATACAGGGGAGCCCTCCTCGGGGGTGGCAAATACCTCCCCCGATCTCCTTCGATCCCGGGTCGCCGTATTCGCGGGTCGCAAGTATAGAATCTCACATGCACAACACACAAATACTTATATATTAGTATATATATATATTAGTATATATATAAGTATTTGTGTGTAGTATTCCTACAGATACCTATGTATACAATAAGAAAACTTATTATATCCGCATTTATATATATTATATATACGCGCACACTCAGACACATTACATACCCACGTAACAACTTCCTCCCTCATGTAACATTTTTTTTTTGTGATAGGGGGCAAACGAGCAGACGGATCACCCGATGGTAAGCAATTACCGCCGCCCATGAACGCCCGCAACACCAGAGGAGTCACAAGCGCGTTGCCGGCCTTTTAAATGGGAGTACGCTCTTTCCTTGAAAGTGAATTTCATTTTACCGTGAATCCGTCTTTTTTGTACGCGAAGACGTCGATGTCATTGAATTGCTTGTTAGAACATAGCAAGAATACCTTTTTTTTAATTTACTAAGGAACTAGAGACAGCTACAAAATACAAATAAATAGAAAACATTACATAAAAGTTGGCAATATTGTAGCCCACGACGCTATCCACGTGTTTATTAATATTAATGATAACAAAAACACAGTCGCGAGCCGCTGTATAATACTAACAGCAAAATATAATATAACTAGCTAACCCGTGCCCACTTCGTTGGGCATAATACTAATATCCCCGAAGCGAGCACGAACGCGAACCGAATTAAACCCGAAGCCATCGCGCTCCGTACGCTACCCGTTTTTTCACCCATTTACTTTGCAAAACGGACTACCACGTAAAAGCCTTTTTATTTTTCGGATTTTAATATAACCTATATATGACACTCAGCAACATTGTGTCTTTCTATTGGTGAAAAAAATTTTAAAATCGGTTCAGTAGACCCCGAGATTACCCTTTACAATTTACAAACACACAAACTTTACTTCTTTATAATATTTAATATAATAAATTTCAATTGTGTTACAAAGTGGAACAGAAAATAAAATAAAACTATATACTACTTAAACAACTAAAATAACACAAAATTAAAAAGAGATTAAAAACCCTGCAGTTCTTTGAAGATAGACTTTTTAAAGCTATTCATATGACCACAAAATAAATCTATGACGCTATTGTACCATACTGCGACATCGTAAATCAGTGTATTTTATTTAATACTAGCTTTCTGCCCGCGGCTTCGCCTGCGTGGATTTCGGGATTGGATCTACAGAGGGTTAAGGGTCATAGCTTTTGCCCACGGCTACATATGCGCGGAAGTCGGTTTATGGCGCGAAGGTTTCATCGCGCTTCCCGTGGGACTATCCGTTTTTCCGAGATAAAAAATACCGCAAAACCTTGCTCAAGAATCACTCTATCTATTGATGAAAACCGCATGAAGATCTGTGCAGTAGTTTTTGAGCGAAGCCTTTATTGCGCATCCCGTGGGATCTGTCGATTTTTCCGGGATAAAAAGTAGCCTATGTTACTCAGGGATAATTTAGCTTTCCAAAGGTGAAAGAATTTTTGAAATCGGTCCAGTAGTTTCGGAGCCTATTCATTACAAACAAACAAACAAACAAATCTTTCCTCTTTATAATATTAGTATAGATTAATAATCCCCGAAGCGAGCACGAACGCGATCCGAATTAAACCCGAAGCCTTCGCGCGCCGTCCGCTGCCTGTTTTTTTCTCCGATTCACTTTGCAAAACGGACTACCACGTAAAAACCTTTTTATTTTTCGGTTTTTTATATAACCTATGACACTCAGCAATAACGTGGCCTTCTATTGCTGAAAGAATTTTTAAAATCGGTTCAGTAGATCCTGAGATTACCCCTTACAATTTAACAAATATACAAACACACAAACTTTACTTCTTTATAATATTAGTATAGATGGAGCGTTTTTGAGCGACACGACAACATGGCGCTGTTTCTTAAAAAGTAATAAACGCAGAGACTTTCTTCTACAATATTTCTCAGCTAAGAGCTCTTCTTAATGGAATAAAAAATATTGTCAAATACCAAATTGGGCTTTATTTATGTTAAGTTAATAGAATTTACTTTTTGGATTGTTAAATTAATAAAGAATATCATAGTATGAAACAAAAATCCTACATATCTCTACACTAAAAGGCGATTTCGGTCCTTGCTTGTTTGTTTGTTAGTAACAACTAAACCAGTGATCCGAGAAGTGTCCATCGACATATAAATCGATATATAAAAGTCTATATCGACCCATAGGGGTCTATGGTAACCTGCAAGGGGTTTACGTCAGCGAAAAAACATTTTGGGGGTCCACGGTAATGGATCTCAACAAACACTGATAGTACCTATTTATTTGCATCGTCTAATATAGAGACATATACATTTTTATAAAAATAACTATGAAGTAAAAAAGTTATTATATCCTACTACTATTATAAAGGCGAAAGTTTGTAAGTATGGATGTTTGGATGTTTGTTACTCTTTCACGTAAAAACCACTAAATGGATTTGAATGAAACTTTACCACAATATAGCTTATACATCAGAATAGCACATAGGCTACAATTTTTGAGGTTTCTAATGTGAGGTCGTAAAAAAACACATTTTTTGCGCTTACATTGCAAACGCCGACTGAATCCTACAAGATAGATCAAAACAATTTACTACAGTATTGTACAACTTAAAAAGGTCTACAAAAAAGTCCGTGATGGTATATGTTTATCTCTTAGGAATAACCCACAAAAGGAAAAAGATCGTTAAATGTAGTTTATAGGAGCATACTGCAGTAGCTACCTATAGGCCTATGATTAGGGCTCTGCAGTGCTTAGTTACCGTATTTCTTACTTATTACTAGACTAGACGGGACGAACCTGAAGTCCACGTGAACGAAGTCGCGGGCAAAAGCTAGTATGTTTATAAAGTTTTGTAAGTTGTAGGATGTAGGCATTCAATATCATAAAAACACGGCAAAGGCTCTACGACACAAAAAAGTTTGGGAACCTCTGAACGAAGCAACGAAAGACATATAAATATACGGATGTTTTTTAACTCCACTAAATTCAAAAACACGGATGCGTTTTTTGCGCCCGCCAAAGTAGTTAGAAAGTGACAGTCGTATCTGGAGCCGGTAGTGCCGTCTCTTTTTTATGCAAACAATTTTCTCCGAAGCATCGGCTCAATTAAGGCCCCGCTGATTGAAATTGCACAATTGAAGTTGTTTAGCATGTGATAAGTGCTGGCCAATTTAAATATGCTGGGACAAGTCATGAGATACGAGCGATTCGATCAGAGGTGTCTAAACTTTTTTGTGTCGTAAATGCCCTGTTTTTCGGTTTTGGGTAGACCCAGTACTTTTGAATGCCTAGATCCTGCAACTTACAAAATGTTATATTCGTACGCTGGTTTCAAGGTGTCTCTATTTCTGAGGTTCTGGGTTGGAATCCCAATGATGGCAACTCTTCTTCTTCTTCTTCCTGCCCTTTTCCCACCTTAAGTAGGGTCGGCACAACATGTTTTTCCTCTTCCATTCTCCTCTGTCACTCGTCAGCTCAACATCGACTTCCTTTACTCTCATATCAGAATTCACACATTCAATCCATCGCTTTCTTGGTCTACCTCTCATCCTAGGTCCATCTATATTCATAATGATGGCAACTATTTGTGTGCAAATACGAACATTTAGGTCTAACTCAAGACTGTTGCTATATACTTCTAAAAATATCTCTATGATATTAATATATATGTATGTCTATGCATTACCCTAGATCCCATAACATATTGAACTAGACTAATTGATCTGAATGTGAGGAATATTTATAATTATTTAATCACTCATAATAACCACATTAGTCTTTCCATTTAGACTTAAATGTCAAGAATCTCATTGTCTTTTAATTCTTGTCTAAATGTGAATAGGTTTTTTCCGAAAATGTATATTATTACTCGTATCCATATTGTTGATTGAAGAAGAACATTACACGAATATTAAATAAACTTGGTCTTCATTTAGAAGATGTGAAACAATGGATGATATAAACACAATAAGCAAGACTGTACCTTAAATATGTGGGCATATGTTTTATTATAATAAAGCAAACCCTGCTCATGTAGATGTGTACACTAGATAAATTGTATCGGGCTTAAAGAAGTGGCTTGAAGAAATACCTTACAGGTTGGCAGAAGAAGAATAGGCAAAGTCAGAGTAGGTGTAGGTACACTTACAATCCTCGCATTGGCTCTTTATTTTCTCTCCTTACCAACCACTTTACTTATATAAATAAATTAAAAAAAAATGAGTTAGTAATACCGTTGACAGATGAATTTTGTTCAGATTGAGTGTAGGACATCTGAGCAGACTTGGTAAGATGCTTTTACATTTTACCAAAATTTCACAATCAGAGATGAAATAGCCAGTTTATCAGTTGCGAATTCCGGGTGAATCGAAGGTGCGCTAAATTCCGAGAGTTTTCATGATATATGAAAAAAAACAAAGCATTCAAAACACTACACAACTTATTAAACATTTACAAAAACGCTACCTCCTTTGAATTACGGCTCGAGGTCAACCGCTGCAATATTTACTAAGCGTCGTAGAGTCGAGCGAGGCGCGAAGGCGCTGATTGAGATATAAGTCCTACAGACGCAGCCACTCATAAATGAAATAAAATCAGATGAGGTGGTACTGACTGTTCTACGAACATTGGTCGTATTCAACGGATTCGATCGTACGTACATATATGATCGTAGATCGGATAATACGGACACGATCATGTCACACGTCCGTTGAAATAACCATCGCCCGCTGCTGTTCGACGCGGTTCGTACAACAAGGATTAAAATAGTTATCGGTCGCAACGTAAGCACTGCTGTTCGACACGGTTCGTATAACCAGTACCAAAATAGTCATCAATCGCAACGTGAGCGCTCTGTTCGACACGGTTCGTACAACCAATACCAAAATACTAACCAATCTCGATAAGATCTGACAGATTACATGAACCACTATACATCGTGCCACTACTCGCAATGTGAACATAACAGTACGCATTCAATGAGGCAAGAACACCAGGGGAGTTTTAGTGTAGGCTAGTGTACTCTTATTAGGAGAGTTCATGAGGCCCCCGAAAAAAAACGTTACATGGAGGAAATAAATGAAAAAAGTTTAGTATCAAATTTTCGACAGTAATTATGGTAACGTATACTCGTATATACCCAAATCGTGACACATCTGTCGTAACGTGTCATAACGTAGCGACGTGTCATAACGTAGCGACGTGTGATAACGTAGCGACGTGTCATAACGTAGCGACGTGTGATAACGTAGCGACGTGTCATAACGTAGCGACGTGTCATAACGTAGCGACGTGTCATAACGTAGCGACGTGTCATAACGTAGCAACGTGTCAGATAATACTAAGATGAATAGTAGGATTACAAGCTAAAATATTGTCGCAGGAGTTGTATTCTAAAATATAACAAAGATATATCTAAGTATTAGACATTATACAAGACACAGGATTAGATTTTTTTCTAAATAACAATAATTTAATCAGAAAGTGAACTGAACACGCTTCGATTTTGAAACTTTAAACCAAACACATCTATTTTAAATAAAGTATTATTATTATGTAGCTTAAATCACGTATCTTTATAAGACACGGTCCTTTAATAAGGCTTGCGCGGGGATACAGATCCAACGCGTAGAGGCCATTTAAGCGAAATTTCATGAAAGTGTGCGTGGAGTGTACCAACTGGGTCTAATCTCTATCTGCACCATGAAAACTGCAGCCAAAGACTATACCTAGTTAGATGCACAGAAACTATTGTCATTAGTGGTCAAAACGTTTGTGGCCTATTGTATTTCGATTTAGGTGGTAATGAAAACCGGGCTATGGAAGAGACTCCAGTCACCTGTCTTCTCAAAGCCTCCTAATTGATTTAAATATGGCAGGTGGTGACTCGCCGCTCACTAAATGGGTCCTCCAAAAAAGCAGGCCAATATTGGTGCGAAGGGAGCAACATTGGTGTGGAACGGCTAAGGGTGTAGAGAGGTGTGTCTGCGACAGCGATCGAGACGCCATCGGCGTTATGACATTATTACACATCCACCCTTCGAGCATTTGCTCTTGCGACTCCACTCTGTCCGGCTGGTTAAGGCAAGACAGAGGCGGGTGGCATACGCCCCCCTGAAGCACATCGGTACCCTCGGTGACGCAACTCACTGACAGCTCGCCACAAGCTGCCCTGAGGGAGACTGACTGCACTGATGGGGCATTTATGGCAGTCAAGGGGCATTAAATGCCCCGCCAGCGGGCGATGGGGTCGTCACTTCCCTACGCCTTTATTATTATTATTATTAAAGTATTATTATTATTAAATGACTCGAAGAATATTGAATGACTGCACATTGCCCCCGACTTCATTTGCGCAGGATTAGTATATTCGAGTAGCTCATACTATCGTAGATATCTTTATAAATTGTAGTCTATGTGTTATTCTGATATATAAGCTACTAGCTTTCTGCCCGCGGCTTCGCCCGCGTGGATTTCGGGATTGGGTCTATAGAGGGTTAAGGGTCATAGCTTTTGCCCACGGCTACATATGCGCGGAAGTCGGTTTATGGCGCGAAGGTTTTATCGCGCTTCCCGTGGGACTATTCGTTTTTCCAAAATAAAAAATACGGCAAAACCTTGCTCAAGAATCACTCTATCTATTAATGAAAACCGCATGAAAATCTGTGCAGTAGTTTTTGAGTGAAGCCTTTATTGCGCATCCCGTGGGATCTGTCGATTTTTGAGGGATAAAAAGTAGCCTATGTTACTTGGGGATAATGTAGCTTTCCAAAGGTGAAAGAATTTTTGAAATCGGTCCAGTAGTTTAAGCGTGAAGAGGTAACAAACAAACAAACAAACAAACAAACAAACAAACACACTTTCGCATTTATAATATTAGTTGGGATATTATTGTAAAGTGTTATTAAAATCCATTGAGTAGTTTTTACGTGAAAGAGCAACAAACATCCACCCATACTTACAAACTTTCGTTTTAATATATTAGTACTGCCCGCGGCTTCGCCCGCGTGGATTTCGGGATTGGGTCTAAAGAGGGTTAAGGGTCATAGCTTTTGGCCACGGCTACATATGCGCGGAAGTCGGTTTATGGTGCGAAGCTTTTATCGCGCTTCCCGTGGAACTATCCGTTTTTCCGAGAAAAAAAAATACCGCAAAACCTTGTTCAAGAATCACTGTATCTATTGATGAAAACCGCAAGAAAATCTGTGCAGTAGTTTTTGAGCGAAGCCTTTATTGCGCATCCCGTGGGATCTGTCGATTTTTCCGGGATAAAAAGTAGCCTATTATTTAATCCGGACTTTTATCTTTACGTCTGCAAATCAAAGCAATCGGTTCAGTAGTTACGGCGTAAAAGCAAGTAGTAAGGATAAATAAAGCGAACTATGTTCCATTGAGTAATTATTTTAGATGTTCCCTATATTATTGGATTTAGTTTTATTTAAAAATTTCAGTTTTAGTTCGAGTATTTTGTTACGATATTCTATAATGCGTTTTCTGATTGTTAAACCAAATTCACAACTTCACATAGTGTAACACGCAGAACCGCGTGAGAGCACTATGCGCGCACGCAAAGGCCGCGCGCGCAGCATTGACCCGTATCGCCATGTAGGGCGGCTTGCGAAACGCCCAGATGTGCCGCCCAAGGCGACTGCCTACTCGCGAATGTTAAGGGTACGCGAATGTACCGGCTATTCATTTATTTATCTCCAAGTGATTGTCACACTACTGTATATCTTAACTGTTATATAAATAAAACAATGAAAAATGTATTCTTTAATAGGATTCTTAAAATAACTATTGCACGTCAAAGATAGACCAGGTAGGGCATTTCTTTTTCTGTATTTTTACAGAGTTGCCTTTATAAGCTAGCCTCAGATAAATAGTCAGAACTCAACTTCCTTTTCAAGTTTAAACAAGTTCGCATTATATATATAACAGTTATAGTTTCATTGTGTTATTGGCTATAGTCAAAATACTAGGCAACGTAAAAAATACCCCAAGCTTTGTCATCATTTAAGTAATACTGAACAGCCATTATAATAATCATTTTTCATAAGAGTATTTTTGACAAATGATTAAAGGAGATGTCCCATATTGGTTTATAGTAACTAACTCGGGTAAATTTGATATATTTGGATAGAAGGCTCTAAAAGAAAGTAATCGCCGTAAGTCCCCCGACTTTTAATAATTCGTATTCTAGTATAATAAAAAATGAAATATCTTTAATGCAATAATTACACATTGCTTAAAAAATATTATCAACAAGCCTTTTAAAAATCTAAATACATACATAATTGCTTTAATGAACCGAATATTTCTAATTTTGAGAAGTTTTTAACTAACAAAATATAGGGACTGCTATGTTACTTGATGTATGTTATCTAGCGCCAGAAAAAAATATTAATAAAAAATCAACTGACAAATCAGGCACCTGCTGTCAATGTCATAGTTTTGATTTTATGATTATGATCAGACCGAGTAAATGTATTCTATGATTCAACTCAACGGAAAATATCAAACATAGAGTAAGATACCGGTAGTCACAGATTAATAAAAACATCATTAAGGTGTTGCCATAGTGAAATATTTCTTATAAACATGTTTTATTTATTTAAAAATAATTGGGGGTGGTAAAAATATTTCTTTTATTTGTTTCATACTTCATATTTTTTCGGCTTTCAATTTAATGTAGTTTGGTGTTTGTTAGTTAACGCTGATCACAAAAAACCAACCTCCTTGTAATAAGAGGACATCTCCTTTGTGAAAAGGCAAAACGATATGTACAGACGCGTCACTTGAAAAGCCTCACTCCTCACTCAATGATAAATAAATTATACTACTTTATTGTTACAGGTTTATTATTGCATAAACTAGACAATTAATAATAAATAATAAAAATTACACTCTGAAGTAACAAATTGGGTGTGTTACTAATAATAATGGAGGGACAAAGAGTTGCACGGAAGGTTTTATCGGGCCTTAATGGGCCCTGATGTAGATCTTCCCGCGTCGGTAAACTAGCTGCGCTTCGGTGACCTCTTTGGAGAAACTGAGGATTTTGTCTGTGCAATTGCGGACGAAGTAATGATGACGAACAACTATAGAAAATATATCCTAAAGGACGGTACCGTCGACATATGTCGGGCATGCCGCCGTCCCGGAGAGTCACTTAGGCATATTATCTCTGGTTGTTCTCATCTTGCAAACGGTGAGTATTTGCATAAGTAGCCAGGATCATCCATCAACAACTTGCCCTTCAATACGGCCTTGTTGAGCATGAGACACCGTACTATAAGTACGGACCAGCGCCAGTTCTTGAAAATGGCCGTGTGTTGCTCTATTGGGATCGCTCTATCATCACGGACAGGACTATTGCGTGCAATAAACCTGATATCGTGGTGGTCGACCGCTCCCAACGCCGTGCAATGCTCGTCGATATTACCATCCCTCATGACGAGAACCTCGTAAAAGCCGAGAAGGACAAAGCCAGTAAGTACCTTGATTTGGCCTTCGAGGTAACCGCCATGTGGGATGTTGATTCGACAATCATTGTTCCGATAGTTGTGTCTGCGAATGGCTTGATAGCAAAGACATCAACATCTTAAGAGGCTCTCGCTTGATGGATGGATTAAGGGCCGGATACAAAAAGCAGTGATTCTCGACACGGCACGTATTGTCCGGAGATTTCTCTGTCTGCAGCTCTAACCACCGGTTTGCTTGGGCTTTGCCTCGCTACCGGCGGCATACTAGGTTTAAGTTTTTTATAGAAAGTATTTAAATTTATTTTATATATCTATATTGTAAAAAACTTAAATTTAACATTATTTATTAAATATATGAATAATAATAGAATAGCCTCAGTAAAATTCTCCTCAGTGTCAGTAAATCCTCAGTAAAGCCTTCTGGGGAGGAGAGACCCACATAACCGCCGGCTCGCCATAGCCGGGGTATGCAGTTTAATGCATTTTCCTCAGGGGAACAAAAAAAAAGCCTCAGTAAAATAAAACTCTGAAAAAAGTGATTTTAATTTAATTTCAATAATTTGTACATATTCCATTACTTAATAGTAATGGAAAATGTTAAAATAATAAAAATTCGATTGGGAATAGAATCATATAACGAGCGAATGTAATTTTGGTCTAAATTATTCCAAGTTCCATGAATTTCTTGTATAAGATCTGTGTTGCTATCAAAATGGCGTCCATCGGCAAATAACTGGCGAGATAGATAACCCCAAACATTTTCGATGATACGAGTATTGAAGTCTGGAGAATTCGATGGCCAATCTAAAACTTGAACTTTATTTTGATTAAACCAATTTTTGTTGAAAAAGCCATTGTCTTGTTGAAAAATCCACTTTCTCTTTTTAACAACATTACGAATCTCTTTTATTTTTTCTTCAAGAAGGTTTAAGTTCAGTTTAGAAGTTTGTTTTCCTTTAATAATAGAAATACTGATAATACCGTGATAAGAAATCGCACCCATTACGGAACCACCTCCTGACGACGACGTGATAAAATTTTCTCTTCTTTCCTGAAATGCCCATCTGGACAACATCATACCATTGATCAGCCCAAGACATATATATTCTAGCAAACGATAATAGGGCCTCTCCATTTCTCTCGCACAAACGGGATTTCTTTTTAATTTTTCTCCGTTTGATGTATGATGAAGGGCTTATTGTGCGTCACACTGAAGATAATGAAGCACTGGTTTGCTATTTACCGCACTTTCTTCGAAGAATTAGACGCTGCACGTAAAAAAGTCCGCGTTCACGTAACGATGTAGACAATTTTGTGGCGACCTTTATAATTTTTTTCATAAGAAAAAATTCAACCTTCAAAAGAGTGAAACGTTTCTACCGGGCGACGCCACAGGTATAGCTAGTAATAAAAAAGTGAATTAAACTTTCTGTCCGTTTGTCTTTTAACATTTTCATGTCATAATGGTTGCATAGCTTCGAATAAATGGTAAGGAGATTTGGAAAGCCAGGGAAGGATATAGGATAATTTTAGGAGCAAAAAATCCTGTATAATGCGGGCTACATTAATATGATATAGGTAAATTCAGCAGCAGATCAAGGTAGACATATGAAATACGAAAACAGCATCTATTGCCTATTAGGGAAAAGAAATCTGAAGATTTTCTAACTTGCAGTCGTACGTACAGGACAGGTCCATCAGTGTCACGACATAAACAGATGCTCCTTCCAAGTCGTCGACAAGTCACGTCCAGTGTAAATGTCCGTTACACCAAATATGGCGCAGTTATGCATCGCTGAGGAATCCACAAGTGAGTCAGTCAGCCCACGCGCCGCAGTGACTAAAACAATTCGGGTTCCGACCAGAGTAAACGCACCGTGCAGTAGCGCTGGTACTGGCTACAAGTTTTACACCTGACATTGTTTAATACTGTTGCGCTATCGAATCGATATATTTTCGAACATTCGGTAGTAATCGGGAGCCTTCTAGTATATCGTAGAAGCGATTCGAGCGCATCAAACTTTTTGAAAGGCTGTAAAATGTTCAAAAAATTATAGAATATTCGTTAAAACATATATTTGCACACCGAACTAGTAATAATGTAATGGTAATATAAAATTATTTTAGCATCTTTCTTTCTAACATTCTATGCAAATAAAGATTTGATTTGATTTGAAAGCTACCAAGCCTTGTCGAATTTTCGTTTCTCTATATCACTCAATGACTGATACATAATGCCATCGGCATTAAGTTCGCCTCTGTACACACCTGTTTTAAAAGTCTTAAATAATTAATGAACGTTGAACATAACTATGAGACACTAAAGAACACTATGAGATGCTATGTTAGAGAACTACGAGATATTAAGACAATTATGACATACATACTATGAAAGCAAGCAAATATAGTTACTTTTATTAATAAAGATCGAATGCATCTTTGACTTAGAGTAGATGCGATACGTACTGACCTACCGCAAGCCCTTGTGATTGCTATAAAAGGGATTAACTTCATTCCTTCGTTATTTTTGAAGAAACATGCCGACGCCGAGCGAGATGCCAATATTCTACCCGTAGACAAGAGAGGGACGGAAAAATATTGTTTGGTGGCGGCTTTATTCTGATTTATTCGAAGATGATGTGTTATTTTTATTGGAAGTCGATGAACTTATGAAGTTCCCGTTGTTGTTTGTGTATTCAACACTTAGAATTCTATTAATTTTATATACGCGAAAGGAGATGTCCCATATTGGTTTATAGTAACTAACTCGGGTAAATTTGATATATTTGGATAGAAGGCTCTAAAAGAAAGTAATCGCCGTAAGTCGTGTTATTTTCAAGACCCCCGATTTTTAATAATTCGTATTCTAGTATAATAAAAAATGAAATATCTTTAATGCAATAATTACACATTGCTTAAAAAAAATTATCAACAAGCCTTTTAAAAATCTAAATACATACATAATTGCTTTAATAAACCGAATATTTCTAATTTTGAGAAGTTTTTAACTAACAAAATATAGGGACTGCTATGTTACTTAATGTGTGTTATCTAGAGCCAGACAAAAATATTAATAAAAAATCAACTGACAAGTCAGGCACCTGCTGTCAATGTCATAACTCAACGGAAAATATTAAACATAGAGTAAGATACCGGTAGTCACAGATAATAAAAACATCATTAAGGTGTTGCCATAATGAAATATTTCTTAAAAACATGTTTTATTTATTTAAAAATAATTGGGGGTGGTAAAAATATTTCTTTTATTTGTTTCATACTTCATATTTTTCGGCTTTCAATTTAATGTAGTTTGGTGTTTGTTAGTTAACGCTGATCACAAAAAACCAACCTCCTTGTAATAAGGTGGACATCTCCTTTTGTATGAATGACATTTTAGTAATTTCAATAGGAAAATGTATTTTTTTTAACATTAAGTCAATTTTACCGCGCAGCATATTTCCCAATCTGACAACCGCCTGTCTTCTTCCTGGAAATTCGAACTAGAACAATTTTTTTTTTTAATTAAATATACTATACCTTATTAAAGGAACTCAGCATCAGACGGGGCCTATCTACCACGCAGTCACGCATTTTGACCTTCTTTGGCCACGTATCTCGTCGTGGTGATGACTCAATAGAGCGCCTCGTAGTGCTGAGAAGGATCGAAGGCACCAGGCCACGTGGTAGATCGCTAATGAGATAGACAGACCAGATCAAGGCCGCAACAGAGTGCTCGGTCTGCGAATGTACCTGGAAGGCTGCAGTCCGGGACGAATAGTGCCGTATTACCAAGAGCATCTCGTAATGACTCACAATAATGATCACGACCACTCTGGCAAGAGTGTACCGATTAAGAAGAAGAAGAATAGGCTTGTATCCACTATGAACAAATCTGATGCGTTAGGTTGCATAACTATTAAGATGATCATTTAATTATGAAAAAACAAAGTTTTATAAAATAATAACTTTTGATTATTTATATTTTTATAAAATAAAATTGCACAAAATAAGTCATAAGTCACGTGACAGCAAACACCAATTAAGTAGTGTTACGTCACGCCGTGCAAAACGTCAAAGTCAAAATGTCATTCCCAAGTGTCTTGTGGAAGTGCGAAAAAGAATGGGCATCATTCCTTCTCGCGAGTGTCAGCCACTTTTTACGTATCTGCTGATTGTTTGGCACGTATATAAATAATTTTTTTGGTGTTTTTATACTTGTGCTTGTACACTGGGGCACTATGCAGTACTTGTAATACGATGAATCCATTTTTTAAACGGTTTTATTTAGCTCAGCCCGGTTCATTCATTCTTGGGTCAATACATTACATTTTAATCAACGATTGTAGACAATTGATGTGCCCCACGGTTTTATTTTAGTCTAGTCTATGCATATGTTTATAATTCCCACGACTGTATCTATTTTATTATTTTTTGGTTTTTAGTACATTTTTAGTACATTTATCTTAAACATTGCAATGTATGTTTAACATAAAACCGTTTAAATTAAAAAGTTTTTTACCTATTTTTATTATTAAAATAACTTCACAATACCGAATATTCCGATACTAAAACAGCTGTTTTGCACGGCGTGACGTCATTCAAGACGCCATGACAGTCATGAGCGTTTTTGATGACTAATGTCAAATATTTAATTAAATGCAAAATTATTCTTATAAATAAGCATTTATTTTCAAAAATAATAATTATTTTGTATAGAATAGGCATCAAGGTATATTAGTATCTAACTACTGAAATTTAGGCAACAAGCCTATTATACCTAAAAGAGAAAAAAACACTTAGGTATTGCGACATAACCGTAATAGTTGGACATATGCTGTCGCGATATTTTTTTGTAGATATTTGTATGTTCTGCAAAGACGTAGTACCATTATTTTGTTCTACAATAAATAGTAGTAAATTTTCAATTTATAATTCTTTCAGGTGACTAATGATTCAACAAAATCAAAATATACGTTTATTCGACAAACTGTCGTTGAAAAACATACAATTTAGTGTTAAATTACCAGTAGAATGACTATTATAAATGGCGGCGCCGTCATGTTTGCCTTCACCTCAGTGATACGATACTGAGTCACAATCTCATTAGTCCCGTGCTGTGAGATAGATCTATACTAATATAATAAAGCTGAAGAGTTTGTTTGTTTGTTTGTTTGTTTGTTTGAACGCGCTAATCTCCGAAACTACTGGTGCGATTTGAATAATTCTTTTTTTGTTGGATAGTCCATTTATCGAGGAAGGCTATAGGCTAAATAACATTACGCTATGACCAATAGGAGCAAAGACAGAGCGGTAAATGTGTAAAAAACGGGGAAAATTATTCATTTTTGAAGGCTTTCTTTGCGTGCGCTGCGAAAACGGTTCAAGATACACAAAAAATATGTATGAAAGAATTATTCCTCTATACATGATCTAAAAAAAAGTCCGCGACGGCATATGTCTATCTTTTAAGGTTTAGTCACAATGACCGTTTTTATGGTACCAAATTTGGTCGAAATAATTTGTTTAAGTTGTATCAACATAATAATACTAAAAATTCTGCGGAAACTCGACCATTCCGAAAATCCCGCAAGAACGGGAACTATGTGGGAAAAACCAAAAATCTGCCGGAAGTCACTATTCCACGCGGACGAAGTCGCGGGCAAAAGCTAGTAGATAGATATATATGTATACATATATAGTTGCACCGAAAGAGGCAGAGAACACTAGGGGGTTCAGTGGGTAGGCCTAGTACTCTTTGGTTGGTACTTTTGCAAGGAGATGGAGAGCCAACGGACGGGTAAAAAAAAAAACTTAATTTGTGTCAGTATAAGAATTAAAAAACATCTGCATCACCGTTTTCTAACTTAAAGCTGACTGGAATCGCTTATGATCTATCCTTTTTTGTAATTACTTAAAATCAAAAGCAAAAATGTACTCTTCAAATGGGATTTTTATAATCAGTTTTGCGCGTCAAGGATGCTACGCCATTGGTTCTAAAATCGGCGGGAATCCTTCAACTGGAAAGAACCAGCTAGAAAACTAGCAAGGGATTTTTACCTCTGTATTTTTACAAAGTTCGTCTATTAGAAGCTGACGTCAGATAAATAGTCTGAACCCAACTTCCTTTACAATTTTATACAAACTCACATTATATTTATAAACATTATAGTTTCATTACGTTATTTACTGTAGTAAAAATATTTAGTAACTTATAATGAAACAATAACAATTATTGTTTACTAGTACATTACGATATTAGTGCGTTATGATGGTTGGTCAAAGGCGAGGGCGTAATTGATCGTACGACGTTTTTTAACACATTTGCGAGGAAACAGATTAAAAACATTTAAATAAATACAAATATATAATAATAAATATTTGTTACACTTACACCAATTAGCCTAGCCCAAACTAAGCTCTGTAAGGCTTGTGCTATGGGATCTAGGGTAACGGATAGATATACATATATTAAACATATATGAATAATTTTTATTTAAATATATATCAACAACCATGACTAAGGTACAAATGCTGGCATTCATCACACAAACATCTGCCCCCACCGGGACTCGAACCCGGGACCTCAGAGATGGCGACACCTTGAAACCGGTGTACTATCCACTCGACTATGGAGGTCGTCAAACTCAATCTGTGAGTGCACACTGTTGCTTTCCCGCCATTTTACTACTGACTGGCGCCGCGCGGCGATTAGTTCGAAATTTGAATAGCAACAGCGCGCGAAATGGCAAATAATACTGTTATGGAATTTGTATGGACTATAACTTAACTATTTGCTTTGGTAACACACGCGTTGTTTATGACCCGCTTTACATATTTAAAACCGGTGGAATTACATCAGCTTTACGAGCTAAGGTGTTGAATATAATCTTTAACAGTATAATAACGTTTTTTATAAGATATAATAAGAGTATTTTATACATGTAATCTAAATTTGTGAAAAGGCAAATTTTAATCGGTAACTCTCTGTGGAACTTTGTTTATAACCAATTAATATACATTTTCCCATTAAAGAGCCTCTAGTTCAGTGATTCCTAGGGGACACCTAGGGGTCTATGACAACATGAAAGGGGTACGTCAGCGAAAAAAAATTTGGGGTTCTACGATAATGGATCTCAACATACAATGATAGTACCTATTCACTTGCATTATACTATATTCTAATATGAAGACTATTTATAAAATTTAACTTAAAAAGTTTATAGGTATAAAGTAATAAAAAATATTATATACGTTTCTAAAATGTTGAAAGTTGTAGGATGTAGGCATTTTATAATAGAGGGGCGATCGCACTAATAAATCGCAAGCGAAACGCAACCGAACCGTTCAGCGTAACCAATCCGAACGCCACAATATCACGTCATCTGTTCGATGACGTGATATTCTAGCTCTCGGATTGGTTGAGTGGAACGATTTGGTTTCGTTTCAGCTGCGATTTGTTAGTGCGATTGCCCCCCAGGTAAGTAGGGGGTCTACTCGAACCCAAAAAACACGGCAGTGCCTACGACACAAAAAAGTTTGGGAACTTTTCTCTAGTTTTTTGCAGTCTGAACGTTGGAATGACTAATGGAATGTTTAAATTTTAATTTATTAAATACCAAATTACTGTTTTTTGGCGTGGGGAAGCACAACAAACAAAGAAAAATAAGACAAACGAATATCTTGTGACTGACGAGAGAACGCAAAAAATATATGAATTGTTATGACATATTGCAACTAGACAAATCAAACACCGCTATGAATTGTTCAAATGACGGTAGCAACAAGTAACATATTGACGGAAGTGACAGATGACAAAAGTCATATCAAATATCCGTTTATCATTTTTTTGTGATGGATCTGAACAAAGATTGGTCGTAGCTCGAATCGGAACAATATATTATGATCATATAAAAAATTTGAGAAGCTAGAACTTAGAATTGTCACATTACATTGTAATATTAGGTTTTATTACTTGTAATAGTGCAATTAGATAGATTACATTTTTTTTTATTCTACATATAATAACAGTACTCTTTTAGATGAGAAATATTGTAGAAGTAACGACTTACCTGCGGTTATTACTTTTGAAGATACAGCGCCATGTTTGCGGCGCTGCTGTTGCAGATCGCTCGAAAACGATCCATACTAAGTACACTGCAATCGTGACGGCATAATTCAATAAACTTGCCTAATTTGTATGAGCGTATAAAATATGTTGTCAATAACTTTGTTATTTGTACGTTTATAGATATACTTTCTATATTGAATAATGTTACATTTAATGCGAGATAACTAGAAATGTATTCGTTTCATTAGAATTAAGTAAATAATAATTGTACATTTTTTAGAAATATTAAAACAAAAGTGTAATTTCTATATTGACACTAGCGGACCCGACAGACTTCGTCCTGTCAAAAAGATTTGTACAGTGGCAGTTTTTAGTTCCTAATTATTTTATAGATAATGTCGCATAGCCAACCAAATCGCAAAAAAAGTCTAAATGACCTATTACATTTTGTGGCTATTCAATTTTGGAACGTGACATTAAATCCTCCAACGATGTATTCTGTGCTCCAACGCACGCACGCACACTGTTTTGATAGATATGATTGAATTTCAACTATATGTAGCGTTAATAAAGCGCAAATTGACTCTTTGATGTTAGGAACACACCTTCATTGCTTAGACAACAGTGAGTGCTTGCAATATGAACTTTATACAATAACAATAAAGCTCAATTCGACTGTACGTTTTAGTAAGAAAACGTTTGGATGGGAAAATAAAAGGTCTGTTTTTAGGGTATTTCCGATAATTATTCGAATTTTCCTCATTGTAAAAACCCTCCTTGAACTTCAACGAACATTAACAAAAAAGAGTTGGCCAAATTGGTCCAGGCGTTGTTGAGTTATGAGCTTACCAACACATTTTGCGATTCATTTTTATATATAAGAAGAAGAAGATATGTACGTTCATAAGATAGAAATTACTCAACTTTGATAATTATATAATAACAATAGCCATATTCAGTTCAGTTGTAGTTGTCTACCCTATTGCTTTGAAATAACATTTGACGACACGTTTAGCGCAGTGGTAGAGTAATCGGCTTCTACGCAACGGGTCGCGGGTTCAATTCCCGCACGGTACAGATATTTTGTATGACCTATAAAAATTTGTTCCGGTGTGGGTGGTTATGCATGTGAGATTTCTATGTATTTCTGACTGCACACATGATACAGGATAAAAATCCTAGTGTGGGGTAACGTTAAAAAAAATACAAAAAAAAAATGTACAAAATACAACGCAATATCTGAGCGTGTGTTTTCATTAAAATAAAATAGAGAAATAAGGAAACAACGCAATAAAACTGAGGAGCCGGATGGAACACAATTCGAAATCCTAGACCTCCGTATAGATTTTTTAATAAAGTGTGATAATTATGTAAAGAATAACAGTAAATATTAGTGTTATATTTGATTATGCACCAAGGGATGTAAGCGATACCTAGAGGGGCCATTGAAATAACTCCCGAGGGTATCCAGACTGTGTAATTATAATTACCGAATTCTGGGTAAAGCGAGGGTTTTAAGTTGCCCAAGACGATTGATTTATTATAGAGGTTATTATCCTACTTTTAATACTACCTTTGATATAATTACATCACTTAACTGAAATTAAAAAAAAGAAAGTATTTTAATTAGACATATTAGTCTCTAAATACTTAGTTCTGGTAGTGTTAAATAAAACTTGAAGAAGAAATTAACAAAATTATTTTTGTAACAAGTAACTTAAGCTATATGTATCCAGTTCCTTTTGCCTTTCCAAAAATGGAAACCATTAAAAAAGTTTACATACGAATTTTCTACACGTAGACGTTTTTTAGTATGTGTGTTCAATGTTCTAAATTCAAATTACTTCGCTCTCTCGGGAGACTCGTGTAAAACTTGGACCTTGTCGAGTAGGTCGTATGAAAAGTCTATTTTCGTTAGTTCACGATAGGTTATAGGGATAATTCTTCAGTGACTTTAAACGTAGCTGTTAGTTAATAAATTGTTCCATTTTTTTTTAATAATTAGATCCGAGTACCAAGGTTTCAAAACCATACAGCCTTATTTTTCACAATGTTACGAAAGAGCAATAAGTGAGAATTTAGGACTTTTTGATCTGTGTATTAATTAACCTTTAATTAATTTATAGAGGAATACATTATCCAGCACTTCACGATGTTTTTCGAATGATTCCGTTCGAAAATATTTAAGACGAGTAGTAGCCGGCTATATATGTATAATTATAATATATAAAATTGTGTACATTAAAACACGAAACGAACGAATCTTCGTTTACTTACAAATATTTAAATTTCTGTGATCACTTGATTAATCATAACAATATGAAGAATCTCCGATGGCCCACTTGTTCAAACGGAGCGCTGGCTCTAACCTGCCTCCGGTATTTGTCGCCGGAATGACAAAAAGTCCGTCTGCCGGTGTCACATGAATGGCTGAGGTTAAATCCGTCTTGCGGTAGACAAAACATTAACAGTACGTTAACTTCTCATTTAAAAATTAAAACAATCCATGAATCAATTGATTTGCGTACAAAATATTTCAATAATTATTGGTAGTTAGTAACATTATTTATCTATTTATTTGTGTAAACAATTCGATTTGTAGAATTAACAATATTAATAAAGAGGTGTATGGTGTAATAATAATAATAATAAACACTTTATTGCACATAAACATAAAATACAAAAAAAAATATTTTTAACAAATATAAGACGACAATTAGGCGGCCTTATTGCTAAAAAGCAATCTCTTCCAGGCAACCAAGGGAAAAATACATTAATAGAATATTTAGAACAGGGGAAGGGTGCAAAAATAAAATAAAAGTAGGGAATGTTTGTGTGATACGGAAAGGACAAGAATAGGCATAATAGCAACTAAGCTAAGGATTTGAAGACAGGAAATAAGAACAGACAAGGTTTTTAAATGACTCCAGCGTTCGTGCTCTCCTAAATCTCTCTGGCAGGGAGTTCCATAAACGGACTGCGGAACAAGGAAAAGAATGATGCAGAAAACGAGTAGTGTGGTGCGGAATATTCAGTGATAAATCGAAATTAGATCGTAAGTACGACATGAAGTAGAGGAGCTAAATGTGAAAAGAGATTTAAGATAAGGTGGAGATAATGGATTAAATAAAATATTATAAAGAAGGATCAAAATATGCAGGTCTCTACGCTGTCGAATCGGGGCCCAGTTGAGTTGAACACGATAGAAAGAAACATGGTCAAAATGGTATTCAAATTCAAATTCAAATTCAAAAATTCTTTATTCAACATAGACCTTTGCAGGCACTTATTGACGTCAAACTCTACCACCAGTTCGGAAATTGGGAGGCCCTAGAGAAGAACTGGCAAGAAACTCTCAGGGTTTATTTTTTATCTCCTCTTTTTTAATCGTTATTTACAATTAGTCATTTATAAAAAAAAAATAAAAAAAATAAACTTAAAGCTACAATAAAGCTAACATACATAATATAATATTTTCGTATGTACATTTACATACACATTAAATGTCAAAAGGAAAAGACAAAAAATAATAAATAAATAATTATGTTGTTACCAAGCATGGCTTTTGGGATACCGCACCTAGCTCCATACAGTGTTATCGTTTAAATAATCACTTACTTTATAATATGCTTTACTAATAAGTGTCTTTTTGATGTGATTTTTAAAGTTGTGCAAAGGCAACTCAATAATGCTTTGTGGAAGCTTATTAAACATTTTTATACATTTCCCCAAAAAGGAACAGCTAGTCTTATGGAGCCTGTACATTGGAACGGCAAGTTTATTTTTATTTCTTGTATTTACATTATGTAAATCACTATTTTTATTGTATGAGTGGTAGTTTCTATATACATAAATTAAGTTGTCAAAAATATATTGACTGGCTAAAGTTAAAATATTAATTTCTTTGAACAATTCTCTAAGCGAATCTCTAGCCCGTAATTTGTAAATGTTACGAATCGCTCTTTTTTGTAGCACGAAGATGCTTTCAATATTGGCCGCTGATCCCCATAGCAATAGTCCATAGGACATAACACTATGAAAATAGCTAAAGTAGATTAATCTTGCCGTTTCAACGTTAGTTAATAGCCTAATCTTTTTTACTGCGTACGCTGCAGAACTAAGTTTGTTTGCCAAGGCTTCAATATGTGGGTCCCATTGTAAACGTGAATCTAATGTAATACCTAAGAATTTTGTATTGTTTACTAAGTCAATGACATCACCATTTATATTTAAATGAGTATCAACCTGCCGAACATTCGGCAACGAAAATTTTATACATTTGGTTTTTCTTGAGTTTAATGATAAATTATTGATTTCAAACCAATACATGACTCTGGAGAGTGCACTATTCACATCGTCAAAACATGACTTTTGTCTGTCGACTTTGAATAACAAAGAAGTATCATCTGCAAATAAGACTGTCTCACATGAGTCTGTAACGTAATAAGGAAGGTCATTTATATATACTAAAAACAGTAAAGGACCCAATATTGATCCCTGGGGCACACCCATCATAATAGGTGCGCTAGCAGACTCTGACCTATTTATGACCACTTTTTGTAGTCTGTCCGATAAATACGATTTAATAAGGCAGCCAGCTCCATCTGAGACACCATAATGTCTAAGTTTAGCTAAAAGCGTTTCATGACTCACACAGTCAAAAGCTTTTGAAAGATCGCAAAACACTCCAATCACATCCTGCTTGGCTTCCCAAGCATCAAAAATATGTTTGAGAAGTGCAGTTCCTGCATCAGTAGTGGATCTACCTTTGGTGAAACCAAACTGTTTTTCATGCAATAGCCTGTTAGTTCTTATGTGACCTAATAGCTGATTATAAACAATTTTCTCAAAAATTTTACTAAAAGCTGGTAATATAGAAATAGGTCTAAAATTTGAGGGGTCTTTTTTGTCGCCTGATTTGAAAAGGGGTATTAGTTTACTGTTTTTCATTAAATCAGGGAAGATACCCTCATCAACACAATTGTTAAAAATTTGGGCTAATAGTGGGGCTAATTCATCTATGACAGACTGAATAATGTGAATTGAGATACCCCAGAGATCCTCCGTTTTCTTCTTGTTAAGAGAACGGAATGATTTTACAACTGTGATAGCATCAATATGGCTAAATTGGAAGAGTTTACTGCACTTATCCACACGTGACTCAAGTAGGGTGACTGCTATATCAGGAGATGAACTAAGACCACTTGTAGTTATCACAGGTATTTGAGCAAAATAATCGACAAATGCATTAGCAACTGCATCATCAGATTTAATTTCCTTATTATTTATTTCCAAAGTAAAAGAGTTGCTAGAAGTTTGAACTTTTCCAGCTTCCTGATTTATTATATTCCACGTGGTCTTAACTTTATTTTTAGACAAATTTATTTTGTTTGATATGTATAAAGACTTGGCAGACAAACAAACTTTTTTAAAAGTTTTTGAGTATTGGCTTACATAATCAATGAAGGCAGGGTCAATAGAAGTTGATTTTAAAGCATAAAGTTCAAATAGCTTACGCCTGCTTTTATATATACCGGGTGTAGCCCAATCACAGAATTTCATTTTGTTTTTTAATTTTACAACTTTTTGTGGGAATATTTCTTTGCTTTCTTTTTAACTAAATTAAATAAGTTATTATATAGATAATTGGCATCTCCATTTGTCGCCGGCAAAGATGTGATTTGAGACGTTATTTTCTTTTTAAATTTACATAACCTACCATTAGTTATAGGCCTACAAACTATTTCCACTTCAGAATTTACATTATGGTGCTCAATACAAGCTAACTGGCTACTATGGTCAGAGTTGATACAACTTATAATAGCATATTCATACACTTTGCAATTACAGAAGATATTGTCTAAGCAGTAGCCGATGTGGGTGTTACTCTAGTTGGTTGATTAAATACATAATGCAAATCAATATATAGTAGTATAGTATATAGTAGCAATATAGTAGTATAGTAGAGGTTCCCTAACTTTTTTGAGTCGTAGACTTTTGCCATGTTTTTCGGTTTTGGGTAGACCCCCTACTTACCACTTTTTTTTTTTGAGGGGGGGAAATGCGACCCTATGCACCTTGACACCACGCTGGCAAGGCGCGGCCGTGTGTGGGGTTCTCCGATCAAAAGGACCGGCCTGCCCACTAAAACCCTCCCGAGTTCTCTGGCCCATACGGGGCGCATGGCGGGGTGCGCTCTCGCGATTCGACCGCCATGTGTCCCGGGGCCGGCTCGACCAAGAGTTGGTCAAGCACCGCCAAAGGAGGGACTGTCCGAGACCCTGGACAGTCCCCAGACCAGACTTAGCCGGACGCGCACGCAGCCTCACGGTAGACCCCCTACTTACTTGATATCGAATGCCTTTTTTTTATTGTTCCCCTGAGGAAAATGCATTAAATTGCATACCCCGGCTGTGGCGAGCCGGCGGTTATGTGGGGCTCTCCTCCCCAGAAGGGGGACATTCTACAACTTAAAAGAAAAAATATAATAACAATGTACAATATTTTTTTTGTTCATAGGTACTTTTATAAATAATGTATACGTCTTTATATTCGAAAATACTATATAATAAAAGTAAATAGATACTAACAGTGTTTGGATCCATTATTATGGACCCCCATTTTCATTTCATGGATCCCCATTTTTATTTTCGTTGACGTAGACCCTTGCAGATTGTCAGACCCCTAGGGGTCGATATAGACTACTTTGGAAACATTGGTGTATAGGTTCAGTTTATTTACCGCGGATGGACCACGCCCCTTCCGTGACCGGGGGGCGTCGTCGGTGGAGGAGATCGGGGGAGGTAGTGAGCCTCCCCCGAGGAGGGCTCCCCTGTATCGGCGGGGAGCGGAGGCTGGGGGTTCCGGAAGTGGCTTGATGTTCCCGGGGCTCCCTACATGCCTGAGGAAGGCCATCCCTGAGGTTTTTAGTGGGTAGGCCTCCCCTTCTGGAGAGGAGAGCCCCACATAACCGCCGGCTCGCCACAGCCGGGGTATGCAATTTAATGCATTTTCCTCAGGGGAAAAAAAAAAAGGTTCAGTTTATTTGTAAAAAATTTTACGAGTAGACCTGGGATAGGAAACAATGAAATATATAGTATTTGGGTAGAATAAAACTACTTACATACATAAAAACATACATATTTATTTATTTATTTATATTTATATATAAATATACTTACTCTTCCCATGGAGGTAGCGGAGATCATAATTTTCCACTTGCTACGATCCAAAGATACTTCCCTAACTTCCTCCACTTTTATTTATACTTTTGTCTACTATCATGCTATTAATCCTCCATAAAAGAACCTATAACAATTAGCTTATTGCCAACATTAAAACACTCAATGATATTATGATCATTATATCATCCAAACGCGTGATATTATGAATTTCAAAAAAAAAACATTCTCATGCACTGACATTTTCACCATCAGATCGCAAAAATTTTGGAAAAAGAACAATAAATTGTAGACTAATTCGTAATTTCCGATTCTCGTAATCCACATCTGTTGCTGAAATCCACAAAATCCACATCTGTCGCTGAAGGCTACATTAATGACTCTATATCCAACAAAATCTACGTGTCGAATCAAATTTTAAGTTCTATAGAAAATAGAAATAATGAAGTGGTGAATATAAATATTCCAAGTACATCAGGATCTGCAACATTCAACAAGGTGCAAATGGTCAAGTGCATTTCAATAATTGTACGATCCAAAATGTGAATAATTATTACAATAAATAATTCTTTTACTTATTAAGGTTTGTTTATTTTACATGCTTCGCAATTAGACTTTTCTTGAATTTACATAATTCTTATAACACTGTACAACACCATAAGGTATGATAATCTTTTATAGAGGATTCACATCATGATTGTAGATAAAGTCTTGTATGCAACTGTTATAATTAGGTATTAAAACACTAATGTGATACTATTATCACACTCTCGTGTGATAAACCCACATTCGTGAAACCCTATATCCCAACTAATATTATAAATGCGAAAGTGTGTTTGTTTGTTTGTTTGTTTATTTGTTTGTTTGTTTGTTTGTTGTTTGTTACCTCTTCACGCTTAAACTACTGGACCGATTTCAAAAAATCTTTCACCTTTGGAAAGCTACATTCTCCCGAGTAACATAGGCTACTTTTTATCCCGGAAAAATCGACAGATCCCACGGGATGCGCAATAAAGGCTTCGCTCAAAAACTACTGCACAGATTTTTATGCGGTTTTCATCAATAGATAGAGTGATTCTTGAGGAGTTTTGCGGCATTTTTTATTTCGGAAAACGGATAGTCCCACGGGAAGCGCGATAAAATCTTCGCACCATAAACCGACTTCCGCGTATATGTAGCCGTGGGCAAAAGCTATGACCCTTAACCCTCTATACACCCAATCCCGAAATCCACGCGGGCGAAGCCGCGGCAGAAAGCTAGTAACCCTATAAATAACTATTAAACTCGCTCGTCGGTTACGGGTACTCTTGACCTGAACTTCCTTCACAGTATATTACCAACTATATAACCAACACACATGGTCCAAAGTATGTTCGTCTAGGTCAGAGGTTCCCAAAGTTATTTGTATCGTAGACCCTTTGAAATGTTTTTGGATTTTGGGTAGACCCCCTACTTACCTGATATTGAATGAAATCCTACAAACTATTTACAAAATTGTATAAACATTTATTATATTTTTTTTCACTTCATAGGTACTTTTACAAATAAATCGATGTCTTTATTATTAGATATGTATAATTATACGCGTAGATAATCAGTTATTTAATATATAACTAATCTGTAAAAGTGTTCTCAATCAGTGTTTGGTTGTGGCTCGAAAGTGCTAGTAGCCAAGCCATAAAATCAGTATCTAGTTTTAATAGGAAGTTACTCATAATGTTTCAATTAAACTGATATTTGTAATATCGTACTTTATAATGTATTTACATAAAATAAAATACTAATCACAATTTAAGATAATATAGATAATTATGTCCTATATCTGTAAATGTTTTAGAAACTAGAAAGTATTAAACTGACTATCACTTGAGAGTAACCGAGGTGTAATGATAAATGCAGGCGACCATGTGGGCATTCCGTTGTTTGGTGTCTTCTTGTGATTACCTAAATATATATAAGTGACGAATTATAAGTGTGGATAATTCCAAATAAAAGTAATTATAGTACACCGTGTTTTAATAGCATAAACCTAGTTATTATTATATTAGAAGATAGAAAGTAAATTAGTACTATCAGTGCATGTTTTTATTTCATAGACCCCCGAATATTTTTTTGCTGACGTAGACCCCTTGCAGTTTTTATAGACCCCTTGGGGTCTAAGCATTCCCTTCTTGATTTTCGTCACTACATCCTCTTTCACACCGCCAATTATTTTCTCACAATATTTCGTAATTTATTCTTGATCGACATTCCCCTCAAAGTTATTATTTCCAGTTCGTTAATCTTTATTTTAAACGTCTTTTATACTTCTTTTGCCACACGCAGCATTCATCCCATACATAAAGAAAGAAAGAAAGAAAGAAAGAAAAAACATTTATTGACTCGCACAGACATACAACATTACAAATAATAAAATACAATAAATAGTTTAAAATAAAATATACACATGTGCCAAGACAAAAGGTTCCTACCTCAGCATGTGCTTTGCGCCATATATGATGCCGCAAAGCGCTGATATTCTGGCAGGGCCTTACCATTTGTGACGTACGGGAAACAATACACAATTATATATTAATTAATAATATACATTATTAACACTATACATAACTTAAAATAGACATACGTAACTTAAACACATGATAAAAGTATATGATAGTACTATAAAAATTCAAAATAAAATTATATATAAATGGATTAAGCTGATGGCCTATGGCCAATGCTAAATACATAAGCGTAAGGACCAGCATAAACTCCATTAGTCGGACATGTCTTGCTGTCTCTACCATTTCACTGTGCACGAAAAGGAGTAAAAAGTCGGAAATGCGCCGGGCGCGGGCGCATGCCAGCTTTGCCCTTGCGCATGCGCACCTGACAACGCTACGATTTCTTTGCGCCTGGAGAAACATTGAACTATAAACTAATGAATTCTTAACGATTAGAGATAAATAGATATCTCGCGGTAAATACCAGTACGTTTGATAAGTAATTCTTTGCCACATACACGTACAAAGTATTGTTCACAAAGGTAGACTTACCTCTATTAGAGATTCCTTCCAGTCAATCTGTGAGTGTGTGCGGAATGCTACTTGTAGTGGGAAATTCTAAACACATTGCAACTTTGTTATATTACATTGAACTATTGTAATATATTTTTGGACAAATATAATTAAATAACAACACGTTCGAGCCTGGCCCTCGATTATTTCTATAAAATGAAATAAATTTGTCACTAAAGGTTAAATTATTTTAAAATATTACAAGACAAGGGTGGATATAATGTTAGAAGTGTGATCTCGGTATAAAGTAAAATGAGATTTATTTTTATTGTGTTTTTATCCCAACTAATATTATAAATGCGAAAGTGTGTTTGTTTGTTTATTTGTTTGTTTGTTTGTTTGTTTGTTACCTCTTCACGCTTAAACTACTGGACCGATTTCAAAAATTCTTTCACCTTTGGAAAGCTACATTCTCCCCGAGAGCTACATTCTCACTTTTTATCCCGGAAAAATCGACAGATCCCACGGGATGCGCAATAAAGGCTTCGCTCAAAAACTACTGCACAGATTTGTATGCGGTTTTCATCAATAGATAGAGTGATTCTTGAGGAGTTTTGCGGCATTTTTTATCTCGGAAAAACGGATAGTCCCACGGGAAGCGCGATAAAATCTTCGCACCATAAACCGACTTCCGCGTATATGTAGCCGTGGGCAAAAGCTATGACCCTTAACCCTCTATACACCCAATCCCGAAATCCACGCGGGCGAAGCCGCGGGCAGAAAGCTAGTAATAAATAAAGTCAAAATATTTGGCAATCTAACTATTTAGTATTGTACTTAATGTACTTAAAATTAAACCCAAGCACCATTTAAGTAATCCTTACTGTTAAGGATATATTAACGATTGAATTATTAAGGATATAATAACGTTTTTCCATAAGAGTATTTTTGACAATTGATTGAAAAGGCAAATCTCTATTTAAGTCTCTATTTCATAGTCTCTAGTATTTTTTGCAGCCTGAAAGTTGGAATGGCAAGCTTATTTTTATTTCTCATGTTTAATTTTTTTAAATTATTTTTGTTCATTTGTTTATTTCTATTTTTATTTATATTTATGTGCACAACAATTGAACATATAGAATAACAATATTAATAAAAAGATACATAGGTTTTACTTATTTCTAAAATGATTTCTACCATCAGACAGACAGAAGAATCTATAAATGATACAACAGTTGGGTACAATAAAAACTACAACTATTATAATAATAAGATAATCTATCATTGTTAATTATTAATAGAGACAGAAGTCCAAATTGTTATCTATCGCGGTATAATTCCCATTATGTGATTGGCATGCACGGTATACAAATACATTTCTGGCATATTTGGTGTTCGTCGTGGGTACAATAAAGACATCCTTACATCGGGCGCTTATTCGGGGGCATCTTAAATTAATATTATTTAACTAGCTGACCCGGTGAACTTCGTACCGCCTAATTATTGGAGGCATATTTAGTAAGTCACAAACACACGACACAATACTTTTTTAATTTTATTGAAATTTGTTGCTTTTAGATTGGGTTCTTTTTACATGAGATGACAAAACAATATAATAAAAATATTTTTGAGAGTTAGTAACACTGTAAGGTTGGCACCCATCAAATATGTCAACACATTAATTATTTTTATATTTTGAAATTTAAATACACGATGTTATAAGCAAAGTTGATATTATGTTGTCGATTCAAAAGTCTTGTTTTAATGCGTTCTTCAATTCGAGTGGAACTGAGAGTACAAATACCGTCAAATGCTTGACAGAAAGTAAGTGATCAACTTTTATATGGGAAAATGAAATTGTCGTCTTACTCTATCTTACTCGCAATTTTTCCTTATTTGCTCACCGTTTAGACCTACCCTGGACTACGACAAACATTTTAAAACCAAAATCAGCTCAATCGGCCCAGCCGTTCTCGAGTTTTAAGCAGACTAACGAACAACAATTCATTTTTATTTATATAGATAAGGTGGGAGAGTCCACCAATGAATGGATTACTTTGTATAAGAATACCTGGTCTCTTAGTACTCGGCGGTCTTTTAGGGACTGAATAATAGGAGGAGACTGTTGTAGTTTCTGGCACTTATTGCTCAAATATCGTATAAATCGATTATTTATAGATTCGATACGATTAACGTATAACTGGTACTGAGGATTCCACACAACGGATCCATACTCAAGAATGGACCTTACAAGGCTGTTGTAAAGCAGAATAAACGTAGAAATATGCTGTTATACAATGCTTGATAAAAAATTTGTTTCAATAACTCGATTGTAACGTTGTCAAATATGTTTTGACTATAGTAAATAACGTAATGAAACAATAGTCTTTACAGATACTGGGAAAATACTGGGAGAAAAAAATATCTCTGGCTGGTTTTCTTGCTGGTTCTTTCCAGTGCAAGGTCTCCCGCCGTAGACTTTTCAACCAATGGCGTAGCATCTTTGACATTCAAAAGTAATAAAATTGTAAAAATCCCATTTGAAGAACAAATTTTTAATTATGATTTTTAGCAGGATTTGCTCTTTGTTATAGAATATTAATATGTTCTATATATATTAATATATAATTGAAGTATTTGTATCTTTGCCAAGTCATATGACTGACTCATGTAAATAAGCGTGTCGTTTTCTATGATCTAAATACTTTAGAGCAAGTAGAAAGATCTCGATTGCAGAACTTCCCAATCAAACGGTCGTTCTGGCGGATTATCCAATTGCCGGATAGCGGCCATTGCACATAAATCTTAATGGCGGGTGACAGTCGGGAGCTATCTCATGATGCAGAGCGCTGACCCCGTGTCGGCTGGTCATTGTGTAGCATCCTGCGGCGTGGGGAAAGCCAGCGTAACGCTACTTTTTATTTGGCGCCAGCGCAACGCTACTTTCTGTTTGGCCAGCGCAACGCTATTTTCCGTTTGGCCAGCGCATAACTAGTTTCTGTTTGACCAGCAGCGCAACGCTACTTTTTGTTTGGCCAGCGCAACGCTATTTTCTGTTTGGTCAGCGCATAACTAGTTTCTGTTTGGCCAGCGCAACGCTACTTTCTGTTAAGCCAACACAACGGTATTTTCTATTTATTTGTATTTCTATTTAGCGGTATTTTTCGCTATTTTACAATCTGCATAAGGAAACACTTAACTATACATGCAAAATGTGTCGCACAGTATGGAGCTTCTGTAGTAAAACATTATTGATCTTGTATTAAAAAGAAGAAAGTTGACTATGATTGGTAAAAATCGATAAATCCACGCTCGCACTGCAAGTCTGAATTAAGGACAGGGTCTTTAGTTTTTTTTTACTTTCATTTTTGTTGATCGATTGACATTTTTAATATATGTAGGACGTGATTCGTATTTCTTGTCCCAAAAACTATTATCCACTTCTGCTCGTAATTAAACAAGTGTTATTCCACTTAAGGACAACCGTTAACATTTGTCGGGCCAAAAACAACTAGCATTTCGGTGATTTATTACATATTTTCCTTTACAAGTTTTTGAAGTTCAACAGTCGCAGGGTGCGGAAGACGCCCTTTGAAGGCTGTCATGCATTACTTCGTATTAAATAAATTAATATTTAACACAATTAAATACAAAATTAAAGGAATATGTCATAAAGGTAAATATAAAAATTGGAATTATTCAACTCCCGTTATCTTGCTGTTAAAACACATCATATAATACTTGTATCGTGTAACTGAGCCTCTTCTGCTTTTTGATGTGATATTAAAAAACTTTTTAAATTAAATTTTAATGCTATTAATGTGTTAAACACTATGAACGGTTCCAGCTAAACTTAGCATCTGTTCAAATAGGCCAGATTCGCGATGACCATACCGGAGATAGTATTCAGGTCATAAGTCGTCGATCTTCCTACAAGAATCCTTAGATTCAGATGCGAATGTATGAGTCACAACTTTTTGTTTGCTCTTTGATTTCATAGCACAAGTGAAAAAAAAAGTGGGGGGGGGGGGGGTCGTTCTGCTATGTGTCAATGTGTTACCAAACACGTAGGCGTATGTGACGACCCTCCATAGTTGAGTGGATAGTACACCGGTTTCAAGTTGTCGGCATCTTTGAGGTCCCGGGTTCCAATCCCGGTGGGGGCAGATGTTTGTGTGATGAATACGAGCATTTCTACCTTACTCATGGTTGTTAAAATATATATTTCTATCAAAAATATTTATATATGTATAATATATGTATGTCTATCCGTTAACCTAGATCCCATAACACAATCCGCACTCCTCGTCTTAACATAGTTTGCGGGGCGGGATGCTAGTTATTTCTACGAAATTAATGGCAATTCGTTCATATAATGTCAAGTTAGTAATCGTTTTCATAAAGTTACAGACAATAAAGAAGCCGTCACAAAATCCAAAGCCCGTAGCCAAAGAAACATTTAAGAGATTAAACTCCAATCGTTACAACGAAATAATTTAGCAAATAGGAATCATTTACATATATTGTCATTAGATATCGCAATGATTTCGATTACGAGTCTAGGAGTCCCGAAGTCATTTTTTTTTTTACTTTATATAAACAACATTAGTATCATAGCAACATGCATAATGGAATCAAAACTTGCGAGATATGGTCAAAATGTTATGCAACATAAAATAACGATCATAAATATAAAAGTCATTAATACAAATATCTGAAGTAATATAAAATTGACCATTTAATACCAATTATCCTGAACATCCGTTTAATGCAGATCGCATTATGACGAATTATATTAGAAGTGCGCTCAATCAAATGTACGTCTCAATAGAGCGCACGCGCAAATACGACGTTTGGATGTGGCATTTAAATGAATATTTAATGGTACGATGTATATGGTTATACAGTACGTGAGATTGATTCTTACCCACGGAATCGATGACATTAATAAGAATTCTACGCAGGAAGTTTTTGAATTGTAACATTGTTATTTTTTACTTCTACCCGCGGTTTCTCTCACGTCATATCTTAATTTCCAAAAGGAAATATATACTTTCCCATGGTAAAAATTATCTTATGTTCTTCCCTGTGTCTCCAACTATCCTCATACCGAATTACATGAAATTCTTATCAGCTGCTTGAAACTATTCCTAACTCACAAACACTTCAGTAGTTTGTACCTATATAACCTATTCAAACAAAAACTTGATATATTGATAAATAATAAACTCTCATTATTCTTTTGGTCAATTTTGGTATGGCAATAGACTAAAACCTGAAGATACTATAGATAAAATTTTGCTATGAGAATAGACAAAAACCTGAAGATACCATAGACAAAATTTTGGCGTGGGAATAGACTAAGACCCTCAAAGTAACCAAGACAGGAGATGCCATTGTCTAACATTCCCCTCTGCCAAAGCATAAGACTCGGAATCTTGTACGTTATATAAAACTAGTTGAGCTGCCTTATGGGCTGTCACACAACATTGTGCATGTCGCGGCGAACAGAGCTCCCACTAAAATGCCTATTTGTGCTGTTTTTTCGGGTAAAAAGAAGTCGAACACGTCAAGTATGCAAAAAGATGGTGTCACCTTTCATTTGCAAGTATTATTTTTAAGATTTATTGATTATTTAATTCATAATTTCATGTTTTACAATTCTGCAAATTCAAATTTAACGTCATATAGTCTCGTGAGGAGTGCGGTCTGACGTCATATAGTCTCGTGGGGAGTGCGTGAGCTAGGGTTGAACATTATCATATTTCAATTAATTATGACATTTGACATATAGAATTTGTATAGTTCATATAACAATTTTCTAATCTGGTAGGTATTAATTTAATCAGTAACAGCATCATTTGGTACTCTGCTGTCTTAAATTGCCGATGCCTTGTTACAATAATACACAATTTTACTATTTTTTGATACTTTAACAGTTACATAACGATGTACTAGCAATTATACCATTTAAATTAAATATTTTTATAAGTATTTATATAGGTGCATTATTTAAAACAATCAATAATGTAAAAATGAACTAAATTCAAACTTCCCTTCAAATCAAGTATAGATGATAAATCAAGTAGCACACTGCTGTTATTCTATCGAGACATACAATTTTTGTACAATACCAAATGGTGAAGGTGCCTTGATAGAATAACAGTTAAGTAACAAGTTTTGTTTCTATTAGCGGTTTCTATATATAGAAATCAAAAAGATGTATGACGAGGACATTTGCAATTGTTTTTTTTTATCTATCGCGAATTACTCAATCTGTCACTGTTAATCTCATTGTATGTTATTTTTGTTTATAAAAATAGCAGTAATAAAATAGTAACACTTACCAGCCATGCTTAAAAGGTAAGCATCTGTAAACTAGCGCCAACATCATCTTAAAAATTTTAGTTAAAAAATATTATCTTTTTTAATCAGCAGCCCTAATTGATTTTCACACTTGAAATAGGGATGCAACTATATCGATATTTTGGTTTTACGAGTAAATAGGAATGAATGAATGAATGGAATAATTGACATTAATTAAAAATATTATGCTTAAATCTTATTGAATAATAAATTATAATTGACAAACAAATAAGTACGCTTTATTTAATATTGTTTAATAATGACGTCTCGGATTATAATACACTAAAAGGTGCAGTCGAAAAATTACCTAATGATGTAATATTAATTACATCAGTGACCGGAGCATGGGAGTTCACAAAATATTATAACCCAATATAAATCTGCAAAAAAAATTACTCAAAATTATTGCTAACATATTAAGGATAAAAATCAAAAAATTTCGTTTAAGAGATATTGTTGATTGTTAAAGTATTTTTAATAATTAAATTAGTTTAATCGTATTAAATACAACTAAATATCAGATAGGGATCTATCTGATATTTAGCTGTATTTAATACGATTAAACTAATTTAATTATTATAATGACATACATGGGAATAATAGAACTAACTGTCAATCCCGTGTCAAAATACTCAATTATTTTTATAGTGTGTATCAAAACGTGTTTTTCAATAAAATATTTCTTTTAGAAAACGCATTTTAATGTTATTATAACAATGTCGGTGTTGCAGTATCTAATTTTGATGTAAAAATACAATTTTTGTTGTATCCGCAATTTGGTGTCAATAAAACTTATTTTATTTTCCGGTTTAATAGGACTTCTGTAGCTTTTTATGCAACAAAATTCGTATTTTTACCTTAATATCCTACCAAATAACAAATATGCAGTTAAAAAGACACAAAAATCAGGTAACATTATTAGATGTTATAATTTACTATAATAAACTACTGAGTATAAGTTTGCATTTTATTAACCTTCGATATCTGTCAATTTTATATTGACTACATACTAAATGTCGAAGCATGATATTTTAATTATGTTGAAATATTAACGCCAAGTTAACATTCATTCATTGATCGAAAGCGATTTATCGATATCATTCTTTTGGGTGATGTCTCGTTACTTCCCACACTTTTACATTTTTGTGTTCGAATAGAACGTCAACGTACTTTTTTAAGGTTTGTGTGCGTGAATTTCAAAATTGTGTGTCATGTGTCCATGTGTGCATTTGTAAAAACGTTAAAATTTTCTGTTTGTGTGTGCTGGTTTAGAGTGTAGTAGTAACCTCGCCCCCCGCAAGATATGACAGAAAAATTTGTTCGAGAAATTTGACTGATGCCTACTCCAGTTCTATTTACTCTGAGCTAAGACCTGAAGATACCATAGATAACATTTTAATAATGGGAGAATATCATTATTCTATTTACTATGGAAAAATCTGACGTCATGTCAAGTCACGGTCAGATATCTGTCTATAATAAAAATACGCCTCATCCAACCGTTCACAAATGTATAGAACTTAATAAATCTACGTGTTGGTACGTAGATCAATGAACCCGAATGATTGGGATACGCGAGTTGACTCCGGTTATATTTATTTATACACAATTAGGTCATGCTTAGGGTTGTTACCCGTTTATTATAGTGTTTGCTGCGAAGCGAGACACTTGAGTCGGTTTCGGAACGAAGATCTACAGGTGATCTAATATCTGTGGTCGGTGCCTTTTTTTTTCTTGGCCCCATTAAACCTGTTATAGGTTTGTATGGAAGTGGTTTTGTTATCTATGTTTTGATTTTCTAATAAACAGGTGTCATACACTATATATTGTTAACACATATATAAAAATGAATCGCAAAATGTGTTGGTAAGCGCATAACTCAACAATGCCTTTACCGATTTGGCTAATTTTGGTCTTGAATTATTCGTAGAAGTCCAGAGAAGGTTTGTACGTAGAAAACATAACAAAAAAAAATTTTAAAAAGTGTAAAGTCAAAATTTTTATACAAACAATTTGTATTAATACTTAAAAGCCAATTTGAACCTTTGACAAGACAAAAAAGTGACGTTAGTTCTGTCAAACAAATTTAATGTCATCATATGTCATTTCAAGTAGGAACAAAAAACTGCCACTGTACAAATCTTTTTGACAGGATGAAGTCTGTCGGGTCCGCTAGTGATAAATATAATTCCATTGGCGTAGTAGTCACAATGGTCGCACTCCTATTTTTGGTCTGGAGTAAAATATAATCACTACCACACTTGCTCGCGGTACTATCCATGTGGAGTCTCAGCTCGAAAGGTTCGGTAATGCCCAAACGGAACTAATATCCTCAAAAGGAATCCAAAATTTGGGTTTGATGGCCGCCATATGTGGATAGACCCTTCGAGAAGGGCTCTCTACGTTACGTTATTATGAATCATTCTGCTCTATACTTTGTGTCCAGGGCAAATGCGCCTCACGATTTGCCTATATGTTTCTTAGAACTTCGGCACAGGCTGAGTTTAGTCGGCAGGTCACGTGGTCAGACCGCTCTGGCCGCGTGCAGTCCGACATAACCTGCGTAAGACTTGCCGTTGCGGGGGTATCCTGTGCATGCCGCGGGTCGCCGGCGGGCGCGAGGAAGTCGCGACCGCTACGGCGACCCGGGATGGACCACGCCCCTTCCGTGGCCGGGGGGCGTGGTCGGCGGAGGAGACCGGGGGAGGTAGTGAGCCTCCCCCGAGGAGGGCTCCCCTGTATCGGCGGGGGAGCGGAGGTTGGAGGTTCCCGGAAGTGGCTTGATGTTCCCGGGGGCTCCCTACATGCCTGAGGAAGGCCATCCCTGAGGTTTTTAGTGGGTAGGCTTCCCCCTTCTGGGGAGGAGAGCCCTACATAACCGCCGGCTCGCCGCAGCCGGGGTATGCAATTTAATGCATTTTTCTCAGAGGAAAAAAAAAATCCTGTGCACGCTTCGTGCTCCTTGTGACGGATTCTCAGCCTACCTCTCCTGAGGAAAAAAGGCAAATACGCATACTACCTTATTAATGATAAGCGGTAGTAGTAGCATTTCGTATTATCATTACAGCCCCACGTCCTCGCAGATTGTAGGGCGATTAGAGCCTCAGTCAAACACGCTGGCCCAGGACGGATTGGTTACCCACACACGTTTTTGAATACAGTGAAGAATACAGTGAAGGAAAATACTTTACTGTAGGAGCCTGAGATGACATACATTACAGGACATGGCAGGATTGACCCCCCCCCCAATCATCCGATTCGTAGGCCAGTACCGCCACATAGCGCCACCGCCGCGTCGAATATGAGAATCGGAAAGGAAATCTGCAACCCTCACAAGAACTAGATTATACGTTGCTGAATTGTGACAAGATGACCCAGCAGTGCGGATACTCTTGTTTTGTGGAAGAAGAAGGAGAAGACGGTTGTGAAGTAGTAGCCCAAAGGTAGCTTTAAAGGCTTGTGTATCTAGGTTAACGGATAAACATACATATATAAATATCTTTGATAGAAATATATATATATTAACAACTATGACTTGAGATACAAATGTTCGCATTCATCACACATATATCTGCTCTCACCGGGATTCGAACCCGGGATAGCGACACCTGAAACCGGTGTACTAACCTCTCAACTACTCTTCATATTGTAAATGAGTTACTAAATAATTTAAACTAATCACAGATTTATAAGGACGCTTGGCATTTTAGTAGTAAGAATTATCTACTGGGTGAAAAACAGAATTCTAGTTTATTGCGCCTGCCTATATGTTTTGTCCAAAGCAATTTATTTGGTCAAAACGAGGTGGTAACCCTGGTCATAATATTGAGTGGCTAAGTGGCCGGCCAATGTGCTTCTCGTTTTTGGACGCAATTGCTTTGCATTTTGTGTGTTTAAGTGAGCTGATAGACTATATCCTGTCCAGTTTCAAAAATTGGCACGCAGTAAGATTAGAGGAGACGTCAGCAGTCTAGGACTGTCACTTCTCTTTGTCTCGCTCTAACTTTACTGTGTGTATGTAGGTAGGAGCAGGATGTGGTGAGACAAGATTATGTTCAGAGCGCAAGCCCTGTTATTTATTTTTTAACACCTTTGCTGATGTAATTCCACCGCTTTTAAATATGTAAAGCGGGTCATAAAAAACGCATGTGTTACCAAAGCAAATAGTTAAGTTATAGTCCTTACAAATTCCATAACAGTATTATTTGCCATTTCGCGCGCTGTTGCTATTCAAAGGAGAATGCCCAAATTTGCCCCACTGGTCCCAAAGCTATAACAAAATGTAAATAAATATAAAAATAAAATTACGAATTTTAGTGGCATTTATTTCGCAAATAGGCGTGCGAGAGTAAAACACAATAAAATAAAGTGTTTCTTAAAAACGGAAATGGCAATATGACATAAATACGAAACCGAGTAATATGGCCAAAAGTCAAAACTACGCATTAAATTAATTAAAATTCTATTATTAAACTGCACATAATGTAAGTTGCTGAAAATCAATGAAAAGGCTAAAAACACTGTAATTCAAACTAAATAAACAAGCTTTCGTATTTCATTAAGTATATTTAATAAACTTAGTTTTATATTGCACTTGTGCTAGGTAAAAATAAGTTCTCTTTTTTACACTATGGTGTAAGTTGCTAAAAATACACGAAAATGTTAGGAATATACTGTGATTCCAACTAAGTACATTATACATACCTTTCTTTTTATCAAAAAATATTTTATGTCAAACAAAATGAATATCGTCGTCTTACAACTTTGCTAATAAATAGTTGTAGGCGCTCATCTTATTTGTCTAATATCTTTATTTTCGCACGAATTTTCGACTTAATATCTGCTTCATTTAAAAATCTATGCTAATTACGCACACATTAAAAAAATCTCATTAGTGGGCATGCATATGCATGTGACTGGGGCACAGCTCTTTATAATTTGGGCATTGTCCTTGGAACTAATCGTCGCGCGCGCCGCGGAAAATGGCGGGAAGCAACAGTGTGCATTCACAGATTGTGTTTATTTAAATGTTTTTTTTTCCGTTTCCTCGCAAATGTGTTAAAAAACGTCGTACGATATACAACGTGCGTATTGGTTATAACATGCTCGGCTCAATTACGCCTCGCATGTTATAACCACCATAACGCACTAATATCGTAATGTACTAATTCCCTCCGTTAGGCTTGAGTGTTAGAAAATACTTCAATTAAGGCGTCGCGTCATCTGTGCTGTATATATAATTTATAAATATATATAATACTAGCTTTCTGCCCGCGGCTTCGCCCGCGTGGATTTCGGGATTGGATATAGAGGGTTAAGCTCTAAGTTACATACAAAAATACAAATCTTTCCTCTTTATAATATTAGTGTAGATTTCTTATATATCTTTGAAGTGTTATTCCGATTCTACACCGGTTTATTTTTAGTCAGGAGTGCGGTTTTCAGTTTTATCGCTTGTTCATGAATCAGACTATAATTAGCGATGACTAATTAAGTTGGGATTAATAGCTGGTTTATAAGCACCGTTATTGAACGCTTTATTACGCTAGAAAGATAAACGCTACCATTGTGTGAAATATATCATAGCAACAATTACTTTTAAAATTTTCTTAAAAACCTTCGATTCAAGATCGAATATTATATTAAACTAGCGGAACTAACAGACTTCGTCCTGTCAAAAAGATTTGTAAAGTGGCAGTTTTTTGTTCCTACTTGAAATGACATATGATGACATTGAATTTGTTTGACAGAACTAACGTCACTTTTTTGTCTTGCCAAAGGTTCAAATTGGCTTTTTAGTATTAATACAAATTGTTTGTATAAAAATGTTGACTTTACACTTTTTCAAATTTTATTTTTTTATTTTCTCTACGTACAAACCTTCTCTGGACTTCTACGAATAATTCAAGACCAAAATTAGCCAAATCGGTAAAGGCATTGTTGAGTTATGCGCTTACCAACACATTTTTCGATTCATTTTTATATATAAGATATAATATATATGAAAAACTATCAAAATCATAATTGGTTAGGACAAAAAATACAATTAAAACTACATTTGCATGGATAACCTCCTCTTTCTGGAAGTCTGTTACAAAATTTTCCTTAAAAATCTATAAAGTTATTTCATTCATGAGTTATAAAATTAAAAAAGAAACAAAACTATCTTTCTCTGTCTGTTACGTTTCTACGTCAAAATAATGAAACCAATGTGTGATCTAATTGGGTATGGGGATTGTTTCCGACTTGAGAAAAGACAATAACATTTTACATATAAAATTACCTTCATTTCCCATTGTAAGATTATTTTTTTCATTTAATATATAATCTAGTGTAACACTTGTATCTAATAATTTGTTATTTATATTTAAAAAAATATGTGTAAAATAGATTTTACTTTATTTATTAACTTTATTCAAATTATTTTTTTGGTTTTAAATTTATTTTATTATCTAGGTTATTATTATAGGTTATTATTAGCATGTGCGGGAAAGTTATAAAAATGTTGTTAAATGTTAATAAAAAGTAATAATGATGAATACGAAGATGCAAATTAGTTACATTCCAAAATAAAACACCCTCATACCTTTTAAAGTTACTACTTAATATTATTAGTAGTTTGATTATGAGAAAATGCCCCTTTTACATAGAAAAGTCGATATAACGCGGGAGAAGCTAGGTAAATTGGAAATAAGGAGGCACAAACGACTTTTAATGTTATTTTCCTAGTAATATAACTTTGTAACTTTGTAAGTATTAATAGATGTTTGTTACTCTTTCACGTAAAAGACACTTATATATACTTATACTTATATATCAGAATAACTTATAGGCTACAATTTATAAGTGTGAAACTAATATAAGTTACTCGAAATACTAATCCGGCGCAGACGAAGTCGCTCTCAATACTACACTGATTTAAATGTAATTTGGTACACAGCTAGTTCAGAAACTGAGGAAAAAATAGGCTTCCCGTTTCTTCAATATGAAAAACGGGTACAGGGGATGAAAACCTAATAAAAACAGCTGACGGGCTCTGATGCAATTCGATATGATGATTCTTGTAGACACGAAAAATTTTTCATGCTTTCGTATCGCTTACAGCTAGGAAAAATTAAGTAAGTAAGTAAGAAACGTCACATTACCGACCTTTTTAGGAATTCTCTTAATTCACTGAAAAACGATTTGTATCGTCACGATTCGTGAATGGTAATTACACGTTTTAATGTCAGAAATGTATTTCTAATGCTGTCATTAATTAAGTGTGCAAGCTAACATTTTTATTTAATTATTATTTTTGTGTAAAATTTTATTTTTGCTATGTTTAGTCATTCCTATAGAAAAATTAAAGCTTTTATTAAATGTTTTTAATTAATTAATGCTTTTTTTCTTCTTTTAATATTGTAAATAATGTTCTTTTAATAAAAAGAACAAAATATACTTTTACATATAAAAGCTTATTGCGAGATTTACTTACTTATAGAATACTTTTAACGACAAAACCAAGCTTAGTAAACCCTTTCATTTGATACCTATATTGTAGGGGTGCATTATAAATATTTGGTCCGCCATCTTGGAAATGTCCGCCATATTGGATTAAGAGAGACGTCACACACATAACCATGCATTGTCATCCGTCTTACACGTGCATGCGAAATTTCAGCTCAATCGGAGACAGGAAAGTGGATCAAATTAACATTCCAAGATTTTCTTACATAGTTACAAGTGAATCTAATATAAAAGCTTGTAAAAATGTATTTTAATGAACGTATGTGTCAAAATAAAGAGAAAAATATTTTTTTTTTATTGCTAAAGTTGACAAACAAGCAGGCTGCCCACCTGATGGTAAGTGGTAACAGTCGCCTATAGTACATGTGGTTCCCACGAGATTCGCAGCAAATCTGCAAACCTCATAAGAACCACAGTGTACGTTGCCAACTTGTGACATAAGATGTAAAGTCACAGTAATTTTACTGCCTATCTTATCCTTCACGCCGGAACACAGCAAAGCGAACCCTGCTGTTTGGCGGCGGAAATAGGTAAGACGGAGGTACCCATGCAGACGACCCTGGTACAGAGTCTACCTCCTAGAAAATAAGATGACGAGTACCTCTGAAAAATCCAATATAACGCTAGCGAACAAAAAAACGTTAAAAAGTGCGTTAATAAAATGTTGTGCGACTAAAATATTTGTAATCAGCTTCGGCATTCGCTGCTGGAAATGTAAATGAGCAGCCTACGATATCTTATCAAGGTCGTCGGAGGCCGTACGTTATCGCTACATTAAGATATCTGGCTTTTATGTGACGCAATACGCTAAGGTGTTAAGGAACCATGACTGACTTATGAGTTGGGAAACAGTTTATTAAGCTGGTATTTTACTGTGGAATATCAGGGTTAGTATTTCGGGTAGCTTCTATTCATTATTAAGATCCTTTTGAAGCGCTTTAAGATGTACGTTGAATAATACTGTTATATCTATTTAAGTACATATTATTATTTATTTTTCATTTATGTAAGTATACAATATTTATGTATATACCTTTTATATATAGGTACACTACATCACCCCCTTCCAGAGACCGTCCTACGCGTGATAATAGTCCGGAAATTTTACCTTACGACCCGATCGAGTGACTTTAGGTGAAGGAATGTCTTCTGACACAGGTAAGTCATCGCGTACTGTAGGTGAAGGTGAGTAAGTGTGAGTGTGTGTGCTTGAAGTGAGTGTGTCTGGATCACGCAGTATGTAGGAAGGGTTTAGTCTGTCTATTGAGACAGTGACTGGCTTACCATTGATAGTGAGCTTAAAAACCTTCTCTCCCCGTTTTATGACCTCATGTGGTCCGGTATAGGCTGGTTTGAGACAGCCGGCTCCTGTGTCGTCACGAAGGAAAACATGAGAAGCCGTTGCTAAATCCTTGAATATGAACGGGGACCGTTGTGAGCCATGACGTGAAGCGGGAGAAGGTTGCAGGTTTTTCGCGAACATGCGAAGGCGTGCAACATAGCTAGTAATGTCAGCTGTATTTAACTCGTCTGACACGAAGAATTCTCCTGGCAGACGCAATGGTTCGCCATAAACCAGTTCTGCTGAGGAGGAATTTAAGTCTTCCTTGTAGGTACTGCGGATCCCTAGCAATACCAACGGAAGAGACTCGACCCAACTGCTGTCAGTGTGGCAGGTTATGGCAGCCTTAAGTTGCCTGTGGAACCTTTCCACTAATCCGTTGCATGACGGATGATATGCAGTGGTTCGTTTGTGCTGGAAACCAGCAAAAGTTACTCGCCTAAGTATATTTTTACGTAAAACTTTTACAGTGCGAGCCACGTTACTCGCCTAAGTATATTTTTACGTAAAAACTTTACAGTGCGAGCCATGTTACTCGCCTAAGTATATTTTTACGTAAAAACTTTTACAGTGCGAACCATGTTACTCGCCTAAGTATATTTTTACGTAAAAACTTTTACAGTGCGAGCCATGTTACTCGCCTAAGTATATTTTTACGTAAAAACTTTTACAGTGCGAGCCATGTTACTCGCCTAAGTATATTTTTACGTAAAACTTTTACAGTGCGAGCCACGTTACTCGCCTAAGTATATTTTTACGTAAAAAACTTTTACAGTGCGAGCCATGTTACTCGCCTAAGTATATTTTTACGTAAAAACTATTACAGTGCGAGCCACGTTACTCGCCTAAGTATATTTTTACGTAAAACTTTTACAGTGCGAGCCATGTTACTCGCCTAAGTATATTTTTACGTAAAAACTTTTACAGTGCGAGCCATGTTACTCGCCTAAGTATATTTTTACGTAAAAACTTTTACAGTGCGAGCCATGTTGCTCGCCTAAGTATATTTTTACGTAAAAACTTTTACAGTGCGAGCCATGTTACTCGCCTAAGTATATTTTTACGTAAAACTTTGACAGTGCGAGCCATGTTACTCGCCTATGTATATTTTTACGTAAAAACTTTTACAGTGCGAGCCATGTTACTCGCCTAAGTATATTTTTACGTAAAACTTTGACAGTGCGAGCCATGTTACACGCCTAAGTATATTTTTACGTAAAAACTTTTACAGTGCGAACCATGTTACTCGCCTAAGTATATTTTTACGTAAAAACTTTTACAGTGCGAGCCATGTTACTCGCCTAAGTATATTTTTACGTAAAACTTTGACAGTGCGAGCCATGTTACACGCCTAAGTATATTTTTACGTAAAACTTTTACAGTGCGAGCCATGTTACTCGCCTAAGTATATTTTTACGTAAAAACTTTTACAGTGCGAGCCATGTTACTCGCCTAAGTATATTTTTACGTAAAACTTTGACAGTGCGAGCCATGTTACACGCCTAAGTATATTTTTACGTAAAAACTTTTACAGTGCGAGCCATGTTACACGCCTAAGTATATTTTTACGTAAAAACTTTTACAGTGCGAGCCATGTTACTCGCCTAAGTATATTTTTACGTAAAACTTTTACAGTGCGAGCCATGTTACTCGCCTAAGTATATTTTTACGTAAAAACTTTTACAGTGCGAGCCATGTTACTCGCCTAAGTATATTTTTACGTAAAACTTTGACAGTGCGAGCCATGTTACACGCCTAAGTATATTTTTACGTAAAAACTTTTACAGTGCGAGCCATGTTACTCGCCTAAGTATATTTTTACGTAAAAACTTTTACAGTGCGAGCCATGTTACTCGCCTAAGTATATTTTTACGTAAAAACTTTTACAGTGCGAGCCATGTTACTCGCCTAAGTATATTTTTACGTAAAAACTTTTACAGTGCGAGCCATGTTACTCGCCTAAGTATATTTTTACGTAAAAACTTTTACAGTGCGAGCCATGTTACTCGCCTAAGTATATTTTTACGTAAAAACTTTTACAGTGCGAGCCATGTTACTCGCCTAAGTATATTTTTACGTAAAAACTTTTTGGTGTGACACTATTTCCTTAGTTATTTTGTAGCGTTTTATTTATGATAGTTTAAAAAAAGAAATTTTGCCAGCTAAGATCAGGGTGTGGGTATCATCCTTATCGGAATCGAATCGACCTGGTGATATATGTAGATATTTAGGATTAATGATATGGGCGCCTCCACATAAATACAAACAGACCTTCAAATGGTTAGGTGATAAAATTAAACCAAGAAATTTATATATGTAAGTTTATAATTACATTACAAAAGATACATGTAAATACAAATCAATAAAAGAAAAAAATATATTATATATTAGTCCACCAAATCAATGGGCACGGTAGGTTGCACACGTTACACATTTAAAAGTTCACATTTGAGCTGAGCCATCCTCCATTCGTCACCCAAGGTGAATGTCACAAAAGAAAAACTAATTTCTTCAAAATACGGTGGTACACACACGCAAAATAGTAAGAATGGTAAGATGTCACCTTAAAAGTTGGAATTCCATCGGTGATGGCAGGGATTCCGTTGATGAGCAAGACAACCTACATCACCGCATGGCTGGGTGCATGAAGTCGCGTTGGGATGAAACGGCCCAAACGCCCTATATTTGAGATGGTTCCGAGGTATACCGTGAACCCTACAACAATGTATTAAACATGAAAATTCTATCCCACGAACATGTGGAAATCTTTAAAGTTAAAACAAAAGAGGAGAATACAACTTACCATTATCTGGGATTGCTGCACGAAACTAATTATGGCATTAAGCCGTTATTTAAATGAAATATTAAAAAGGAAAAGATAATATAAAGAAAGACTAATAGTTTGCCTTCATGGTGGCCTAAAGCGGCACATCCGCCAGGAGAGGAACGCCGAAAGACCCATCTTTCGCGTCCTCCTCGCCGTCGTCAAATGACAGCCAAGACTCGAAATAGCTAATAAATAGCTAATAATAGGAGGGATCACCATAGATCAAACCGTCACGTTCCGAATTTGAAGTATCACAGAATGAAGAAAAGGCGGAATTGTCCAACAAGGAGAAAGAAACGAAAACTTATTTTAATGAACCAAAACGAAAGAATTTGTTTTAAGTAAACTCCTAATAGATAATATTAGGTATATATTAGTTATGAAAATATGTTGAGGTTTACTATAACAGTCCATGGCTTCACCCTATCAAACCTCTAAAACCATAGATCTGTATATTGAAATTTAAGTTCTAAATTACAATTCCAACTAAAACTCCTATCACAGACTCAACACCATCTGTATGCTGATTAAATGAATACAGAAACTAAATGTTTTGTCCCTATGTCCATCTTGTTATAAGTAAAATTTATGAAATATAAATTAAGACAAAAAAATTGCATTTATGCTGAGGCTGTACTGGTTCCGATCCCTTCACTCTTACTTCCGCTTAAAAAGGTTAACAAAAGAAATAAGTATCTGTCACAAAATCCTAATAGAATATGTAAACAAGAATTAAAATTGTAAATTAATAATGAAATTAAAAGCATTTTGATGATTAAATTGTGCTGAAAACAATAGTAAAAAATAACACGTTACAGTACCGTTCCAGGTGGGAAAAGAATTATTTTATTTAAAAATTAAAAAATTTTAAATAAAATAATTCGTAAAAAATACGAAGTGTAAAGAGTATTTTTGTGGCTGACTGTACTGATGATAGGTACTTCTATAACATCACTCTTGCTATTTAACAAAAGAACTCAAAAAGCAAACTAAGAAATCACTCAATGTCAATGAACTCATAATACACACTAGTTCATCCAATGTGTAAATACTATCATGTTAAAATAACTAATCTTAAACTTCCTAATTTCAAAAATACTTCAACGTCATCCACTAGGTTTATACTATAATAGAACATCATTACAAGTAAAGCAAATTATATATATTGGTTTGTCTTGTAAAGTAGGACAATTAATGTAGGTCAACTACATATTAAGTTTTCAGATATGTGAGAATAAGATTTCTAGTATGTAATTTAAGTACAAACTAATAAGTATATTATTATCAAGAAAAATCTAAAAGAATGGTCTAACCCATCAAGGCAGCCACATGTATTATTAACTATTTATAAGTTGTCGCCTAGACAAAATGAACAAGAACGCTCAGTGCTGCAAAATAATTACAGACTTAAATGGCTTCAACTCAAAAGAAAGTATTCATTAATTAATACAAGGCTCAATACACTCAATGTGTAGAACCATAGGTGTATTAAGTATTTATGAACAAATAGATTAGTGTTAGAAAATTAAAAAAGAAAGACCTAACACTTAAAGGTAGCTACATGTACTATTCAACTTTTAAAGTTGTTGCCCAAACAAAAATGTTTATGCTGCATATAAGTACAGACTTAATTGGCTTCAACTCAAAGGAAAGTATTTATTGAACAATACAGGCTTATTTTAATGAAAAGAAAGGGTTTGAAGTGCTTGGAGTATCTACCCAAGACACTTAACATAGTAATAGTTAATGTGTTTATCATTTCCAAAGTGTATAAATATTAAGATTAATCTAAATGAATATTATTAAAGAATACTCAAAGAGACATGAAAGGAAATACATTTTGATAACACACTTTAAAGAAATTATTTTAACTTATTAAGTCAGTAGGACATTCGCCTGGTCTGACTATATCTTTTATGTGCCAGCGGCCTAAGGGTTTACCTTCTACTGTTTTCAGGGTGAAAACCACAGGAGAATGTTTCTCTGTGATGACACATTTTTCGAACTTGGGGGCTAGCTTAGCAGAGAAGTGTTTGGCTGCATTAGAAAGAGGAAAGCATCTTTTAAAAACTATCTGCCCTACTTGAAGTTCGACATGACGCCTTCGTAAATTATAATAATGAGAATTTTTTATATGTGAATTTTTAAGATTGACCCTTACCTTATTAAATATTGTATTTAAGTCTTTAAGAGAGTCAGAAAATCTATAAGTGTTGTCTACCATAATCTTTTCAGAATCTACAGGATAATCCAAATTATAAAGTGAACCATCCAGGATCATCTCCCTACCATGTGACAAAAAGAAAGGGGTGAATTTAGTACCATCATGGATTACAGTATTGAGAGCACATTGCACCTCAGCTACGTTCTTATCCCAATTTCTATGATCAGAACGCACATATGATGCAAGAGATCTAACAATTTCACGGTTCACACGCTCCGTCTGGTTAGTCTGGGGATGATAAACTGGATTATAAAATAAGTGTGGAACTTTATATTTAATTAATAATTCCTTAAATTCTTTAGAAACAAATTGAGGGCCATTATCAACATAAATATACTTAGGCACCCCATGCGTAAGAAAACAAAGAGAGATGAAATCCCAAATCAACAAGTCATTTCATATATTTATATATTACTCTATGCAAGATAAAAATTGAGTAATAAATCAAAGCATAAGATATCATATACAAGCTACAATCTATCAGCTTGTAAAAGAATAATAAAGGTCACTGACATCAGCGCCTCTTCACTAAGTGTGTCAGAAAGTTAAAGTCAACATTTATGTATTCAATTAATTAATACTCACAACAAATACAGATACTAATGTGTACCGTTGTTAGTTATTATTAATAAAAATTTGGCAAAAATATGCATAATTACATATTGGAAAATTCCCTGCTTGTGGAAGTTTATCATCATCACACACCATACATATTGTTAATAATGTGCAAACCAGTTTATATTCATTCAGATGAATAAAGATTAATAAATACATTTGTTACAACAAACCATTTATTTTAAAGAAGTGCATTTCATAGATGCAACAAGTCAACAACTATGTGTTGAATTAAATAATACTCACAACTGATACAGATAATAATGTGTACAGTTGGTAGTTATTATTAATGAAAATTAAGCAAAGATATGCATAATTCCACATTAGAAGATTTCCTACTAGAGGAAGTTTATAATGGTAACACACCATACATATAGTTAATAATGTGTAAACCAGTTTATATTCATTCAGATGAATAAAGATCAATAAATACATTTGTTGCAACGAACCTTTTTATTTTAATAGAAGTGCATTACATAGATGCAAGTTTAGAATTACACTTTGACTACATATGTCAGTGTAATCATTAATTCAAAATTAGTTACCAAGCAGGTTAATATTTGAGATGAAGTTGACATTTAATAAACCTGAGAACATGACTGAGTTCTCAGTCAAAGATATTTGTTTAAAAGAAATTAAGTTTCCATAATTTGACAGGGATTCACCTTCGAGACGCATCAATATTGAGATCAAAGTAGACTTGAGTACCACTATCTGGATTAGGGTCGACTACCCTTGACAACCTACACAACAGAATTAATTACTACGAGACACTAACCTTTTCAACAGACGAGATTCAGTACAACTACCATCCGGGATATCTCTTTCAATGTCTGAAACCTTTGGAGTACATATTGTCACCTCCTTAGACTGGTCACAAACACCAAACTGGTCAATGGATTTGAGGCTTCCCCGTCGGGCTAATTTCACTGTGTGTCTGAGGAACTTCCCTAGGTCGTCCGTTGAGGAAGATGGTTCAGCTGGTAAATGTCTGATACTGAGTTCGTGTAACAATTCATCTTTCAAGAGATACTCAACAGAACATCCTGCAGTGATAAAGTCCATGATTAACAATATGCAATGAAATAGTTAAACATTAAAATATAACAGTTGTGTTTTAATACAAAATTAAGTTAATTATAAAAAAAATAAAGTTTAAGTTTAAACAATAAAGGTGATTAAAATTAAGTAAGCTAGATGACACATAATATTACACAGAAAATGTGTTTAAATTAAGTAAGCTAGACAACGCTTAAGGATACACAAGTATGTGATTTAGATTAAATTAGGTAAGCTAGACAACACTTAAGAATACACAATTATATGTGATTTAGATTAAATTAGGTAAGCTAGAAATTAAGACACAATATCATTATTACACATTACATATGATCTAGATGTATATTTTTAAGTAAAAGTATTAAGATATGTATTACAACAAGAGTTAAATCACCACCATTTGAAGTCTTCCAGGCCTAACGTTGGGTACGCCAATTGTAGCGTTTTATTTATGATAGTTTAAAAAAAGAAATTTTGCCAGCTAAGATCAGGGTGTGGGTATCATCCTTATCGGAATCGAATCGACCTGGTGATATATGTAGATATTTAGGATTAATGATATGGGCGCCTCCACATAAATACAAACAGACCTTCAAATGGTTAGGTGATAAAATTAAACCAAGAAATTTATATATGTAAGTTTTAATTACATTACACAAAAGATACATGTAAATACAAATCAATAAAAGAAAAAAATATATTATATATTAGTCCACCAAATCAATGGGCACGGTAGGTTGCACACGTTACACATTTAAAAGTTCACATTTGAGCTGAGCCATCCTCCATTCGTCACCCAGGTGAATGTCACAAAAGAAAAACTAATTTCTTCAAAATACGGTGGTACACACACGCAAAATAGTAAGAATGGTAAGATGTCACCTTAAAAGTTGGAATTCCATCGGTGATGGCAGGGATTCCCGTTGATGAGCAAGACAACCTACATCACCGCATGGCTGGGTGCATGAAGTCGCGTTGGGATGAAACGGCCCAAACGCCCTATATTTGAGATGGTTCCGAGGTATACCGTGAACCCTACAACAATGTATTAAACATGAAAATTCTATCCCACGAACATGTGGAAATCTTTAAAGTTAAAACAAAAGAGGAGAATACAACTTACCATTATCTGGGATTGCTGCACGAAACTAATTATGGCATTAAGCCGTTATTTAAATGAAATATTAAAAAGGAAAAGATAATATAAAGAAAGACTAATAGTTTGCCTTCATGGTGGCCTAAAGCGGCACATCCGCAGGAGAGGAACGCCGAAAGACCCATCTTTCGCGTCCTCCTCGCCGTCGTCAAATGACAGCCAAGACTCGAAATAGCTAATAAATAGCTAATAATAGGAGGGATCACCATAGATCAAACCGTCACGTTCCGAATTTGAAGTATCACAGAATGAAGAAAAGGCGGAATTGTCCAACAAGGAGAAAGAAACGAAAACTTATTTTAATAAACCAAAACGAAAGAATTTGTTTTAAGTAAACTCCTAATAGATAATATTAGGTATATATTAGTTATGAAAATATGTTGAGGTTTACTATAACAGTCCATGGCTTCACCCTATCAAATCTCTAAAACCATAGATCTGTATATTGAAATTTAAGTTCTAAATTACAATTCCAACTAAAACTCCTATCACAGACTCAACACCATCTGTATGCTGATTAAATGAATACAGAAACTAAATGTTTTGTCCTATGTCCATCTTGTTATAAGTAAAATTTATGAAATATAAATTAAGACAAAAAAATTGCACTTATGCTGAGGCTGTACTGGTTCCGATCCCTTCACTCTTACTTCCGCTTAAAAAGGTTAACAAAAGAAAATAAGTATCTGTCACAAAATCCTAATAGAATATGTAAACAAGAATTAAAATTGTAAATTAATAATGAAATTAAAAGCATTTTGATGATTAAATTGTGCTGAAAACAATAGTAAAAAATAACACGTTACAATTTACTAACGACTCATGCAGATAACAAGTGATTCACCAAACAATATTCATTCCACTTGTTATCAGTACTATAATATAAACTCACCTTACGTGAGGTGAGGTATGTCCCTTTGAGGCCGTTTCTCCCATTGAGGAAAAGCAGACTCGATTATATAAACTCTTTATTGCACACAATAAAACAAAGTAACGATAAAAAATACTACCAGGTACCAAGTTAATTGAACCAAAGGCGGACTTATCGCTCAGAGAGTTTTCTTCCAGCCAACCCTAGATTATTTTGTGAGATTAAAAAAAATGCGTCCCGCGGTTTCACCCGTGGACGATTTGCATTGTTTATATATTTCTATAGTAAGCTAGTACTAAATATAGCCTATGTTACTCAGTAATAATGTAGCTTTCTAATGAAAGAAGAATTATTTAAAATCGGTCCAGTACTTTTTGAGTTTATTCGTTACATAAAAAAATACAAATCTTTCCTCTTTATAATATTTGTGTAGATAGGAGCGTAATTTTTATATACATTATTAATATATATATATATGTAAAAAAAATAGATTGGATACATCCATACATAATCATAAATATATGACGTCATTTCATTCAATATTTGTTACGGTTACAAATGTATTTTTAGAATTACTGATAACACTGATAAGTTATAACAATATTACAGCGTTATCGGAATCGATCAGTATGAATAAAATATAGTAATCAAATACAAGTATTAGGTAGTCGTATATTTTTTAATAAACATTATGTGTTTGATAATTAAAGTGATATTTTGTGTTTAGTATATTCGTTCCTTAAGATATTTTCTCTTAAGATGAGTTCTTTAGGTACTTAGTGAAAGTATTTTTTTTATATTTCATTTGCTTTTACCCCAATTTCCAGTTTAATAGTATTTAATTTGTAATATAGTTATTTTTTTGTATTTAATTGGCTATAATTTGTGTGTTTAATTAGTTTTTTTTTTCTTTCTCATCACTCAATTAGCTACTTACTTTTCATTTTTTACCTCTCAGACCGTTTTTTTTTATTAACTATCTGTGAACACTTCACTGGTTTCTGTAATATTTTTTTTGTTGTAATATTTATAGATTTAAGTATAACTGTTTGTGTTCCTAAGAAAATAAAATAAAAAATAAAAAAAAATAGAGAAAAATATATACTTTTTCGAATATAGTGAATCATAAAGTTAGAAGATCCTGTTTCCAGATTCTTTGGAAATGTGTATAAGTAAGTAATACTTAATCTATATTTAACATTAATATGAAATTAGTTTTTATTGGCGAATGGCGACAGGTCACAGCCACAACGTGCGATCCCCGAATGCCAATAACGCTGAAGGGGAAAATTTACAAATCGATCATCCGACCTGTCGTCATGTATGGAAGTGAATGCTGGGCCATCAAGAAGAAGGATGAAAACAGATTGCATACAAATGGAATAAGAATGTTACGATGGATGTGTGGTGTGACAAGGATAACATAAGGAATGAGTACATAAGAGGAAGCCTGAAAGTAGCGCCAGTGGTAGAAAAAGTGAGAGGAAGTAGATTAGCATGGTTTGGACATGTGATGCGGAGGGATGAAAGTCATGTCACAAAACGAATGTTGAATATGAAAGTGGAGGGATACACGGACAGAGGAAGGCCGAATAAAAGATGGATCGATTGTGTGAAGAATGATATAAGAATGAAAGGAGTAAGCATGGAAATGACGGCTGATAGAGAGGAATGGAAGAAAAAGATCTACTGCGCCGGCCCCAGATAATGGGAAATGGGCAAGAGGATGATGATGATGAAATTAGTTTTTATTATATGTGTTATCAAGCAGGTAACCTTTATTATATTCACATGAAATGAAATTTTGCCGTGATTATATTTCAAGACAGACATACGTATATATATATATTTTTTTTTTTAAATTTATCCCACTTTTTAATTCACTTGAAAAAAGAAGCGGTTTTAAGTAGTGATGCAACGGATCTGTGTTTCTGTTTCCGCAAGTGCGGAAGTTCCGCGCGCTTTTCAGCATCCGTTTCTGTTTCTGTTTCCGCAACTTTTATAACGGAGATTTAAACGGAAGTCAACCGCCGGCTGAGAGTTGCATGCGAGGCGCGTGAGAATCGCTGGACAGATTGTGACGAAGCGGCCAAATTATTTTTAACTAGCTTTCTGCCCGCGGCTTCGCCTGCGTGGATTTCGGGATTGGGTCTATAGAGGGTTAAGGGTCATAGCTTTTGCTCACGGCTACATATCCGCGGAGGTCTGTTTATGGCGCGAAGACTTTATCGGGCTTCCCGTGGGACTATCCGTTTTTCCGAGATAAAAAATACCGCAAAACCTTGCTCAAGAATCACTCTATCTATTGATGAAAACCGCATGAAAATCTGTACAGTAGTTTTTGAGCGAAGCCTTTATTGCGCATCCCGTGGGATCTGTCGATTTTCCGGGATAAAAAGTAGCCTATGTTACTCGGGGATAATGTAGCTTTCCAAAGGTGAAAGAATTTTTGAAATCGGTCCAGTAGTTTCGGAGCCTATTCATTACAAACAAACAAACAAACAAATTTTTCCTCTTTATAATATTAGTATAGATAAAATATAACTTACCACTACTAAATTTTGAATATTAATAATACGTTTAGTTGCAATATTGTTTTCTATAGTAGATTTCTAATATATATATATATTTCTACTCTAGATTTGGTGTATTTGATACTTAATAAAGAATTATATTTGTAAATTTTCATATTATTTACACTTTCGTTTCTGCATCTGTTTCCGTTTCTGCTAAAATTTAATTTTGACATCTGTTTCCGTTTCTGTTTCCGCTATGAAAATTCCGTTGCGTCACTAGTTCTAAGTTTGATTGTTTTTTTTTCATATAAAAATTCATAATAAAAATAATTGTATTTAAATTCAGTTGTCATTTAGCCTAATAAATATTGCGTATTAAATATGAATGTATGTATATAAATAAAGCTGTTATGCTAATTATAAATAACATGAGTTTAGAACAAATAAATAAATCGACCTTGCGCCCGCAGTGATTTGGGTCTATTCGTTATTCAATATTTAATGTAGCTTCATATTTACTTCGAAAACAAAACATGTAAAGTTATCGAAATATATTTTCCTAATAGGTCAATGTTACCGAATATAAATAATTTTATTACACAATAGATAATAGATTGATTTTAGTAACTTTTAATAGCGGGTTGTGACGAATATTGTTAATTTTACAGTGCAGAGTATGGTTGAAAAAACTTCGTGCAGAGTATGTTTGATACAATTATTTGGTTAATGTGGACCCCCTTAGGGTAAAAGCCTTCAAAGAATTTCATCTTTCTGTCCCTGGCGGTGGACATCCAGTCTCTTCCTGCGGTGGCCTCAACTTCATCCTGCCACCGGCCATACGGAGGAACTTTGCCTCGCCAACTAACAAAATTATATATAAACAACTAGCTGACCCGGCAAACGTTTTTTTGCCATATACATAATTTAAAATGTTAAGGGTGGACAACCCTTATCACTAAGGAGTATTATTATTTCATGTAAGTCGGGGCTGATGTGCATCACTGCGACCTATTAAGATCTATTGTGACCAGCCTCCTATGTAGGTTCTATGTAGGCCCTACAGTAGCTCCCTTAACTGGGCACTGACCAAGAAAGATAGGATGTTCCCAGTTCGGATTGTTTTTATTTCATCTGGGTCAAGGATGTGTTTCCCCAGGTGTCTGCTTCTTTTGTGAATCAGCGGTTCACAGTAGCACAAGAGGTGTATTGGTGTTTCACGCTCTTGTTCGCAGACTCTGCATGTGTCAGTGTCCTTAAGTTTCATGTTGTGAAGGTGTCTATGCAACTTGCAGTGACCGGTCATAGCCCTAACCATCACGCTCAAGTTACTCCTGTTAAGCTTTAATAGCTCGTCAGTGCGTTTGCGAGAGTATGGTTCGATTAGTGGAACACTAAGGAGTATGAAAAATAGATGTTGGCCGATTCTCAGACCTACTCAATATGCTCACAAAATTTCATGAGAATCGGTCAAGCCGTTTCGGAGGAGTACGGGAACGAACATTGTGACACGAGAATTTTATATATAAGATTAATTATTGATGAGTTATATTTTTTAACAAATTCGTTTTTCGATACCGTTACGTTATAAATGTATGTAGGTGTTAATCAAAATAGTCTTTATTTCAATATAGTTCCAGTAACACTTATTGACAGCAAAAATATATAAAACTAGCGGACCCGACAGACTTCGTCCTGTCAAAAAGATTTGTAAAGTGCCAGTTTTTTGTTCCTACTTGAAATGACATATGATGACATTAATTTGTTTGACAGAACTAACGTCACTTTTTTGTCTTGCCAAAGGTTCAAATTGGCTTTTAAGTATTAATACAAATTGTATGTATAAAAATGTTGACTTTACACTTTTTCAAATTTTATTTTTTTATTTTCTCTACGTACAAACCTTCTCTGGAGTTCTACGAATAATTCAAGACCAAAATTAGCCAAATCGGTACATAAAGGCATTGTTGAGTTATGCGCTTACTAACACATTTTGCGATTCATTTTTATATATAAGATTGAAAGGATACAAAAATTTTAAGAGCTACATAACCTTATACATGCAATCTTTATATAAGGAAAATATCTCTACGCCATGTTATGACAATATCTCGAAATATTAATAATCTAATAATGTGACAAATCAGATAATAAAATTAATTCTATCATTAGAATGTCTTAAATGGTACACACACTCACACACATATGCATATCAAGAATATAATGAATAACAAAGAATATAAAACGAAGGTTCCCAACCTATCGTTACTTGGACCACTTTCAATACAATATACCTTAAGTATGGTGTGTAACAGCATTCCCCCTTGTAAATAATGGCAAAGGGTTGCCTCTCTCCATTCAAGCCGTAGGGCCCTTATGGCCAAGGGTCAGGCTGAGTTTAGTTGGTAGGTCACGCCATCAGACCGCTCCGGTAGTGTAGAGTCCACATAACCTCCGTGACACTTGCCGTTGCGAGGGAATCCTCGACACGTTTCGTGCTCCTTCTGACGTGAGCCTTCCTCTCCTAAGGAAAAAAACACAGTGTTGCTATATCGTATATTTACATACAAATATGTATAATCGGGTGGTGTATTTTACCATATCGTATAATCTATATTGATAGATACATAAGATAGGATAGACTACAAAAAAACGGCCACTACCTGCGATTTAATTTTGCCAACAATACAACATGTAAATATATATAAAATGATCGTTTGAATGTGACCAGTACGAAATAGTTTTTTTTAAATTCAAAAAGAAAGAAGAAAGAGAGTGAAATAATAGTACATCATGGTACAAGTGTGTAATGTTGGTGATTACCACTGAGGCGCATTGAGGCCCGAGCCGTCAGGCGAGGGTCTTAAGGAGCCGAGGACGGTTACAACGTTTTTCAACACACTTCTTAATAAAATAATACTTAAATAAAAAACCAACAACATACATAGTAGATAAAAAGTTTATTTAGAGAAACAATTAGTAAATGTGCAGTTAGTAAAATTATAATTAACTATTTTTCTTCATCAATTGTATTTGCAGACATCTTAATTAATAACTAACTAAATAACTTCAAAAGAGAAAACGAGACGAGTTGTGAAACATGTTTCGTAATGGCGGGAAAAATTAATCACTTTTCCTATGCGCGCGCATCGGCCATAGACTAATAAATTTCGTAATGGCGGGAAAAATTAATTAGTTTTCCTATGCGCACGCATCGGCCATAGACTAATAAATTTCGTAATGGCGGGAAAAATTAATTAGTTTTCCTATGCGCTCGCATCGGCCATAGACTAATAAATTTCTTAATGGCGGGAAAAATTAATTAGTTTTCCTATGCGCGCGCATCGGCCATAGACTAAAAAATGAGGTTCCTTTTTTTTTGGGCTCTTCGCGGATAGCTTTTTAGCGCAAATGTAAGCGTAACTCAACCAATAATATTTAAAAAAATAAACTATTACTCACTCGTGAATAATAGTAATGAAAAAGTCACAGTTTGATTATAGGTGTCATTATGTGCCTAATTGCCATGGGAATAGAGCCACTTTATGAGGAAGTGTGTTGAAAAATTTGTTTATTCTACGAAGCTATGAAGAAAAGTCGATTTATATAATTGTGTATAGTGTAATGTATAATGCGATTAAATTTAGTGTAATTAGAGACACTGAAACTTATAGTCGATATTTATTTACTAGCTGCCTTGTTTGAACACGATAAATTGGTTTGTATGTTGGGTTGACGATAGGTTGGCCAGTTATTAGGCCAGGACGAAAAACACAGGGCAGTACAATCATGTCTCTGTGGGTTCGACTCAAAAAGAGTTACCCTACTCCTAAGATAAGACAAAAAAACATCATTTGAATGTACCGTTACTAATTAGTGCTGACTGTACCCACATTGTTCTAAGTCTGTGTCAACAAGCGAAGTCAGGAAGCAGTGATATGTCGTGACATCCGTAAACGTTTCACAAAATATGAAATAATGCGTTACATAACAACCAAACCACTATGAGCTCCGTGTTCTATTAAATAACTCGGAGAAGTTAACAAAAGCGAGTTCAAATCATAATGGCTAAACGTAACCAGATAACATGGAACATGCATTTCGTAGAGTTTCATTCAAATCTGGTTGATGGTAGAGCTCCTAAAGCTATGTCGCAAGACTTGGAAAATTATTGTGCATGTTAAATATGTTTTTGTTTACGCGTAAATGTTTTGTTATGCAGCATTCCTAGCAAATCTATTTGCTGTGTTAATAATGATAAAGTAAATACTATTTTCTCTATAGTCAATATATTGTCATTTACAACTCTTCGAATATTAAAATAGAGAGATTTTGTACTTAGATTACTAGATACTTAGATTTCTAATTTGAAAATATTTTGTAAACCAAGTACTGTCATTTGTCAGAAGTTGAATGAAAAAATGACAACCAACCAATGACACTGATGCTGAATCTAAGTCAAACAAAATGGCAGCCAGCGTACTTCTTTAATTTGGTTCCAAAATATACTAATATTTTAAATGTCGCAAGAAACAATCATATTCATCTAGCACATGACCATTGCTATTTTAAATAAATGATAAATGTTATTTAACAACAGACAGTGTTGTAAGCTCTGTAAAATATAATTTACTATGAAACCGTCAAGTAACATTTCAATGTAAAATAAAAATTAATTTAAAATCGATAAATCAAAATATTATCTACAGTGAAACGTATTAATTGAAGGAATTAAAGAATTTACTAACAGGTTCTCTGACAGAAATGGTTATCTTTCTATGAATATTTTTTTAATCTGGTCACACCTTTGATTACAAAAATATTTTTTGATTAAATATCCGAGTTGTGTCATCAAAGGTAGGTATATATCAATGTAGGTAATAGGTATGACAATTATTTCAGTTTAAAAGCTAATTAAAACGATTATTTGTTTCAGATGCAGCTGTGACAGAATTTGGGTATGTTATATTTTACCCGACTTTTATACTTATTTCCCACTTATAGTTCTTATATTGGAAGTTTGAAAAAAGGAGATGTCCCATATTGGTTTATAGTAACTAACTCGGGAAAATTTGATATATTTGGATAGAAGGCTCTAAAAGAAAGTAATCGCCGTAAGTCATGTTATTTTCAAGACCCCCGATGTTTAATAATTCGTATTCTAGTATAATAAAAAATGAAATATCTTTAATGCAATAATTACACATTGCTTAAAAAAAATTATCAACAAGCCTTTTAAAAATCTAAATACATACATAATTACTTTAATGAACCGAATATTTTTAATTTTGAGAAGTTTTTAACTAACAAAATATAGGGACTGCTATGTTACTTAATGTATGTTATCTAGAGCCAGAAAAAAATATTAATAAAAAATCAACTGACAAGTCAGACACCTGCTGTCAATGTCATAGTTTTGATTTTATGATTATGATCAGACCAGCAATAGTATATTAATCTGTGACATAGAGTAAGATACCGGTAGTCACAGATTAATAAAAACAACATTAAGGTGTTGCCATATGAAATATTTCTTATAAATATGTTTTATTTATTTAAAAATAATTGGGGGTGGTAAAAATATTTCTTTTATTTGTTTCATACTTCATATTTTTTCGGCTTTCAATCTAATGTAGTTTGATGTTTGTTAGTTAACGCTGATCACAAAAAACCAACCTCCTTGTAATAAGAGGACATCTCCTTTAAACAATAGTAAAACCGTTATTAGAAACGACGCTAAACGTTGCAATGTATCCCTGTTTGAACATTCTTTGATTACCTTTAATCTTAACTAGATTTAATTATTTTAATGTTGGGTGATTGGTTGTGGAATTGCGTTGGTACGTAGATTCGAAAAAAACTTGACAAAACGGCCATTAAATAGCCTGAGATCTGCCATTAAGAATTTATTTATGTAAGTAACTCATTATAGTATTAAGTTCAATAGGTGAGAAGTAATGGCCATGCTTTCTAAGTATATGTAAATAAAATAGATAAATGAGGACAATTTAAAAAATTACGTAGACTACGAGTCCGTGGAGGAAAAATATAGGTACTAATAATAACTAATAAAGAAATAAAAAAAAGACAAGCATTTTACGTGACAATATAAATAGTAAAAGCACTAGTCTATGGTGATCGGAAAGAAATTTATAATCTATAGATAAATTATTATACTCTAGGTTACCATAGACAAGACGCCACGCTAGATTCTCACGGTCGTAGCGCGTAGGCGGTGTTGAAATTTTTACAAGTCAAATATTGTGTTTTCAAAACGGTTTGTCGTGTCGGCAAACAGTGATATCGAGAGAGAAAGGGAAATCTCGATAAAAAAAACACTTTGACGCAATACAAATTATGTAAAGTTACATGTTGGACATTAAGTGTACTGCATAATAATAATTAAACGAAGTGGATGAATAAAATGCGATTAGAGATCGTAACAGCTGAGCCCACTCAAAACAAAATAAACTCTATTTGTTAATTCTAAAGTCTGTTTTTGTTGTGCAATGTTCAATCGATTTTCAGATGCATTTTAATTTTTTTAATACATTTAAGTACATACATGCATTACATACATTTCTTGGGCCTGTATCATAGAATAATCTGCAAACTCAAACTCGGCTTCAGAACAATTAGAAAAAGATAACATTATGTGGGCTCAATAGCACCATCCCTTTCTAACTGTACTGAAGCAACCATTTGAAATTAAGTTTGATTTTAGAATAGAAGACTTTTAGAATGTCGCCATCTCCGACGTTCCGGGTTCGAATCCCGGTGTTTGTGTGATGAATGCATTTGTACCTAACTCATGGTTGTTAATATAATATCACTATCGAACATATTTATATATGTACTACTGCTAGTACATATATAAATATCTGTTGGGTTATAGTCTGTTGGGTCTACACCCAACAGACTTCGTCCTGTCAAAAAAGATTTGTAAAGTGGCAGTTTTTTGTTTTTACTTATTTTATAGTCAGGGCAAAAAATTCTCATGTACAGAACCGTCACCCCGGTGGTAGGGCGTTGTGATAAAAAAAAAATTAATTGCAAAAAAGGTCCAAATGAGCTATTTACATTTTGTGATTATTCAATTTTGGAACGTGACATTAAAACCTCCAACGATGTATTCTGTGCCCTAACGCACACATGCATACTGTTTTGATAGATATGATTTTTTTTTTATATAGCGTTAATAAAGCGCAAATTGACACACACCCCTACAATGCTTAGACAACAGTGAGTGCTTGCAATATGAACTTTATACAATAACAATAAAGCTCATATTGACTGTACGTTTTAGTTAGAAAACGTTTGTATGGAAAAAAATGGGCTGTTTTTAGGGGTTTTCCGATATTTACTCGAATTTTCTCGACGTTAAAACCATCCTTGAACTTCAACGAACATTGTGAAAAAAGAATTGGCCAAATTGGTCCAGGTGTTGTTGAATTATGCACTTATGAACACATTTTGCGATTTATTTTTATATATAAGACTAGTTTTTATATATAAGATGTCTATCTAGTACTAGATCCGTTACCCTTTGTTTTATTTTGATTCTTTTTATGCGGGGGGAAAATGCTCCTTATGCACCTTGTCACCGCGCTGGCTAGGCGCGGCCGTGTGTGGGGCTCTCCGGTAGAGGACTGGCCTACCCACTAAAAACCCCCATGTGTCCTTCCAGCCCATATCGGGACGCGTGGGGGGTGCGCTATCGCGATGCTACCGCCACACCCTAGATCCGTTACCTTTTTTTTTTTTTTGTTTCCCTGAGGAAAATGCATTAAATTGCATACCCCGGCTGTGGCGAGCCGGCGGTTATGTGGGGCTCTCCTCCCCAGAAGGGGGAGGCCTACCCACTAAAAACCTCAGGGATGGCCTTCCTCAGGCATGTAGGGAGCCCCCGGGAACATCAAGCTCCTTCCGGGAACCCCCAGCCTCCGCTCCCCCGTCGATACAGGGGAGCCCTCCTCGGGGGAGGCTTACTACCTCCCCCGGTCTCCTCCACCGACGACGCCCCCGGCCACGGAAGGGGCGTGGTCCATCCCGGGTCGCCGTAGCGGTCGCGACTTCCTCGCGCCCGCCGGCGACCCGCGGCGGCGCCGCAGCTGTGCTACTGAGCCCGGCGCCGCCTCCTTCGAGCGGGATCGGCCATCTCCCGACCCCGCTTAGATCCGTTACCCTAGGTTAAAGCCTAAAGAGCTTACTTTGGACTAGGCTAATTGGTGTATTGATGTTCCCGGGGGCTCCCTGCATGCCTGAGGAAGGCCATCCCTGAGGTTTTTAGTGGGTAGGTCTCCCCCTTCTGGGGAGGAGAGCCCCACATAACCGCCGGCTCGCCACAGCCGGGGTATGCAATTTAATGCATTTTCCTCAGGGGAAAAAAAAATTGGTGTAAGTGAAAGGAATATTTATTTATTTTGGTCCTTATTTTGTTTTCATTATTCTATATGGAATAGTAGTTAGAAATTTTTGCAACTATTGTGTTGATTTTTGTATTTATATCACTGTGTTAAATCTACACTTACCTAAAATTTCATGAGATTGTATGATAGTGCTTTGGACTGAAGACAGAAAATGTGACATAGATAAGAAATTAAAAAGTATATGGGCAGTCGATCAATCGCGCGGGACCATTATTATCTCTCAGGGGAGGCAGAGAATTTTCTCAAAAAGTGATGGGTTATGTTGTACTCAGTCTAAACCAAAACGACTCAGCCCAAGTCACCTGCCAAATAAACTCTGCCATGAGTTTTGGGCCTGGAGAGCGACCGCTTCTTAGGAGAGAGCGTTGCGACATTGGACCAGCATAGTTAACTAAAGCAGTTAGTACAGGAGTTCCTCTGTAAGGATGGATATGAGATCTGAGATCAGAGATGGGGTGATGAGTTGTTTTATGAAAGAGTTAGACGACACTTTCAGCGCAGTGGTCGAGTAATCGGCTTTTACGTAACGGGTCGCGGGTTCGATTCCGCACGCGACAGATATTTTTTTGACCAACAAAAATTTGTTCCGGTCTGGGTAAAATTGTAGTGTGGGGCGACGTTTCTTTTTTTATAAAAAAGGAAAGGAAATATAAAATATATAATGAAAGATCGCCTTTTAAATTGTAAATGTCTGTCTGTTAACGCACAACTGATATATAAACACTCCCGCCTCTTTTCCGTAGGGGTAAGCAGAGATCACAGTTTTTCTCTTCTTTCATTTTTTTTTTGTATCTTGTATAATAAATTAAATTATCGCAAAAACATAACAAAACAACGCAAACGGGTTTAAAACCCGACCAAATTTCTTCCTGTGGCGTTTGCTTCATTCATACCCAATTTTCAAGAAATTTGTTAAGAATTCTTAATTGGTTATTAAAGCGCCATCATAGTTTGTTAAAAGAATAGATTTCATATTTTTTGGAAAAATACTTGGTATTGTCGGCATAATGTCGCAATTGCACACCATAACGCAACTGTTCTCCACTCCCATGCTTTGCACGATCCGACATGTTGACATTTTACCAAGTTGTAATTTTCACTTCATACACACAAGGACATTTTGAAAACCACTTGATAAAGTTGCATGTTATCCGATATTTGAACAAACATACTTGTATATCAATGTGAAATCATGAATACTCTTTAACAAATCGTCAAGTTAACAAATCGTAAGTAGGATTGCCAACCGTACTATATATATAGTATTGTACTATATTTCGGGACTCCGTACTATATATTTTTGACGAAATATATAGTGCCTATTTTATTTTTTATTATTAGTATTTACTGTTTTTATTTTTCCTTTTTGTTAATATTTGGTTTTGTACCTCTAACACTGCTTTTAACAATAAATTGTAAAAGGTTGCGACAGAATAGCAGAGGTTGTCGCTAGTCGGCAACTACTGAGTTGTAAACCATTTTGTCTATACGAGAATGATAAAATCACAATGTTAAAAAATCAAAATAATGTAAGTTTGTTAAGACAAATAAATTGATTTATTATTATGTAGCTTAAATCACGTATCTTTATAGACACGGTCCTTTATAAGGCTTGCGCGGGGATACAGATCCAACGCGTAGAGGCCATTTAAGCGAAATTTAATGAAAGTGTGCGTGGTGTGTACCAACTGGGTCTAATCTCTATCTGCACCATGAAAAATGCAGACAAAGACTATACCCAGTTAGATGCACAGAAACTATTGTCACTAGTGGTCAAAACCTTTGTGGCCTATTGCATTTCGATTTAGGTGGTAATAAAAACCGGGCTATGGAAGAGACTCCGGTCACCTGCCTTCTCAAAGCCTCCTAATTGACTTAATTATGGCAGGTGGTGACTCGCCGCTCGCTAAATGGGCCCTCCAAAAAAGCAGACCAATATTGGTGCGAAGAGAGCAACATTGGTGTGAACGGTTAAGGGTGTAGAGAGGTGTGTCTGCGACAGCGATCGAGACGCCGTCGGCGTTATGACATTATTACACTTCCACCCTTCGAGCATTTGCTCTTGCGACTCCACTCTGTCGTCTGTCTGTCGGCTCCACGGCTGGTTAAGGCAAGACAGAGGCGGGTGGCTTACGCCCCCCTGAAGCACATCGGTACCCTCGGTGACGCAACTCACCGCCAGCTCGCCACAAGCTGCCCTGAGGGAGACTGACTGCACTGATGGGGCATTTATGGCAGTCAAGGGGCATTAAATGCCCCACCAGCGGGCGATGGGGTCGTCACTTCCCTACGCCTATTATTATTATTATTAAAAAGGAATATCTTGCAATTTTTGAACGCACCTCCCGTTCGACGGACGTAATGTGCGTGCAACGGAAGGCGAATCTGTCGCAATTCAATCCTAATTGATACGTCAATGTCAAACTTGACAGCGTCGAACCAACATTTACTTTTGCTTCCCGAAGGAAATTCCTTCTCCGGGACGACTATATCTTCATTTGGGTTTGGTTTTGGTATTTTTTAATTTTATTGAGTTAATACTGTGTTAGTAGTATTCGTCCTGAATTAAATTACATAATAATAATGGAAAATAGCGATACTGAAAGTATCATACTTCCACCCATTAAAAAAAGAAAACTAACTGTTATTTATAAAAACTTAAATATTGAGTGTAATAAGGCGTATGTCACTTTTATTGGAGATAAAGATTGTTGTATAATGATTGATTTTTTGTATAAAATTATTTTTTTTTTATATTTATTTATTAAGGAACAAACAGTTACACATATTAATAATATTGTTTAACACATGAGATTCTTATAAACCTATAGTTCCATAAATTATTACATAATGAGATAATCAGTTAATATTACAGTAAAACATTTTTCCTTATAAAATGTATAAATAGATATGAATATGCGTGAGCAAGTTATGGTACATACATAAGTACATCAAACTTTTTTTTTTTTTTTTGTTGTTTCCCTGAGGAAAATGCATTGAATTGCATACCCTGTGGCGAGCCGGCGGTTATGTGGGGCTCTCCTCCCAGAAGGGGGAGGCCTACCCACTAAAAACCTCAGGGATGGCCTTCCTCAGGCATATAGGGAGCCCCGGGAACATCAAGCAACTTCCAGGAACCCCCAGCCTCCGCTCCCCTGCACATCTAACCTAAAAACAGTAATAGTATATTGTACACTTCAAAGATAATACGATTCACACTTCTATAGTTTAAGCCTTTTACTACTAATATATGTTATATTATATAAGTTAAAATTGAAAAATATCAGCACACTTTATGGTTCAATTGACAAAAATTTCAAGGCTTCTCTCTTAAATAGTGTTTTTATATTCATGCTAAAGATGTCAAGTTTTATACAAAAATAAATAAATGAAAATATGAAAGTCTATTTTCAATCCATAGTACTATATTTTTTTGAAGCGTACTATATTTTTTAAACAATTTACGAAAAAATTCTACAGTATATTGACAAAAAAATGTTGGCAACTCTAAGTGTAAGCACAAAATGAATATCTTCGACTGTTATTTCAACTTAAGAAATATATCTTACTGCGACTGATTTGCAGTTTTAGGCGTCCTAGGCAATCTTGTATATCTTAATTTTATTCAATAAAGTAAATTTGACGATATGTGAGAAATATTTGCAAGTTTCAACAGTAAAATAAAAAAAATAAAAAAAGACTATTATATTTCTTTGAGTTTTAACATAAATGGCGAGATTCACAAGCATCGTATAATGTACACTGTATCTCAAAATACTGATTAAAGATTGTTTTTGAACATATAGTAGCTAAAGTGTTATCAATTTCTTTTCACTGATTTATATCAATTGACAAAAATCATATGAAAAAAGGTTACTATACTGTTAATCATCACTTAAATGATAACGATGCTTTTGTTTAATTTTAATGACTAGTCTTTAGGGCAGAGGTCCCAAACTTTTTGTGTCGTAGACCCTTTGCTATGTTTTTCGGTTTTGGGTAGACCCCCCACTTATCCGATATTGAATGCCTACATCTAACAACTTAGAAATTTTATAAACATTATAATATTTTTGACGTGAAACGTCTTTAAAATCGCGCCGAAACATACGGGTACCAGGTTTAAAAAGTGGACCGTAACGAAAAGGTCTATATCATCGTACCTTAATAATTAAATAACTATTAGTCTTAGAAACAAAAATATGGTGTGAATATTTCACTTATATAGTCAGCTCGCTGTTGTGACATTGAGTTTTTTATTAAAATTCTTAAAACACCGTCAATCTTGTTTTTATTTAAAGCGATTTCCTAACATAGACGTTTCACGTTAACCCAACGGCCGTGTGCCGGCACAGCCCCACCCGATTTTTTTTACTTTATAGGTACTAAGAACTTTTTTGAGTTGTGGACCCTTTGCTATGTTTTTCGGTTTTTGGTAGACTACCTACTTATATTGAATGCCTATATTCTACAACTTATAAAATGTTATAACATATATAATATTAAATAATAATCTTTTGTTCTTCATAGGTACTTTTATAAATTACTAGCTGTGCTCGCGACTTCATCCGCATGTAATGTAATAAAAAAATATTTTATACTTATATTTCGTTTTTGACATTTTTTTTTCTAAAATAAAAGTAGCCTAAGTTACTCCTTATTACATAAGCTATCTGTGAAAGTCCCGTCCAAATCGGTCCAGCCGTTCCAGAGCAGCCGGAACAAACAGACAGACAGACAAAAATTTTAAAAATATGTATATTGGTATGTATTCATATGCATGTAGTAGAAAGCGGTTATTTTAATATTACAAACAGACACTCCAATTTTATTTATTTGTATAGATGTATATTTTTTATATTAGAAGATAGTATAATGTAACTAAATAAGTACTATTAGTGTATGTTGGATCCATTATTGTAGACCCCCATTTTCATTTCATGGACCCCCAAATTTATTGACGTGAAACGTGTTTAAAATCGCGCCGAAACATATGGGTACCAGGTTTAAAAAGTGGACCGTAACGAAAAGGTCTATATCATCGTACCTTAATAATTAAAAAACTATTAGTCTTAGAAACAAAAATGTGGTGTGAATATTTCACTTATATAGTCAGCTCGCTGTTGTGGCATTAAGTTTTTTTATTAAAATACTTAAAACACCATCAATCTTGTTTTTATTTCAATCTTTTACTTTAAAAGCGATTCCCTAACATAGACGTTTCACGTTAAACCCAACGGCCGTGTGCCCCGGCACAGGCCCACCCGATTTTTTTTGTTCCCGTAGACCCCTTGCAGGTTGTCATAGAGCCCTAGGGATATATCTTTTGGCAATGCAAATGATTGAGATGAGGCTCTGGCTAGCTACTGATCAATGGGGGGACACAAACTTCCATTTTTGGAGTAAGGTTGTTATATGACTTGATCACGACACAAAGCCATTTATAAGCTTATATACCGCCATTATATGTCACAGATTGTGCATCCATCCTAACATTTACAGGATTAGCATTGAATAGGCCCAAAACCGACAGAGAAAGTGACTCGCCCGCTACTGTTTGCAAACCGACGTTTCCCGAGAAACATCGGTTTTACAAACAACTGACAAAGGTCATTGGGGTCACCGGGTCAACGCTCGTGCATGTCAACATGGGGCACAAGCACAATTCGCTTTCTAGACCCTCTTTTGGATATCTGTGGCATATTGTTTGCCTGTTTACTGGCTTTAAGTATTTGCCGTTTTCGCGGGAAAATCTGCGTATCCAACACATTGTAGTTATATGCCAGAGCTTTGAGGATCCATTCGTAACTTAAACTAGAAACTGTTGTGATGCTGTGAAAGTTCCTTATTTGTATTTACACGCGATATGAATGAATGAAATTGATTTATTGTGATAGACACATACATTAAAGTACCACACGCAAAAACAACAAAGGTCAGGAAAAAATATAAACATACAAACGTACATACATACTAATTAAAATATATAACATAGAAAAACAGACATTAATAAGTGGGTCCCGCAGCCTGATAGAATCTGCTACTTACATTAATAATAAAGTTGTTAGAGAAAAAAAACATTGTTAACAACTGCTATATGCATCACGAAATAAAAAATCGAACTATAATATACATACAAATATATAAGTATTATCCCGAAAATGCCTTCGAATATACTGCATTCGGCACAAATTCTTGAAATTATTCTAAACTTGCCTCTCCAGTAGAGGAAAGTATTCCACATTTCAAAATAAAGGCGTAAGAAGCTATAAAGAGTAATGATTCTACATAATTATCCTCTTCAGCGTCTAGAGTTATTCTGCATACTGCTGAATATATCTGTACTTTACTGACACGTAATTGCATTTTTATATATCTCGTAGAATAATAGCCTCTATATTAAAAAGATAACGCGGCCAAAATGACATTTGATGACATAACGACCTCCATTTTTGTTTTATTTTCAAAAACTTATAAACAACATTTTTGTTTCTGTTAAGGGGTTAGAGTTCATTTCATTCACTCTTTCTCTGGCAACAGCCGATTAAGGAGCTGCCGCAATGGCATTTCTATACAATGCTCCTACAGTGACATAAATTTAGTACTCACGTTGATATACATTCATACACACACATATATATTTGATAAATTTAGGATATATATTTTAAATATAAGGAAAATATTTGATAAATTTCGTTTTACCTCAAATGAGTTCAATATAATAGTATTTACTTATTTAGAACTGAACAAAGCCTTGACCAAGTGACATGAATTATTTCATCGAGTTTAAAGCAGTCATCATTTGTACACTTTGATGAGTAGTAATTTTATCCTGTTCCGTTATTCTTTACTATTTATTCGGTCTGAGATGATTTAATAGTAAAACAACGATGTTAGATCGGATTTTCCCACAGGGCAGAGGTATGTTTCCGTGGTAATAGGGAATTAATCTCTTTTTTGAAAAGATACTTAATTTGTTCCGTGCGTGTCAGTAAACCATATACTAAAAATATAAAAATTTTATACACTCGTTAAGTACTATAAAAATTGCATTAAAATTTAATATTTTCAAATTTCGCGCGTAATTAGGCGAAGGCGCACGAGTTGTTACTCTGTAGCGATGACGTCAATACGGCATGTAAATAATAAACAAAGCTCTATGTTTGATGCTATGTAATATTATTATATTCATAATTTAAAAATGAGTTATTATTTTTTATATATAAACAACTAATAAAGGAATAATAATAAAAGAGTAATACTGACATCGATGTTTTAATACTCCGTAACTCGGCAGAACAAAAGTCGGGATTTGCAGCAAAGAATTTTCCGACCATTAACGCATTTATTTTTGGTAAATTCGTACTATCTCCTTTTACAAAACTGCTTTCCATAATGTGATTCACGTGCGATTTCAATTTAACTTATAACGTATTTATAACGTTATCTTACATTAAAAAAGCAACCTACAACGTCTTTTTTTATTGTTTTGTACGTACTATGATTCATAATGACATTGACACGCATGAGTTTACAGTACCTTATGACGTCACGACATGGCGGCCTATGTTCGCTCTTGTTTTACGTATAGATTAAAAAAGTGAATACTTTTAAACTAATTTTTATATTATTTTTGTTATTTTATGTATTTAAACATGATGGTTCCGACTATTTAATGCATAAGCTATCATAGTTATATGCTTTTAGATCTTTTCTAATATAGAGGGAAGTACCCTATTGTCTTATACTGGTCTAACCCCTCGTCAAACATATACTCAGTACCGGCAAGTACCGGATAAATTCTCACCCTCCACACGGCGTTCCTGAGCGTCTAAGATAGTAGACGCGCGCTTAATTTGCGTCGACTCTCTTTTTATTCGACCCTAACGACCCCGGAACGGCGCTGGGTCTTTTGGCGACTTTTGGCACCTTTCACAAATACTCAAGGTAAAGTTGAATATAGCCATCTGCTTCTTCAGCATAGGTCCCTCCAAAAGTGTCTTCGTCTGCGCAGGATTAACATTTCAAGTAGCTTATATTAGTATGACGTGTGTCTTTCACAAATACTCAAGGTAAAGTTGAATATAGCCATCTGCTTCTTCAGCATAGGTCCCTCCAAAAGTGACTTCGTCTGCGCAGGATTAACATTTCAAGTAGCTTATGTTAGTATGACGTGTGTCTTTCACAAATACTCAAGGTAAAGTTGAATATAGCCATCTGCTTCTTCAGCATAGGTCCCTCCAAAAGTGACTTCGTCTGCGCAGGATTAACATTTCAAGTAGCTTATGTTAGTATGACGTGTGTCTTTCACAAATACTCAAGGTAAAGTTGAATATAGCCATCTGCTTCTTCAGCATAGGTCCCTCCAAAAGTGACTTCGTCTGCGCAGGATTAACATTTCAAGTAGCTTATGTTAGTATGACGTGTGTCTTTCACAAATACTCAAGGTAAAGTTGAATATAGCCATCTGCTTCTTCAGCATAGGTCCCTCCAAAAGTGACTTCGTCTGCGCAGGATTAACATTTCAAGTAGCTTATGTTAGTATGACGTGTGTCTTTCACAAATACTCAAGGTAAAGTTGAATATAGCCATCTGCTTCTTCAGCATAGGTCCCTCCAAAAGTGACTTCGTCTGCGCAGGATTAACATTTCAAGTAGCTTATGTTAGTATGACGTGTGTCTTTCACAAATACTCAAGGTAAAGTTGAATATAGCCATCTGCTTCTTCAGCATAGGTCCCTCCAAAATTGACTTCGTCTGCGCAGGATTAATATTTCAAGTAGCTTATGTTAGCATGACGTATGTCCTTACAAATTGTAGCCATTTTGTACACTCTTGTGTTGACATATTGACATGCACCTTAGCGCCTAGTAATAAATGTTGTTTTTGTATGACCTTACCAATCGTATGTCAACGATATAATTGTAGCCTATGTGTTATTTTGATGTATGTATAAGCTTTCGTCAATTCATGAAAACATAACAGTTACATTCACATTTTAGGCCAGTCATTAAAGCCTGAAACCCGAAAGAAATTAGTAACTCGCAAAAATGTTGAGGGGTCATTAAGGAAGGTGAAATACCTTACCGTGTGATTTTGCAGCTGACTCTACATCGTATATAGGGCTAGAACTATTTTATTTTTATAAAGAAACAGATTGAATTAATATCGATAGCACACTATAAAAATAGTCAGAAAAAGCCATCCAAGTCTCCATAGCAAGTTGTAGCTTGACAAATTTCCGCCATTTTATAATTAGCTTTGCATTAAAAAATCGATTTATCTTACGACATCATCTAATCTAACACCTTATTACAGAGTGAAGCTATTACACCCATAATTGTATTTATCCACTCGCTCTTGACCTTTTTAGTAAGCTCTGTCTATACATCCATTGAAAGTCGAAACAAAACATATTAAATTACAATTGCTTCATCATTGACATAATCACCGTGCCATTGACACTGAAATCACATGAACTTTACAACTTACGTGTTAAAGCTCAAATTCTTTCGATGCAACTATTAATTTGTGACTAAACATTTTTTTTATTTTGGCTTTATTTTGAATCTTAACAGTGAGAGTTAAGGGTTATTCTTGTACGATTATGGCGACGCGAGCTGAGCAGGAAGCTAGCTGTCACTTGACCGCAGACGCGTTAAATGTAGAGGTAAGGATGTCGCTTTTTTGTAATATTTGTTTGTTTTGCTTTTGTTTTAGAGCTTGTTTTTTTTTTTCGTTTCGTTATCGTAAATAATTTAGTACAGCTATCATCAGATAAGCATCACTATGTTTATATGGCAGGCATCTAGAACTAAATTATTAATTGAATTGAATATGAATAATACAAAAAGAAAGTAAATAAAATTTGAATCATTTGAAATTAGATATTTTAATTGATGTGGTTAGTATAGATAGATATTTTTATTTATAGTAGTTAGTATAACAAAAAAACAGAATTCCATTTGCGTAAATTACTGTCTTTGTTCAAATCTAAAACATAAAATTAATGTGATATTATTAAAATTTACTCTTATTGGCACATAATCCAAAAAGAGTATATATGTGTATTCTTTCTAACGGTAAATTATATCAAAATGAATACCGACCAGTAATTTACAAAAAATACATTTTGACAAAAGGAATTTGTTTCACATGTATATATTTGAGCATCAAAGTCATTGAAAAAAATAAAGATTGCGGTCATAAATGATCTTAAAGATAATTAATAATCTCGAAAAATTACATTGCTTACAAATTTCATTTGTAGTTAAGATCTAAATTTGAAAACTAACTTTAATACTCTGTACACATTTATACTTAGATGGATTTAGAAACAGAATATATCTTATAATATAAAAATGAATCGCAAAATGTGTTTGTAAGCGGAAAACTCAACAACGCCTGGAACAGTTTGGTCAATTCTTTTTTAAAATGTTCGTCGATTTTCATGGAAGAATTTTTCTCGCGGTAAAAAACATTACGGCGAGAAAAATTCAAATAATTATCAGTTTTTTTTTCCCATACAAACATTTTCTAACTAAAACGTATAGTCAACTTGAGCTTTATTGTTATTGTATAAAGTTCATTTTGTAAGCACTCACTGTTGTCTAAGCAATGAAGGTGTGTTTCTAACATCAAAGAGTCAATTTGCGCTTTATTAACGCTACATATAGTTGAAATTCAATCATATCTATCAAAACAGTGTGCGTGCGTGCGTTGGAGCACAGAATACATCGTTGGAGGATTTAATGTCACGTTCCAAAATGAACAGCCACAAAATGTAATAGGTCATTTAGACTTTTTTGCGATTTGGTTGGTTATGCGACATTATCTATAAAATAATTAGGAACAAAAAACTGCCACTGTACAAATCTTTTTGACAGGACGAAGTTTGTCGGGTCCGCTAGTATTTGATAAATTGCTGTATTGGTCATAGCACAACCCTAACGATCTTAGGCTTATGTAAGGGCGTGTTCGTGATACAAAAATGCATAGATGCGCGCGCTCCATAATGGGTAGCGACGCGCCCTGCATGCGCTGGATCATAATGCAGGCAGCGTAAAAGGAAGTGGGGAAAGTATGGCTATATAGTACATACATAAGCATGCGGGCCCTGTAAAGATTCGACGATTATTTATTTACCTCTTGACATTGGACCTCTGGAAACATCTTGGCCGTTATTGTATCATAAATTTGAGGAAAGGAGATAAAATGGATATTGTATAAATCTCCATCACTCTTATATTGTCACACTCATCCTAGGCGAACATATTTCGAACAAATCGAAAGTGTCCTCAAAAAAGGCCAGGTCAGAAGTACCCGCAATCGTCGAGCATGTATGAGGAATGTTATGAAAGTAGATGAAGCGAAAGAGATATGCAAAGACCGTAGCAAGTGGAAAGACGTAATCTCTGCCTACCCCCATGGGAAAAAGGCGTGAGTGTATGTATGTATGTATGTACTCTTATATTGTCTCATTATTATGTAGTGTCAGTGCAGCAAATTCTATAATGCATCTATATCATAAGCGATAGAGATTAAAAATTAGACCTTCAGAGTTTCTTGCATGTGCTTTATTGGAAGTTTTTTTAAATGATAAAACCTAGAAAAGTCCTAGAAACCTAGAAATTTATATAATAACGACGTTAATTACATAGCAATACATTATTTACTAGAATTATATAATTAAACAAGTATCTATACTAATATTATAAATGGGAAAGTGTGTCTGTCTGTTTGTCCGTCTTTCACGGCAAAACGGAGCGACGAATTGACGTGATTTTTTACGTGGAGTTGAAGGGATGGAAAGTAACATAGACTACTTTTTATCCCAGAAAAATTGTCAGATCCCACGGGATGCGCAATAAAGGCTTCGCTCAAAAACTACTGCATGGTTGTTCATGTGTTGTTCATCATTCATAGATGATGTGATTCTCGAGGAAAGTTTTAGGCTATTTTTATCCCAGAAAACCGACAGATCTCGTAAGATGTGCGATAAAGATTATTCTATAACTACTGTTCGGATTTTCGGACAGTTTTCATCAATAGACCGTGATTCTTGAAGAAGGTTCTAGGCTATGATGTATCCCGGAAGAACCGATAAATCCCACGGGAGGCGCAGTAAAGCATCGCACAAAACTATACTGCACAGATTTTCATGCGGTTTTTATCAATAGATAGAGTGATTCTTGAGCAAGGTTTTGCGGTATTTTTTATCTCGGAAAAACGGATAGTCCCACGGGAAGCGCGATAAAACCTTCGCGCCATAAACCGACTTCCGCGCATATTTAGCAGTGGCCAAAAGCTATGACCCTTAATCCTCTATAGACCCAATCCCGAAATTAACGCGGGCGAAGCCGCGGGCAGAAAGCTAGTTTTGACATGTGTAGAACCTACTCATAGTAGTAGATATGTAATATGTAGTTCGTCACATGCATATAAAATATGTTATATTTACCACTTTATGTTATAATTGTGACATGCACTAAATAAATTTAATTAATTGAAGGCTCTGCCAATTTACGAACACGTGTAGAATAACTTTTTTATGTATGTATCCGCATTCAAGATCATTGAGCTTTTAAGCTCAATGTGTCTTCGATTTTTATATTTGTTTGATATCCTTTGCCTTTGACCTTTGGTAGGAAAAAAAAATTTGGACGATTCAAAAAGCTTTCTATAAGTCATATTTGAATAAAGTTGATTTTGATTTTGATCAACAAGTGTTTGTGAAGGCTTATCATCATCCTCTTGCCCATTTCCTATT